>CAIIXF020000003.1:22594747-23119466 GCA_903813345.2 Owenia fusiformis
TCAGACTGATAGTCACAATTTTACAGCACTTTGAACAACATGCTTCAGGTTTGGCATTATTGTGCTGTATGGCAAACCTGCCAGTTGTCAATGACCCGAATGCATTCCTCCGCGCCTATGGCCGTAATGATACAGATGATCTTACTTTTCAGGTCTGCAATTGTCCTTAGGTCATTCTAATACACTATATCCCCCATAGGTAGGGACATTTTTAACGACATGTACAGGTTGGTCTATAGCGCAATAGTGGTCACCGGGAATGTTCTTTAAAGTGCTGTAAAACTGTGACTATCAATCTGATGGTCATGAAATAAGGTAGGCAAATAGGAAAATAAGTGATGTACAAATGTGCAAAGTTATTTCTTAAAATGACAAAGATATTAGGAAAATGGTATTAGGGTTTCCAGTTTTTTTACCACCCTGTATTTTCTGATTAGGGTATCACTACTCACCAGTCACAGTCTGGATCTCCGGTCCAATGTGCCCATGTGTATTTCTGAGAACCCAAATAGCTTGATCTGCAATGTTACATAATGTTCAAGAATAATGTAAAACAGGCGTAACGGAACACTTGAAATGTATAATTGTATCTCAGTACTTTGTGTAATTCCCACTTATAAATACCATGAAGTTAGGTGGTTGATATGCCCAAGTGGACTTGGTTGTATTTTTATTATTTCCTTTTGTATTTCGTAAACTATTGTAAACTTAGCACTGTACCAGTACATGTTCATGAAACTAAACTTTATAAATGCATTAAAAAGTGAATTTTCTAGAATATGCTACCTGACATAAAATACGTAATCCGGTGCGTATATTCCCCTAGGTCCATCTTCTAAACTATTAAGGAAATCCCAGCATGCTTTCTGATACAGTACAACATATCTATTGTGAAACTCCAGTCCTTTGGAATAATTCATCGTATACACATATAAGAATATTCATATTCATATAAGAATTAACAAAGTAATTATATAATCTTGAATATCAATACACATGATATCTTATATCGCTGTTTTTCTGCAGTGTTTATGTACATTCATTTTTTAAAAGAAATCAGAAATAAAAGAAAATATTACCAGGTGAACCATCATATGCGACTGAATTTGAAGGTGTATATTCTGCATAATCATACATCCATCCTTTAAACCCAGCGTCAATCCCCTTCTGCAACTGTTTCTGGTACCACAAAACAGCATCTGGGTTTGTGAAATCAACTTCAGACACGTAGAAATTTCTGTAAAACCATCAATATAAAGATCTACATCATGACCTATTTTAGTTAATCAAACAAACTAGTTTAATATACTGGTTAGATACATATGTTATACTTTGCATCCTATGCCAAGAAGAGTTTTAGGGAGATAAGTTGGTAAGATATATCCCGTATCCTGATTTTGAGGTTTCCATATCCAGAACCTCCATATCTCCCGCCATATCTCCCGCCATATCTCCCGCATCGGTGCATATCTTCCCGCTTCCGGTAATGCAATAAAATGATTTCGCATATGTATGATTTGTTTATTTTTACACCTTGTACTGTTGAAATGGTCATATGCCCCTGAAAACTCAACTTGGTATAGGATAAAGCAGTTATGTACGGTCGGTTTGGATATAGGGTCCATCCCTCGTGAGATATGCACATCTCCCTCTGGATAAACCCCATATCCAAAACCTCCCAGTACATAACCCTTATATATTATATAGTCAACAAAGAGTAGACCTAGTGAAAGATCAATGACGGTGAGTTTTTTAAATTATAGTTTAGTAAAAGAAATGTGTTACTTTGCTGCGTGGTATGAGAAGTTGTATGGAAGCCCATCTTCAGTTTTAACCAAATAACCATGTTGGGCTGCCTCGTCGTATGTTCCATTGAATCTCGTAGATACCATAGGGTTGAAATAAGCAGTTGTCTAAAACAGGGTATACCTTATGTAGACCCAGAGCCAAGTTTGAACACACCTTTTCATATTAATTTCAATTTTTTAAATATAACATACTAAATCGAACTTTGTTTTCCTCGTTTATTTTTCGTTTCTAAATTATTGATACCTTGATTCCTAGTTTCAAAAGCTGTGCATTTTCCTCCTAAAATAAAGAATATTTTAAAGAAAGATCTAATCACTGTACGAAACTGCAGATATTTCCTGAAATAATACGATGAGTATATATTTTAACATTATAATATTTTGGAACAACACTCGATATCGGGAATACAATGTTAAACGATTTTTGATTTTGTTGTGAAATATGTCATTAAAGCTGTTTATGACCGTAATTTTGTATTCAAGAGAGTTTAGCAACTTATCTATTAGGATTGTTACAGGCTAACATTTGGAACTAACACAGGTATCATTAAGTACTATTTTTAAATTATGTATATTTAACTACCGGTATGAATGAATATCACAGAGCAAGGTACAGAGCACTTATCATTGTATAGTATATTATCACTATAGTTTGAGGCCCATGAAAGGGAAACAATAGTCTATATTCATGACATTTACCAATATGAATTACTAGACTTGAATTGAATATAGACCATGTCATTAACCTTGCTCAATGCAAAAAATGTAGGAATACTGTAATGTTAATCATAAATAAGAACATCATATTAGATAACCCTTATTTAATTTGGTGGTCATTAATACGTGTTTATGAGTAGTTATATACCTGAAGGGCTGTATCATTTATATCCTCCCCATCTGGGAAGAAGTGAACTGTATTAACACAATGTGAGAAGGGTATGTCATCTCGAAACAGAAGTTGTCTGGATAGAAAAACATTGGAAAATATAAAAGTGGTGTTTTGCAGTTATGTGATCCATTTAATATCACACTTGGCATACCAGCATCTGAGCAGGAACCCCCCTGCATACCCTTGGTCAAATATCAACAAGGGTCATGGCATCCATGATTTACCAATCTGATTCCCTGAATTTTGCCACACATCCTCCTAAGCAGGTGTCCAGAATCCGTATCTCCTTCTTCCCCCTGCTATAACCAATTTGGAAGCGCCCGATTTAACTGAATCACGTGATCTAATTATGCGCAATAACTTATACATGATTTCTGTCGCAGTGTTGCGACAGCCAATCAGATTGCGAGTTCTTAATCGGGGAAATGGTAACTGCTTATCGCAGGGGGTAAAAAGAAAGAATATATTCTGGATTTTAAGCCCTGTGATCGGAGGATGTTTGCCACATGACTGCAATGGCGAGGATAATACAAGATAACAATAAAAACTTAAAATGCAAACCTTATTTTTATCAATATGCGTTAACCCACTTGGGAAGAAATGAGCCCCCATTCCATTTACACACAAGGAAAATGGGATGTCTTGGTCTAATAACAATGTCCTATAGCCAACATAAGAAAAAAAGAATATCAAGGACACATGGATATCTAAGTATAGACAATACGATCAGAATGAAAGAACTAGGTGCCAACATTCATGATCATTGTATTAAAGATACTACTGTATAATTCAAACAAGCCTAGTAAAAGACGTTGGGAGGTAGGTTTATCTGGATTGGGTTTAACATTATTATTTGACGGAAATGGTAGAAAATAAGGAGTATAAATTATAGGGGATAATTATGCTAATGGTCGAGAGGAAAGATGCAGCTTTCCCAGTGTAGTAACAGAGGCTAGAGTTCCTTGTACCTTTAACTGTGCAAGGTTGTGAACTCCTACGGGAAAGAATTGTGCATTGGGTTCGTTCACACATAGCGAAAATGGGACGTCATAAGTGAATAATAATTCCCTTAAAGTAAAGCATGGTTAAGGTAATTATTGAGCTGATGCTTTTCTTTAAAAACATTAGATTCGCTTAAAAGTAATGCCAACATCTACTAATCTAAAAGAAGTCCTTGTATATAGAACCGATCTTCAAAACATGGGGCCGGGCTATACAAAGTGCAATGTCATTAAAAGGTCACCAGTTAATCGTTGTACATAATATTCATTTATTTAGAATATAGTTCTATGAACAAGTTACCCAATGTTATACAGGACATTACAATTGCGTAATCAGTGCTATTTCGTTCCATTCAATTTAGTGGAAATATGTCACTTTGAAAGGTCAACGTATTTACCGTGCTCTCTCTACAAGACCAACGCCGTCCACTTCACTTCCAAGTTGATTCCATGGTCCAAACTAAAAAAAATAGCTGACAGTAAAAATAACTGATGCAAATTATGCAGTTCTTTGAAATCGTACTGGAAACAATTACAAAAGGAAATGAAATAACACAAGAAAGCATATTATGGATTAAATAAACCCAAAGTGGTTCTCATCTTTAAAATGATTGAAAGAGGCCGGGCTCTCGCAGCCTGGACTACTTACTTGCCAAGGTGGTGGAACTAAGGACCTCCCATTCTTTTTGGTGATCAATTCAAGGGCATGCTACGGAAATAAGAAATGGGATAGATAGAGACGCTTTATTGTTTCATTCAGTTCCAAGTTTCATTATGAGTCGTACTAGAATGTTACATTTGAGAAAGGATAGCCAAAACGTGTAACATGATACTCAAATGGCTGTCCCGGGTACTATGTTCTACCACTCATACATAGATGTATGGTTGAATTACAATCATCATAATTATTTTAATGCTTTTGCCAAACCTTTGTATTAGAAGTAATAAAGAATGTTGCATTCATTTCAGAGGTCTCAGCAACCATCCACATAACACTGGTGTTCGTTTTCGAATCAAATGAGGTTCTGAAAAACAATAACAATATATTAGTATATGTAAAACCAACATTGCAAATTGCATCGCTTTAAAATCATGGCCATAAGATGAATCTAAAAAGCACCGGTGTAAAAGGGTAGGAAGTCCTATCAAATTATGGTTCTACTTTCCATTGATTTATATGGTGACCTAAATACAACTCGTTCCCTTATTATCGTATCCACAATCAGGGCCAGTAAAGGCCTTTCAGAAAGGGGACCATAATCCCCAGTGGACCATAATTTCTTTTACACCGGGTCCCACCATGTGCGCACTGCGCTTTTTGATTAAGGACCTAATTTCATGAGAGAGCAACTTTTGGCTCCAAACTTGCAGGACTGACCTAGGATATCAGGGACACCCCGAAAGACCTTCTATTCCCGCTATTGGACATGATGTATACGTTGGGAGAAAATGCCATTACATAAACATTTGAAGAGTTCACCATTACGAATGCATATATGAGGTTTGGCCTGTGCAATGTATTTATTGAGTTTTACTTTTAGTGTTGTGTTTGACACTTGCTTTTTTTGGATGAATAATTAAATATTGAGTTTGATCACCTCGCACCGTGCGTCATACGTTGCCAAGACTCAATCGTAATCTACAGGTAATTTAAGGTTTTTTGTTTACGTTGGTCAAAATATGAATCTTGTATAATTGCATTGTTAGATTATTAGTTTTGTGACTCACAGTTTCACAATATTGAACGCGCGCTTTCCTTCACTAGTTTACAGTAGTAGTCTACATTGGTCCAATAAAAAATGTTATAAAACTGGTAATATTTATGACTCATAGTCATAAATGACTCATACTCATAATAAATGTATCTATTTATTGGTACAAGTCTCTAAGAGATTAAAAATGTAAACAATGTTTGAAAATGAAAATCTCCAAAAATCCTCAAACGTGATTACCTGTATGACATGTCCATCTGTATACCATACCCCCTGGAAGAGATCCCCACTGGCATAGGAGCCCATGAAGTCGGCTTTGTGACATCTGGGAACTTGAACATTGAAAGAGAAACTGTGTGGAGCTCCAAGTGTTCTAGGCTACCCAAGTATTCCGACTCTTGCTGAAGTATACTGACTTGACCAAAGTATTCTGGGTTTACTTATTTTATCAAATACTCTTAACTAGTTAATTTAAGTCTTAATTGGGTTGCTTTTCAATTTGCCATTCAATTTTATGTTTCTTCAAGAGATGACTGCTGGAATTAAGGTAACCAAACCAATCATATTGATATATTTATATTGCTGCCTCGCCCACAAAAGGCTTCCATTTATATTTATAAACTATCATGGTACCTGGAAGGAGATGACAGATCCCCTGTGCAAATTTTTAAAATTTTGAAAAATAGAAATAATGGACCTCAATATCGAATAGTGAACCTCATTTACAAATAAAGGGTCCAAATATTCAGAAACCCAACATTTTAAGGCTAGCATTTTACCCGCAAAAATACTTTGGGCCACACTCCCTTGTGAATATTCAGTTCTAATAAATAAGTGAACTCAGAATATTTGAGTTGTCAGAATAGTTGGCAAGAGTCCTAACATTCATATAGCCCAGAACAGTAGGGCTTCCATAAACGTGGCAGTGGTAGTACATTTTATATCTACTATTTTATTTAAAATTGACAAAAATTAGAATATTTCTGCATTTTAAATGGAATAACTTCTATATATTTGTATCTCAATTCTTTTTCAGAAAACAAAATTAGGATGGTAAGGGAACACGTTAGATATGATTTTTGAGAAGATTGTTGCCAATATTTTGCACTCTCTTCCCCTTTCAATTCCTTTTGCAAAAGACAAACTAATTTATACGTGAACCGGAAGTTTATATAATCTTGTGTCATTCAATATTATTTGATACCCATATGTCTTTGTCGGAATTGCCATATCCGAATGACCCTTCCTCCACATATACACCCGTATCTTTACCACGTTGATTAACCGTGTCATACCTGTAATTCAAACGTGATATCCATAATATCTCTAAACAATTTCAATAAATTAAAAGAGTATATAACTTACACTTGTAAAGAGACGTTATGGACACCCTCTATAGCATTTTGGTTTTTAAAAACATATTTTACTTTATGACATGATATATTTTTAAATATCAATTTTACTTATAGGCTTACTAGACTATAGTACAAAAGAAGTCTAACCTCGCGCCAAATCCAAAGAAACCTTCATGAACGTCACCTTTGTCCATGATGTCAAATCCAAAACCAACCCTGTTGCTGATAAAGAAAGTAATAGTTGGGCGATAATTAAAACAGCCAGTGTGAGTGTGTGGTAAGTTACTTTCAATAATCGTATGGTCACTCTTGTTTTAATTCAACATTAATAAGATGTTGTAATATTACATATAGAGGGTATGTACGGTGTTTATCTCACTTTGAATGTGTATTTTCACTTACTACATATCATCCACTGTTGCAGTGAAAGAAAACTGATATTCAAATATGTCAAAAATCGTAAAAACAAGAACATGTTTCGCAGGATCGCTGCCGAGTATACCAAACTGAACACCTCCTGGAACTTTTTGCCAAGATAATAGGTTTGTTACTGAGTGCCATTCTTTTATATACCCAATTCGTGTCAGATAGCCCTCAAATAACTGGAGGTACTGTCCCTTCCAAACACCATAACCCTAGATGAAATAAAAACGATCACAAATAAATTTCATTTATGTGTAATTCTAGCAAATGAGAGAGTAGAGAGAAGTGTTTTAATTCTCTTGGCCATTAATTAAGTTTAAAAACGAGGATAGATACCGTGTATGTTTGAAATATAAACAGACTATATAACACCAGGTGTAGCAGATATAAGTGTCGTCAGTGTCAGTGGGACAGACAATCCTCGGACAGTTTTAAGTGTCCCCTTGAAGTTTTGAATATCCCCTTGGGGACACTAATAACCAGAATCATTCGAAGGGTATTTGTTAATGCCCTCTTTAAATCATCGAGCACTACTGCTCTGTTACGTTAAATATAGACCAACATAATTCACAAAATGTAAGTACATTATAGCTTTTATATATTTGCATGGACATCAAGTGAGCTACAATCACTGTCCTCCACTACTGACGGGTTGTACACCTTAAGTTTTTTCCGTTTATGAGAGTTTTCAGAGTACACTTCGACCCATACTTTTGTTTCAATTGGTCCCTTTCTGTCGACAATGGTGTATGGACCTGACCAGGATACGGTCATTTTACCGCCTTTTCTGTCTGCCCGTCTAACTTCCAAATTCTGACAGATCTGAGTCTCCCCAGTTGTAACTGTCTCCCCATTTTATCATAGTAATTATAGGAAATAAAACCTGGTTTTCAAAGTCCTCCAATGGACTGCCAACCCTAGGGATCGGGGTCCCGTATCCGTAGGACCCCGATCCCTATGGTTGGCTGTCCCAGGGACACTGACCACTGTGGGACATTTAAATCCGTTACACCGGTCCAATGGCACTTTCGCAAACACTACCTACTAAGCCTTTAGTTTACTTAATACATGTACGTGAATGGGATGTAAATAATGAAAACGCATGAAGTATTGCTTTACCAGTTTTTGCTTCTCGTTTGTAGTTTCAGATATGATGAGTTCCCGGGTGATAGAGTTGTAGACCTTCAGATTCCATGGTGCTTTGTTTGCAACTATTCTAATATATTCCGTACTTATTGTAACACTCGTATTTGTCTCCTACAAACATAAATACTATTCTAGTATGAATATGTGTATAATGTATATGTATTAATGTACATGTATAGAAGCATTAAACACATAAAATTAGAAGGAATTGTGCACATTATATTATGTTTTACTTGTACTCTTCCAATATCCAAGTAGCTGACAATGCTTCCTAATTTCGAACCATGAATAATGTAATTATGCTTACATTGCAACTGTTAGATTGTTATATTTCTCTATACAAATTAATAGACTACGAGATGCGAGCAGAAATAATCTTGATTTACGTCATTATATTCAAAATTCAGTCAAAGTGATGTCATGCTTGAAATCTACAAGTGCATCTAAAAATATGGTTTCGAAAATCAACTTTGAAAATTTCTTTTGAAAATGTGACTTCTAGTTTGATGAGATTCCCCATAGACCCCGTGTTACAAAATCACAAAAAGTGAAATATCTTTTCTTGTATTGGACAGATAACATTTTCTTTTACTGGACATATTTTAATTTGCATGGCTATTAGATACATAAGGGTGATATGAAAATTGAACCACTAAAACAGATGAATATTGAAGTTAAAGGTAACTTTCTACTGTATACCCTCCATGCTATCGGACCCGAACGAGTCACCTGGTGGTGAAACTGGTAACTACTACTCGCATCTGAGTTATTGATTGCGTTGAATTGTTAATGTTTTTACATTCACAAGCCAACAAGTCTAGTATTATATTTTAGAAAATTACAAAGGATAAATAAAGCCTTATAAAACAACTCTAAGACATAAAAGGTTATTTGAACAACTTACCTTTACTCTCCATGGATCTCCCGTTACAATATACGACTGAAGTACTATGATACAAGCTACAAAAACAAATGCTTTCATCCTTGATTGAAAAGCCTTCCTATTACCCGGATATAAGAAAAATGAACCTATTTTAAAAGTGTCCCTGTTGTGTATTCTATCTTTCTTATCTGTATACAATATACCGATTTGCACTCGTACTTCATGTACTATACTCGAGTTCAAAGTACTAAAGCTTTACTTCTTTTTGAAGAGTTGGTCATAAAATATGTCTCGCTGACATATGCATTGATTTATAATAGATGTCGTAAATGGTTTAACCGTTTTAAATTATTTTGGTACAAAACACCCATATAAATCGAAAATGCACAATATAGCAATGAATTGCAACAGCCTAAGAAGGATGGATCTATTAAAAAAGATGATGGTAGAGCCCATGTTACTCAGTGGCCATAGAATAATGGTAAAGCGCGGAAAGCCAATGGAGATAGCGAGGTTGTAAGAAAACTGTCCTGAAATATGTGGTCTCGAAGTCCGTTATTTATTCACCAATTTTTTGAAATTATACCCAGAGACCTCTTATTCCTATGTTACAGTTTTAAACTTTTAAAAACTTTGTCGTTCCCGCTATACCTGATGCATCATGGGAGGGAGATTCCCCAATCACATGACTTGTGACGTCACCCAGGAAGAGCCATCGCCATATTTGTTTTGAAACACAAATTTTGTATTTCTCCAAAATATCTTCCGATTCCTCCGATTACGGTCAATAAAAAGGCGATGCAATGACATCAAACAACTTGCAAGTATGTACTTTATCTTTAAGTCCACTTGTTACGGTATAATTAGCTTATATATTCTCGCAATACATTTTTATTTTGATGTGAAAAATCCAAAACTGCAAAAATTCAGAAATTATTTAATTTTTTCATTTTCTTCCTGTATAATCAAGTGATGCTTTAGTCAGGTAAAAGTCAAGAGTAATGGTAGAAATATGCATCTGCTTTCAATTGGTTTATTAGACGTCTCAATGTAGCAGGAGAAAGTGTTTGATTCTGAATGAATCATATATTAGATCTAGACTCTGTAAACTCAAGAGAACATCAGATGTTTATGTGTCATAAATGACATTTCGGGTTTTCCCCATGAATTGAGAATTTGAAATCTAAGGTAGAACCTTTAAGATGTCAATGATGGTAAGTTAGTCTATATCCAATAGACTGAATTTCCTGAGAATTCAGTCTGCATATTTTCATTCCAAATTTCAAAAAAATTTCAGACAAGAGGATATCATATAGTCTAGGTAGTAAGTATTCTTCTCAGCTAGAAAGTAAGATAAAAAAAGTACATGAATGTTTAAAACAGCAGGTTGATTTGCAGGTGATGAAATTTGCTGCCTGATGACTTCAAATGAAAGGTTAAATATTGTACAAGGATGTGGTGGTTCATGCTAGAAAAGTCGTACAACTCACCAAAATAAATATTTGAAATATTATTATTTCAGAAAGCTATAGATATTGTGACAAAAGCTACAGAGGAGGATAAGAACAAGAACTACGCCGAAGCATGTACACTATATCAACATGCGTTGACGTACTTCCTTCATGCTATGAAATGTAAGATCACCATTTTTATAATTTCCACTTGTTATAATGTAGAATCAAGGAATGTACTTAGATAGGGACTACTGTATTATTATGTTATGTTATGAACTATGTTAAAGTAGTTTTGAACTTGAATACTTTATCTTAATATGCGTATATCTATATGGGCTTTCCAACTTATATAAGTGTTCATGTGAATAAGTAGCTCATCCCAATTTTTGCAAATTAGAATGGTATTTTCTGCAAATTAAATTAGTGACACTGCATGAGAAATTCTACTAGATTTCTTGACAAAAAATTAGAATAGATGCAAATGTTCTTATGAAAGTATTGTGATAGTTCTTTACAAATACAGAATTCAGATAAATATAAAAAAAAAACATTTCAAAAATATAATATTTCTTCATGGATTTGGTGCTATTATATCGGAAAAACAATGCAAGAACAATTTAAAATTATTTTTATTTTGGGATGCAGTCTTTCCAGATATGAAACTTGAGAATTTTCAAGGTTATATTATTCATCACAATTTTTTCTTATTCCCTTTGCAAAAATGGAAATCTTGATTGAGTGATAAGTTATGTACCAACTACTGTTCCAACACTAGTTACTTTAGAATGTACTTATTTCCAGATGAAGCCCACAGTGAGAAAGCGAAAGATAGCATTCGAAGCAAATGTATACAGTACTTCGACAGAGCAGAGAAACTAAAGCAATATGTTGCCAAAAAGTCTGGCACTGACAGAAAACCAGTGAAAGACAGTGCTGGTGAAAAAAGTGGAGGCAATGACAAGAAAAGGTATGACAAATTAGAAAATTCAAAGGCATTGTTTTTAAATTACATTTTAAATAAAAAAAATCCAGATGAACCACCAACTTAGTGCTAACAATGATAAAAGGCTAGTCTTTTTGAGATGTATAGTCAAACTTTTACAAAATGTAATCATGAAATACATAATGTTAATAAATAATGACTAAGTTGGGTGTACCCCTCCTTAAAAAAATATTGTTTCATTTGGCCAGTCCTTTTAGTATGTGAACAGTAATTGTAGTTCAATATCTTAAAAATACACAATATGACTTGCTGATTATGTTTCAAAGTGACAGTGACTCTGAAGAGAATGAAGAAACGAAAAAGTTCCAAAATCAGCTATCAGGAGCCATTGTGATAGAGACACCCAATATAAAGTGGGATGATGTAGCTGGGTTAGAGGGAGCTAAGGAAGCTCTAAAAGAGGCTGTTATTCTACCAATAAAGTTCCCACATTTATTCACTGGTAGGTCTATGGAGTACACAGTGTATTGCGAGGAAGTATTTGTCTCTTCCACGGGAAATCACTGAGGGAGATTTTGAAAAACTTTGTTTCACTGGGCCAATTCACAGAATTGATTTTAATACAGTTGTCAATCCTGAAATGGAAAGACAGAGTCTTAAGAAGCTACCCAACTCAGTGATCAAAAATAACAAAATTCATGAATTAATTAAAAGCAATAATTTAAAGGATGTATGGAGAGAAGAACATCCTGATTGAAAACATTTTACATAGAGAAAAAGAACTCCTTTCATGAAAAGTAGATGTTTTTGATCTCTGATTCATTTATGTCACAAATTAAGTTATGTGATATCAGGCCTAGCTATAAAAGTGACCACCAGGCAATATGCTTAAAACTGTCACCCTGCCATGCTAAGGGAAATGGTATTTGGAAGCTAATATTATAAATAATAGTGCACTTAAAGATAATAATTTTAAACTCTTGATTTCTAATATACTTTCCCAGCCAGATGTTTCACTTGATTGTGGAGATCAATGGGAGTTATTTAAAGTAAAAATAAGGGAGAAGTATGCTAAACATGAAGCAAAATTACGTAAAAAACTAAAATAATTTTTAGTTAATAAGATTAGCACTTGTATAATACTTTACCCGAGTATGAGGCAAACGCTGCCAAAATACGGTCATGTGTACAGTGGATAGAGGAAGGTGAACGTAACACAAACTTTTTGTTGGTGTTGAAAAGCACCAATAGAAGAATCAAACAATATATAATTTAAACCGTCCCAATGGAACTGTAGTTAGTAATCAAAGTGAAATATTACAAATGCAGGAGAAGTTCTATAAAACCCATATTACTGTATGACAGATTGTGTTGAATGTAACCTTCTATAAAATTGTTGTTTACAGGTAAGAGAAAACCATGGCGGGGCATACTCCTGTTTGGGGTAAGTGATCAGTTCTTGATTTGATCAAGATTTACCTTCAATTCCATCTGATATAGTAATTTTGAAAATAAAATAATCAATTTTATTGAATTATAATTCTGTATTTTCATAATCTTATCAGAATGAATGGAAATTTCATAATTTTATGGAAATGCTGAAAAATAAGATTTCTGTTATTGGAATGTCAGAAACGTGGCTTAAAAAAGATATTGAACAATTATATGTACAAAATAACTATAATAGTGAATTCTGTTCTCGACAGTATAAACATGGTGGTGGTGTAGCTATACACATTTTAAAGGGAATTAAATATATACTGAGAAATGACCTTACTTTGAAAAGCAATGACTGTGAATCTTTAGCTATAGAAATTCCAAAGGAAAACTCTCAAAATGTGATTATTCTTACTATTTATAAGCCTCCGAACATTAATATTTCTGATTTTAATACATTACTTGATGAACTATTAGCTAGAGTTGTAAATGAGAAAAAGACTATATTTTTAATGGGTGATTTTAATATTGATCTCTTTAAAACTGAGAATCATTTACCAACCAATCAATCTTAATATGTTGTATTCACATTCTTTATATCCACTAATTTATAAACCTACAAGGATAACAAGTAGGTCAGCTACATTAATAGATAATATATTTACAAACTCAAATGAAATTGACATATCTGGTCTTTCAACTTTTCCAATATCAGATCATTTGGCCATTTTTACTATAACTCGGCATACAACTTGTAAAATTGAGGCCAAAACTTTTCAAATTTAGACACATTAATGATAAAGCTATAATAAATTTTAACTTTGATTTGGCAAATATAAATTGGAATGAGATACTTACAGAAAGGGATGTTAACTTAGCATACATAAAATTTGAGAATTTAATCACAAATCTATATAATATACATTTCCCTCTAAGATCAAAAACAGTTCAAATGTTCATAAATTCAAGTAAGCCATGGTTAACTCAAGGTATCATAACTTCATGTAAAAACAAACACAAATTATATCGTAAATACATTAAACATCCTTCTACTGAAAATCAACAGGCTTACAAAGAATTTAAAAACAAATTGCAACATATAATTCGCTTTTCTGAAAAAAAACATTATAGTTCTAAGTTCCATGAAGTTAAAGGTAATCTTAAGCAAACTTGGTCAATTATTAATAACATTTTGAAAAGAAATAATAATTCAAATGCATCTGAATTTAACATGCTTATAAATAATACTTTAACGAAAGATAAATTAACCGTGGCAAACAATTTTTCTTCATACTTTGCAAATGTTGGTCCAAAACTTGCATCAAAAATTAATTCCAATGGGTCACCATTTGCCAATATTACGAGAAACAAACATTCTATATTTCTGGATCCTGTTACTGAAGATGAAATTTTAACATTAATGCAGGGACTTGGGGATAAAGCACCTGGTTTCGACAATATAAAGCCCTTGGTAATTAAACATCAATATAGCTACTCCTTTTACACATATTGTTAACCTTTCACTGCAATCTGGTATTTTTCCAGATAAACTAAAGATTACAAAATTAATTGCACTTTTCAAAAAAGGAGAAAGATCACTTTTTAAGAACTATAGACCTATTTCTTTACTGAGTGTTTTTTCTAAACTTCTTGAAAAAGTAATGTATAAACGTTTTTCTACATTTCTTAAAACTAATAATCTAATGCATGAAAGGCAATTTGGTTTTAAAGAAAAACATTCAACATATATGGCCATTCTTACTTTTTCTGAACAAATTCGTTTTGCTCTAGATAATAATAAACATGTTTTAGGTTTATATTTAGACCTTTCCAAGGCATTTGATACCATTGACCATACAATTTTACTAAATAAACTAGAAATGCTAGGTTTTCGTGGTGTTGCAAATGATTGGTTTAGAAGTTATTTAAAAAACCGTCCTTTAAAAACTTTTATTGAGGATACATATTCAGATAAAAATGAAACTTTAACTTTTGGTGTCCCTCAAGGCTCTGTCTTGGGGCCAGTACTATTTACACTATATATAAACAATCTTTTTAAGGTATCAGATATTTTCAAATTAGTTATTTTTGCTGATGATACTAATATATGCCTCGAAGATGATAACCTAGAAAACTTATTCAAAATTGCAAATAATGAAATGATTAATATTTCTAATTGGTTCAAGAACAATAAACTTTCACTCAACATAGATAAAACTAATTATATGATCTTTACTAAATCAAAAACTAAACTCAATGATCCCAAATATCAGTTAATTATTGATAAAAATACTATTGAACGAGTTGAAAAAACAAACTTTCTTGGAGTAATAATTGACAATAAATTAAATTGGAACGAACATATATCTTATATTATTTCGAAAATATCCAAAACACTAGGTATACTTCACAAAATACGCTACAAATTAAATTTTACAGCTTTGCTAGACATATATTACTCGCTTATATATTCTCACATTTCATATTGTAACATCATATGGGGAAATGCCAACAAATTTTTATTAGACAAGATATATGCCATTCAAAAAAAATTTGTCAAATTATCTTTAAACTTAGATTTACTTCACCCAAGTTTACCACTATTCAAGCAATTAAATATATTAACTATCTTTGATATTCATAAATTAGAAAAACAAAATTCATGTTTAATATAGTTAAAGAACCAGCACATTTTCCTTCTCATTTATTTAAACAGTATTTTAATTTCAGACATACTCGTCCCACGAGACAAATTCATCACATTATCCCATGCAAATTTAAATCAAACTTAACAAAAAAATCTATTCAATACTCTGGAGCAATACTATGGAACAATTTACCAACATCCCTTCAATCTTTACCATCATTTTACTCCTTTAAATACAATTACAAAAAAACATTAATAAATTGTTACTGAGTTGTTA
This sequence comes from Owenia fusiformis, assembly GCA_903813345.2. Classification (NCBI taxonomy): domain Eukaryota; kingdom Metazoa; phylum Annelida; class Polychaeta; order Sabellida; family Oweniidae; genus Owenia; species Owenia fusiformis. Next base: position 22,610,723 of record CAIIXF020000003.1, read on the forward strand.
CTGAGCCATGAGCATGTACTGTTATTCTTCCACAATTGTATTATGTTTGTATTTTTCACTTTTGAATTGTTTATGTGCAGGCATTTTTGTATTTTGTATATTGTCGTATTTTAAAACATGAACTGGCATGATATCTATAATAATTGTATTTCTTGCTTCATTCAATTCATATAGATTGTAATATATTTTTATATTGTACAACTTTTGATTTTAGCACTGATATGCCCTTTTATGGGTATCAAGTGCCAACACTATTAATGTAATATTAAATGAATATGATAATAAATAAAAAAAAAAATAAAAAAAAATTGCACAGACCATTTCCTCTACTACAAGTGGTGATTAATAAGAAATATTTAGATTTAGTGTCATGTATTTCTGGGCCCAATATGACTATGTGACCCACCTAGCTAAGCGAGTCATGATGTCAATGAACAAAAGATATGGATATTGTGCAGTGTTCTCCCCAAAAAAGTGGGTGCAACTGGGTGCAATTTTTCAACCCTGAAAAAATTGGCGCTCGGTACGCTCACAATATCTCTAGGCGGGTGCTTACTTCACTCATTTTTCAAATCAGAAGTTGAAGCGCAGGGTGCCAAATGGGGGGCCTTTAGTTTAAAGAAGGGTGGGGGGGGGGTGGTGGTAAAAGTGACACGGGGAGATCACTGTTGTGTATTTAGAGTCCTGTGCAACAAATTGACACAATAATGAATTTCTCTTCATCTAGTTTGAGTTCAAATAACCATGCATCTGTTGTAAAATGTAGAACATCAGGTTTTCTGAGAATGCCTAGGTATATGTGTGATTTCTGAATTTATAGGCCTCATAGTATTTTAAATGGAAAATTTTCAGAAGAAAATTACTAGGTTTCTTCACTATAGAGAGAATTTTACTTCTATAGATTTAGATTTTATACAATAGGAAATGTAAGTGTTATGCCTGATATTCTCCCCTTTTATACTTTTTCAGCCTCCAGGTACTGGAAAGTCCTACCTTGCCAAAGCAGTAGCAACAGAGGCCAACAACTCCACCTTTTTCTCTGTATCATCATCTGATCTTGTATCCAAATGGCTTGGAGAGAGTGAAAAGTGAGTAATGCTTTGAAATGGAAAATTGATATTATGAGAGTAAAATCATCAAAGGATCTGTCGTTACATTTGGAATTAAGATGGGGCCTGTTCCACCAAACCTTTAATAACAGCAATCACTCCACTTAAAACATTATTGAGATTGTCCATGTGATTCCAGGCTGGTTAAGAATCTATTTTCAATGGCAAGAGAGCAGAAGCCAAGTATCATATTTATCGATGAGGTAGACTCTCTTTGTGGCTCTAGGAATGAGAATGAGTCCGAATCAGCAAGGAGGATCAAAACTGAATTCCTAGTTCAAATGCAAGGTATGTTTTTATTAATCAAAACTGAATTCCTAGTTCAAATGCAAGGTATGTTATTATTAATCAAAACTGAATTCCTAGTTCAAATGCAAGGGATGTTTTTATTTATCAAAACTGAATTCCTAGTTCAAATGCAAGGTATGTTTTTATTAATCAAAACTGAATTCCTAGTTCAAATGCAAGGTATGTTTATATTAATCAAAACTGAATTCCTAGTTCAAATGTAAGGTATGTTTTTATTAATCAAAACTGAATTCCTAGTTCAAATGTAAGGTATGTTTATATTAATCAAAACTGAATTCCTAGTTCAAATGCAAGGTATGTTATTATTAATCAAAACTGAATTCCTAGTTCAAATGCAAGGTATGTTATTATTAATCAAAACTGAATTCCTAGTTCAAATGTAAGGTATGTTATTATTAATGAAAACTGAATTCCTAGTTCAAATGTAAGGTATGTTATTATTAATCAAATCTGAATTCCTAGTTCAAATGCAAGGTATGTTATTATTAATCAAAACTGAATTCCTAGTTCAAATGCAAGGGATGTTTTTATTAATCAAAACTGAATTCCTAGTTCAAATGCAAGGTATGTTATTATTAATCAAAACTGAATTCCTAGTTCAAATGCAAGGGATGTTTTTATTAATCAAAACTGAATTCCTAGTTCAAATGCAAGGTATGGTATTATTAATCAAAACTGAATTCCTAGTTCAAATGCAAGGTATGTTATTATTAATCAAAACAGAATTCCTAATTCAAATGCAAGGTATGTTATTATTAATCAAAACTGAATTCCTAGTTCAAATGCAAGGTATGGTATTATTAAAAAAACTGAATTCCTAGTTCAAATGTAAGGTATGGTATAATTAATCAAAACTGAATTCCTAGTTCAAATGCAAGGTATGTTATTATCAATCAAAACTGAATTCCTAGTTCAAATGTAAGGTATGGTATTATTAATCAAAACTGAATTCCTAGTTCAATGAATCAAATGCAAGGTATGTTATTATTAATCAAAACTGAATTCCTAGTTCAAATGTAAGGTATGGTATAATTAATCAAAACTGAATTCCTAGTTCAAATGCAAGGTTATCAGTTATCACACGTTTCAGCATGCGATACACGAAATATTACACAAAAGGTAATACTGTATCATCCACGAAAGCGAAGCTTGAGTGGTGATACATTGTTACCCGAGTGGAATATTTCATGTATCACATAAGCTGAAACGTGTGATGACGATTTTATCACATGTCTAGGAATTTTGAGGCATTTTGATTTGGTCAGTTATGATTGTTTTCAGTACTCTGTACTCCTGGTAACTATAATAATTTTTGATTTCGCTTTGAAACAATATGACGTCATACCGTTGTATTCATACTTTTTTGTGAAATAGAATGACGTCATATTGTTTTCCTTAGCTTGAACTGATATAATCAGTGTGATGTCACATCGTTGCTATTGACTCCGTAGTGATACAGCTCACCGTATCACATGAAAATTAGTCACGTGTCATGTGATACGGAATATACATCATCACAATTGACCAATCAAAATGCGTAGACACTCCTAATCATGTGATAAATGGTATTATTAATCAAAACTGAATTCCTAGTTCAAATGCAAGGTATGTTATTATTAATCAAAACTGAATTCCTAGTTCAAATGTAAGGTATGGTATAATTAATCAAAACTGAATTCCTAGTTCAAATGCAAGGAATGGTATTATTAATCAAAACTGAATTCCTAGTTCAAATGTAAGGTATGGTATAATTAATCAAAACTGAATTCCTAGTTCAAATGCAAGGTATGGTATTATTAATCAAAACTGAATTCCTAGTTCAAATGCAAGGTATGTTATTATTAATCAAAACTGAATTCCTAGTTCAAATGCAAGGTATGTTATTATTAATCAAAACTGAATTCCTAGTTCAAATGTAAGGTATGGTATAATTAATCAAAACTGAATTCCTAGTTCAAATGCAAGGTATGGTATAATTAATCAAAACTGAATTCCTAGTTCAAATGCAAGGTATGTTATTATTAATCAAAACTGAATTCCTAGTTCAAATGTAAGGTATGGTATAATTAATCAAAACTGAATTCCTAGTTCAAATGCAAGGTATGGTATCACTAACAAAAACTGAATTTCTAGTTTACATCAGTGACATCTTAATATTTATGTTTCTGTTCAATAATGAATTTCCAGTTTAAACGTGAGGCATGGGAATCAAAACTGAATTCATACTTTAAATGCATTGTATAGGAATTTTAACTGAGTTTCTGCTTCAAATGTAAATACAATGATTGGGTCTTAGTACTTTGGGCCAACAATATACCATGAATTTCATAACAGTTTTTTGTTTTAAAGATGGTGGCTTTTTTGTTTTAAAGATGGTGGCACTGACAATGATGGGATCTTAGTACTTGGGGCCACCAAGATACCATGGACTTCATGATATTTTGTTGTTTTGTAGGTGTTGGCACTGACAATGATGGGGTCTTAGTACTTGGGGCCACCAATATACCATGGACTTTAGATTCAGCTATTAGGAGAAGGTTAGGCTAGCATTTTATAACCGTTCAAGCAACTTGACCAACTGTTGATATTATAAGACATTTTTGTTATGTTTTTCTATTGTATGGCGAAAAGGTAACAACCTGGCATCTCTATGAAGAGTAAGAATGAGATCTTTTCTCTATTTTTGACTAATTCATATATCATCACTGACCACTTTCCTTGTCCAAACGTTCCCTAGTGAGACTGTGAGATGGGTCACAATTGTCAAAATGTGTGAGTATATACTTAGTTTCCTTTCAGATTTGAGAAACGTATTTACATCCCACTCCCTGAGGCAGGTGCCAGAGCACAAATGTTCAAATTGCACATTGGTAATACTGCATGCGCTCTGTCTGATGATGATTATACGACTCTAGGGAAACGTGCTGAAGGGTGAGTCTGAGTTCTAAAATAGGAACACCAAAAAACAGTAAAGATGAAACAAAATCAGTCTTAAAGAAAACCAACCCCCAATAACCCAACCTAGGATCTAATGCATAGGATGAGGGACTTAAGGGGAGAATTTGGATAATGCAAATATTGCATAAAGGACACTAATATTTAAGGTGCCCAGTGTATTTTTTTAAAACACCTCCTATAATATTTTATTAATGATTAAGAATGCATAAGTTTTTGTCTCACAATGATGTCTTATATCGCATATTAGACATATACTATTTACTTTCTCTAAAATATAACTTAAGTCATCAAACTGTGGCCATTTAATCATCAGTTCTGAGAATGTCGTCCTCGAATCTGAATATAACTAGACATCAAGATTGCAAGTAGTATTTTCAGTCTGTAATTTATCATGTCAAGATTGTATTCCATAATAGGAGCTTAGAATAGTCAGGGGTTTCATTAGCAACAGGCAGCAGGAGATTTTCACCGGTTGTTATCACAAAATCGCCTGTTGTTTTTAGGGACTTTTCAACTTTTCCATGTTAGATTTATGATTTCCTTTAATTTTTTTGCATTTTGTTTTCATTTATTTAGCCTGTTGTGAGAAATTCTAGTGAAACCCCTAATAATGTATGATTTATATTTCAGGTATTCAGGCTCTGATATTAGTATGGTTGTTCGAGATGCTCTGATGCAACCAGTTCGTAAAGTTCAAACAGCAACACATTTTAGAAAGGTAAGCACTTTGTGCGATTTTAATTTTTTCAAATTTCCATTTGTACACTAAATCATTTATTATTATTATCATATGTTATAGTGTCAGTTTTTTGTGGCGGTTGGCCATCAGTGGTTGATGTCTGTAACAAATGGTGGTGACATTTGATGCCTTCTTGAACTTTGGAAAGGCTTTAGCACAATAGAATTTAAATGTTACAGTATGCTGTGTCTACTTATGTATCTATAGTATTGTTATGTTTATGCGAAGGGGCCTTCCAGAGACGACCCTAGTGTTATTTTAGATGACCTTTTAAAGCCATGTTCTCCTGGACCTCTCTATCTATATTTAGGTTAGGAGGCCTTCTAGAGATGACCCTAGTGTTATTTTAGATGACCCTCTGGACCCATGTTCCTCTGGAGTTCCTTGTGCAATAGAAATGAACTGTTACTTATTGTACCTTACGTTTCGTCTATGTTTAGGTTAGGGGGCCTTCCAGAGATGACCCTAGTGTTATCTTAGATGACCTTCTGGAGCCATGTTCTCCTGGAGCTCCTGGTGCAATAGAAATGAACTGGACACAAGTTCCTGGTGATAAACTTAACGAGCCCTTAGTCACAATGGTAAGTGGAAAACCAAATTTTGTTGGAATCTTTCAATCTTGATGGCATATTTAAAATCATCAATTAGGCCAAAACATGGATGGCAAATTCCAAGAGTGTGGCGTTGTACTAATTATTGATGCACTAGGGGCCTAATTATCCATTAAACATAGTTTGAGTATGAAAGTAGAGAAGCTGTCCATCTATTGATCTGTTTGTTTGTTTGTTTGTTTGTTTACATGTACCAGTATCAGATTAGGTGGTGATTTCCATCGTTAAATGGACTGGTTATTTGTATCATTAAATGTTTTAAAAGCCAAGTGATTTGACAAAAATGTGTTTTGTTTGGTGGGATCTTCTATTTGGGGAGTTGCTAATCCATATATGAGACATGAATGTGAAACCTTATGTAAATACAACTTAGCCTTGTGACTACATGATAACAACAACTTTTACCATAAAATAACAATATCAATTTGCTCACTACTAAGGCATCTACTCATTATTACTTCAACAGAATGACAGACAATTAGAGACAGATGTTTAAATATTATTATTCGTGAAGGCAATTATGAGAAATTAGAAGTACTGTACACCCGGTATTATTCGCGTGCGATTAACTTTCGCGCTTTTCGCGATGGTGTTAAAATCGCGAAAAATTATCGTCGCGAAATTGCCAATTAAATCCCCGGGAATTTGTTTTGACCCGGGGCTCTGATGCATTTCGTCAACTTCTGATCCCACCATTCCTACATCTGTAAGAAGAACTACAACATGCATTTCGTTTTGTGTAAAAGGTTTCGTCTAGTGTTATTGGGCGATAATTGGATGATTTCCACCAACATGTAATACAAAATACGAATTCAAACTGCGTACAGTATGTGAATAAAAGTACTTGTATATTGTTTATTTTGTTTTTTTATCATATATGTTATATTTATCTCTTTATTATTACATATACTTGCAGCATGACATGCTTATGTCCCTAAGTGTACAGAAACCAACTGTTAATGAAAATGACTTAGAAAAACTCACACAATTCACAGATGACTTTGGTCAAGAAGGATAGAACTTGACATATTTTTTGCTGGTGATTGAACTGTCACAGTGGCCGTGTTTTGAAGTGTAAAAAAATGTAATAGGAGAACTCAATGAAATAGTTTAAATGACTCAACACTTCTATCTGGAGAACTCAATACTAAAATAGAAATAAGTCAATGCTTCTATTTGGAAAACTTAGCATTAAGATAGGAATGACTCAACAGGAGAACTCAACACTAAAATAGAAATGACACAATGGCCAACATTTCCATCAGGAGAACTCAACACTAAGTGTGTAAAGACTTAATTCTTATTTCTGAAGAACTCAACACTCAAAGATTGGATTGAGTCAACACTTCTATCAGGATTACTCAACACTAAAATGGAAATGACACAATGGCCAACATTTCTATCAGGAGAACTCAACACTAAGTTTGAAAAGACTTAATTCTTATTTCTGGAGAACTCAACACTCAAAGATAGGATTGACTCAATGCTTCTGTCAAGATAACTCAACACTAAGATTGAATGACACTCACGGCACACAATAATATATTGAATTGTTTCAGTGTTTCATCCCTAAATTGTATGGTTATTCCTCAAAATCAGATTCTACAACTGTATTTGTAGATAGATTTACAGTTTATTAAGCATGGCCAGGGTAACATTTCAATTTTAAACATGGTTAGAGAGAAGATTTATTATTTTTATGTCCCCACCACATCGTGTGGGGCCATATTGTCGGCCTAGGCGCGTCCCTCTGTCCATCCGTCCGTCCGGCAATTTTCTCCAAAAGCACTACAGATGTCACCTTCAAATTTTCAGGGTGAGTGCATACAGATGCGGATGAAAGAATTTGAACTTGATACCTACTTCCTGCTGACCATTTTGAAGGTTTTTATGCTTAAATCCTTGTTTGCAAACTTGTAGAAAAATGGCTTCACAGTTGCTTTTAAAACTTTAACATCTTGTTAAGCTCACTTCATTCTACATTCATTTGGACCTGTTAGCTCAGTCATGGCAGCCATTTTGAATGTATTAAGAAAATTTTAAGGCCACCACATTGGATTTTCTCTTAAAATCTTGTTTTTTCAACTGATTAGTGTTAGGCATTCAGGATGAAAAATTTGCAGTATATAGGATCACCCATTGGTGGGGGCATGTTGAACACATTTGTGTTCTTGTATATTATTAACTGTGAATTTCTTCGATGTAACTTAACTATATAAAAATGAACCTTTGTGTAATGTTATATCAGTTGTTTTTATTAATTAAAGAACTATCCAAGCAAAGTGAAGGGATAGTATGAATATGATTTTTCGATGATGAACACTTGTGATTATGATAACACCTTGCAATGAGGAATGTTAGGTTGCAAATAAGATTTCAAGTTTACAGAAATGATGACATTATAAAACCATTTTTTTTATATTTTCTTTGATCTTTATATTTGATTGATCTATATTAATTGAATGTGAAATTCAAGCTGATCGTACTGTATGTACTAGAGTGAATAAAAACTACTGATATTACCCCTATGGTAATACCATAAAGACCACATAATGATAACAATACTGTATCATGATAATAACACGTGATGACAATATCATGAATAGAAGTAGAGATTATCAACATTTACTGTCAAGTCTCCTAGACAGACTTTTATACTAATATACCATAACGGACGTTTGTATAACGGGTGTTTCAGAAACATGATTGACTTTGGTATATCTACTTTCGTAAAAAACTAAAAAACTCTGTGCTCCCTATATCCAGTTTCATGTACAGTTCAGGATTATATTGTAATATAAGGCCCCACTCAAACCTGTATATAATTGTAGTCATCTCTTGAAAGTACTGTTGACTGAGACCGGAGGTCCGAATTGAGTATTCCAACTGAGGTACTAACAATACTTGTATAAAAAGGAGCATTTATTTCGAATGAGACCAACCATGCCAACAGGACTTTGTTGCAAGAGAAAACACAAAATCCATGCCTTGCTCCATGACCCTATTTTCAGAGAATCTAGTTTATCATCATTTCTTGTTTCAAGCATTTCAATGAAGTAGACAACTTGATTCATTATTTATAATTGTTGCATTGTTTGGAGTAGAACATATTATCTGTACAGTACATGTATACTCTCTGTACATACTTACTGTACATGTAGCCTCTGTATTATAAAACTGTAAAAGATAATTCTGAGGTAATACCTCTCATATACTAAATATGTTTGTTTTGTTCAATATATGCAAAGTTTAAAGGATAACCCAAATGAAAGGATATCAAATGTCTTGCTTATTTTGGTAAAAAATTGAAAGCAAAACAATCAACACTTGCAAAACTCTTAGCATTTTGTTCAGAGCAATCTTGCCTCATTCCAAGGTAGTAGCCTTTAGGTACGTAACCAACGAAACTGATTTTGGAGATATGCGGCTCGTGACTTCAATGTTTGTGCCTTTGTAATTTGTTACAGCCCCCCCCCCCTCATGCCCCTGGAGTTGACATAACATAGTGCACTTCTTGTTGTTATTTTGACTGCTTTTACATGGAATGAATTGGTTTTTGATTAATGTCTCTTAGCATTCCAATAAGACATTTAAAACTCCCTCAAAGGATACCCAGGTATTTTAATTTTTCAAATTGCCAATAATTTCTCAAATTATGTAAACTGTACACATTCCTTAATCCCTAGTATTTTCTCTTTGAGTAATTTCCCATAGAAATCCAATGGTACAGTTCCAAGCAGATTTTGAGATAGCAGGAAAGCAAATCTTTAACACACACCTTTTTGGGTTGCTTTGGTTCACAGGCCCGGGAACAAGATTTAAATCCCCCACTCACTGTATAGGAAAAATATTACTTTCAACCTAATACATAGTGGGAGGGGGATGAACTGTTGTTTCCGTGTCTATGCTTTGGTTTATATCGCAACCCAAAATGGCCACTGGATTGATTTCTAAGGTGTAATCATATTTTAAAACCGGAACTTATTAACCATTTACATGCCAAATATTTAGTTGTAATTTGAAAGATAAAAGCGAACTCCTATGCAGTGTCTCGGTATAGACACATATCACTGCACGGGAGTTCGAGATAAAAGCACGAAAATCGTGAAAAGAAAAAATTTCACCGAATGCTCCTTTTTCATTCGCGGCCATTTTGATACGAGGCAAAACCTCCCTCGTTTCCAGTTCATCCCCAGTGATAGAGGAAATGCATACATTGTATAATTAGTCAGTTTGTGAAACAATGTTTTTAACCATTGCTAACTTTTTAAAATTGTCATCTAATTTCTTAAAAGATTTTCAGCAGTTATTCACAATATTTACACCATATGCCTCAAAGAGTTAGGTAAAATTATACAATATATATTGGAAATGTTATGATTGATAAAGGACAATGCACCCTTTTTCTTTACAGAGGGTACACTCGGATAACTGGCTAAGTCACCATCTATATTAGCCCTAAGCCAAACTAGATCTGAGATAATAATAAAATGGATTCTCTCGTTTTAATGTAATAACACGATTTATCACGGCCATCCGTGTAATATTAAAACAAAAACATCCATTGATATATATTTTACAACAAAGGACCTGCATGTCTCATTAGTGTTACCTGTTCTCTCTGTAACAAGTTACATTTCCTGTCTTTTTGAAATGTATTTGGCATCTTGATTTTTGTAACTCTGTTTTTCTGTCTTATGATATGAAGTAATCAATTACTTTTTTTATGACCATACCCCTTGTGATTTTTGCACTTCCGTTATCAACATGATCATCGCCGATCAATATACATGATATGATATGATGATATGATATGATATGATATAGGTATTTCAAAAAAATGCCTCGCTGAGATTTTTTGTCTTAGATTTTTTGTCTTGTTGACGAAAACATGCCTCACTAAACCCCCTTCGTGACATCGGATCCTAGCAACGGCACCGTCGTACGCCATGATTGATTCAATTAAATATGATTGGGTGGGAATACTAGGAACGCAGATGGAAAAAACATTGTTTACATTGCTTTCTATGAATTAATTGTAGTATAAAGCAACATGCTGTTTAATCAGAGATAGGAAAGCCCTTCAAAAGGAAATTCATAGTCTCGATCATGTAACGGAGTAACGATGGAATGTAATTAGTAATATAAAGACTCGACACCATTCATGCCATTTCACTGGGGGGTATCGTGATGCAACAACACCGTGTTGTTGCATCAAGATGGCCAGACTTCCGGTGATCGATTTTCGAACGATATTTTGTTTTCCCAATTTAAACCCATTTCTAGGACGAGTTGCTCAATAATCATACACATGCAGCTAGCGCATGATCTATATTTTGAAAAACTGTCGTTAGTATACATGTAGCATCATCAAGAAGCTATAAATTCGCGGTTTTAATTCCTCACTATTGATGCAACAACACCACTCTGTTTATTATCGATGATACAACAACACCAATGTGCTGATGCAAAAACGCCAATATAATGTATCATTGAACAAGAAGAGAAACTGTTTTATGTCCTGTTTACAGGTGTTGGTCGGGACATGAATAAAACACGTGAGTCCGTGGTCCATGAATGAAACGTATTTTGTTTGGTTTCTTAATGTATTTGTATCTGAAAAATAAAGATTATTATACGAACATTTTTTCTAAATTAAATGCCCTTGATTTACCGTATGGAAATTGTATACAAATAACTAATATAATCATGGAAAGACAACAGATATCAGTCATTTTGTGTTGTTTGTACCTCAATTGAAATACTCATTTCTGATTGGTTGATGAGCGGTCAACAATATGTACTGCTGACCGCTACTAGGGTTGAAGACCACAGTAGAGTTTCCCATAGGTGGCCATTATAACATTTTACCCTGTATCTTATTAACGATTAGTATCCAAGCCTAGTGCAACATACCACAGTGTTCGGGAGAGACTCGCCTAGACTGCTATAATAATCTTACCATGGGTTGTCCACCGAATTTTTGAGATAAATAAACTTGAAGACACTAACCCCCTCTATCGTCAGATTTCTCAGAGAATTCTGGTAAAATCACCAAGGTCAAAATCACTCCGCCAACAGCTTAAAATGAGATTTCCCACTGAACTTTGGCATGTTTTCAGATAAATCAGGACCTACCTTATAAATATTTAGTCCCAATTCACTTCCCAAACGCCAAATGGCGCTCCAATGGGGTAGGAAAGGAGAAAAATGACTTTTTATACAGAAAACCAAATCACTGTGTAAAAAATTACAAGTATTCGACGGTTTTGAGATTTTTTGCTAAAATATGATACCTTTACTTATCAAATATGTTCACTTGATATTCGATTATATATTCGTCCAATTATTATATTCTTCGGACTAACAAACAATTGTTCACCTCTCTATACTATTCGGTCAACTGACCAAAGTGTATACCTCAACAGTAAACACTGAGAGTACTGTTGACCTAGATCTCCGGTCTCGGTCAACAGAACTTTCAAGGTTTACAGTATCGGTATACAATTTTGACAGTTGACCTCAAGAGAGGGCTACAATTGTATATTGTATATCCTTTGTTATCCCACCCAAAGTATGACGTCATTTATCAAGTTGAAGAGTTGTATACGCTGCTCAGGAGTCGTGTACGCTATCCAGGAGTTGTACATCGTTCTCAAGAGTTGTATAGGATGAGTGTTGGTTTAATGATATTGCAGTTATACAATGCTATTATATAGAGGTTATTTACTAAGAGGGATTCAATATTGGTTTTATTCCGAGAGACAATATGATATGTCCCGAGGGCCCGGGGGGAATCTGGGATTATCGGGCCCTAAATCCTATCACTTTTGTTTACCTTTTTACTTAGTCGGAGAGAACGAATCCACAGAGAGCAATACTTCTACATGTGCACCGTGCAAGATTTTCATTAAACGTGTAACTAAACCTCCCTAATAAAGTCAACTAGACGTTTTTACTCGTTGGCTCTCCAAATTGGAGGAAATAAAGAATCATATCATATCATAGATGAAGCAATCATCTCATTAACATGCTTTTTGAAATGTTCTCCGATAAGCTCACGAATGTTTCAGTGAAACTGTTTTAGCTATATTTTGATAAACAGTGGTAACGTACATCTACTATATCTAGTTCATCACTGTTCTACAGATGGATGACAGATAATTTCCAATAGCTCGTCATGTTTACCGAGAACGAAAGATGTTTGTCCACCATTTTGAATGATACTAAATGGAGTCAGGGTCATCAAGCTATGGAACATTGGTTTATGAAAATAGATTGGGTTACTGTAGCTTGCAATGTTAAAGGCGATTGAACTATGTTATAGAACAACGTCCAGTACATTATGATATTTAAAAGTATAAATTTTTGAAAATATATGTAAAGAATCTTCGCCCGCAGGACGTGTATTTTGAATGCCTTGAGAAGAACGCAAATGGGTAATGGGTAACGGTGTCGCAATCGTAGCATTTAAAAATCTGTTCCTCTCGAGATTTATGGTCTTCTGAAATTATACTATTAATTGGTGTTGCTGCATCATTGCTCAAATCTAGAGGAGTGTTGTTGCATCTTCGGTTTGGTGTTGTTGCATCAATAGTGAGGAACTAAAACCGTGAACTTATTGCTTCTTGATGATGCTACATGTATACTAATGACAATTTCTTTAAATATAGATCGTGCGCTAACTGCACGTGTATGGTTGATTGAGAAACTCGTCCTAGAAATGGGTTTAAATTGGGAAACAAAATATCGTACGAAAATCTAACACCGGAAGTCTGGCCATCTTGATGCAACAACACGGTGTTGTTGCATCACGATACCCCCCAGTGCATTTGGTGTAACGTAACGCTGCACCTAATATGACTGGATTTCTAATAGACTTATAAATTTGATGAGTAACCGCTCCGATGGCATGCGATAACAAATAATGATGAAAGAGGGGGCTGATATCGCATCTCGGATATGATGGAAATTTCAGAGCAAATTCATTCGATACTTTAAATACAATCGCTTCCATATCAAATGACTGTTAATCTACGAGGTAAACAGGTAATTAAAGTATAATTGCGCAGAGTGCTTTGGCGGTCTATAAAAGGGTATATTAAGTAAAAACTAAACGCTGATATATCAGGAAACTTACATCGACATTTGTGACAAGGGACATCACTTTTGCATGATGTGCATTCTGGTCTACCCTCTTTATCTAAAACTTGTGGGAAATATCTAGTCCTTTCCCAAAGACAGTAGAAAAAGGATGTTGAACCGTGATTTTGTTTGTAATCTTATTTGACGACAGTGAAGCCCTGCTACTGAAATGTTGATTTGCAACTAGCTATACTGGAACGATACGAGGGCACTGATAACGACCTCGGACAAGGTTACCGATCACGTATGTTTTTCTATTTTAATGGTATTAAGGTTGGTTATGGGCAAAACAATGTTGAGGGGTCGGATCGAAATTTTTACCATCATTGTTTTTAAAAGCAAATGGATTCGGTATATTTTTGATTCTTTAAAGTCTTGAAAATACTGTTCTAGTACAATTTAAATCCAACTAAGTCTTGCATAGGATTGTGGAAATAATTTTCTTCATATTAGCTCTAACTCATCTAGATATTGTCATTTCTTATTAGGGATTGTAAATATGAGGGGAAATGTACGCCGAGATCAAGTTCCAAATTAAATTGACTAGGTAAAATGAGAATGGAAAACAAGTGCCGAAGAAATAACCATATATTAACAAATCAGAGATGTCAAGGCTGCGAGAATCCAAAAAATAGAGATACCATGTCGTTCAATAAGTTCACGGAAAATGCGCTCATTTCAACGATTTTTGATATTTTCTCATGAAATTTTCACATAATGTGTAAAAAAATATTTATTGATTCATTAAGTATCAGCATCTCTCATTTGATTGGTTAAAAATAATGGTTACTATGGTAACTTGACTTTTGGGTAAGCGGGGCTTTTTTAACGTCTCATTTTTCAATAGAAAAACAACAGTGTAGTGAGCAAGTTTATGAGTGTATCACATGCATGTTCTCTTCTCCGCTTTCTATGTCTAGATATAACTAATATTATAGTCACGTGACTATTGTCCCATATGGTGTTTTGTTGCATTGTTTCATAATGTGCACCTCTTAGTTGATCCTTCACCCTAATGAAAACAGCAAAATCAAGGATTGCCTCATAGTGGAGAGTATAGAGCTTGGGGCAGCTTTGTCATCTATTTTGCCAGTTATCTGTGATAGTTTCCTGCAATCTCAATATTAGCAATGTGACTGGGTGCTGTATTATCCCGGTGGAAAAAAGTTAGAGTTAAGCTGAATGGTTAAGTTTTATTAACTTACCATTGCATAATACTCTGGTACCTCTGGCACAGCATGGACTAGCACGATCCCGGAAATGTCCAAGAAGACTATGTTCTAATTTTCCCTCATTACTTTTGTAATTTAAATAAGAACAGATCGAACATATGGATTCTTCATTTTTGCATATTGATAGATTTCTGTAATGGTAAATTGTGTGACGTAAAAAGTGCCCCGCCTGCCCAAAAGTCAAGTTACCAAAGTAACCATCAATTTCGACCAATCGAAATAGAGACGCTGATATTTTAAATAATCAATTGGAAAATATTTTTTACACATTGTGTAAAAATTTCATGAGAAAATATCAAAAATCTTAGAAATGAGAGAATTTTCCGTGAAATTATTGTACGACCTGGTATATGCAACAACTCTTCAACGTGCTATTCCCCAAAAGTCATTGCAAAGTTTGATGCCAACTTTAAGACCTCAGATTTGTCAAAAAGTTAAAAAATACACGTGTTGAAAGAAAAATCCAATTATTTTTACTTTAGTTCAGAATATTTTTCTTTATTTTAATTCAGAATATTTTTCAGAGATTTATACACATGAGTAAAACATCAGGATCAACAAGAAAATCATTTGACACAGTTAAGATAACTACACAAGTGGTTTGAAAATTCAGAAGTCCTCAGATTCGACGTTGCCCGCTCCTACAAGGTTAAGGTAGCCGTTCGCTGATGGGGCTTTCCCAGGCTGTGCCAGTCCGATTTTGTCCGTTAACCCCCCTATCACACCAAACTAGTTCTGACCCGTTCTTGCCAGTCCTACGAAAATGTCGTAAAACGGGCTCAATCTGACTGCGGTCGGGATATATGTCTAAAATAATTAGCTACTTCGTTCATAAACAGTCTTCAATACGTCCATCTCATTCGCAGTTCGTTCAGGTCGCACCACGTCGGTGTGCAACGTCGTATAACGCGTCCCTTAGTCTAGAAGGTCATCATGACCTGATTACAGAACGGTATGGTCGCCATCGAATTTTGAATCGATTCAAAATTCTAAATCACATACCCCGTCCGGGAAAGTCCATGAAGTTCGTAAACAGACCGTAGAACGTTGTAGCTACGTTCATTCAGTTCGCACACAGTTTAAAACCGATTCGGCAACGTTTTGACGATCACCAGAAAATTTTGAGCATGCTCTAAGTGCTGGAGGACCTACTCGTAGTAGTTTCATGAAGTTTGTAAACAGATCCCAAACGGTTGTTAGTGGGTTCTTAGTACGTCAAATCCGTTCGTGCACAGTTTAACCCCGTTTTCGAGAACGTAGTGAGAACTAGTTTGGTGTGATAGTAGGGTAGGGTTCACTGTTTCCCGTTTAAGTCTGTCGGATATCACAAAGCAAGAGTTCGATGCTCAATGAGCCCAATGGACATGAGATGCAGAACGTTGATGCTTGTTCATGGCATCTAAGGCAAAACAATACCCGTTCTTTAACTTTTACCAGTTTTGACCAATTATCCCAAGTTCGGATGATTTTTTTATTTTAAAATCTTACAATGATTGCGAAAAAGGAGCAATCCGATTTATTTTGTTTTCATATATTTTTGCTAATTGAAAATGGTGTGATTGGTTCCACAAGGACATAGAAAATTAAAAACCCCAGGGGAGTCACCTTCCTTCCATTCCCCGCGTTAGGATTAATTTCTATTTTTCTCGATCCGATGCTTTGTAATATGTCGTTTAAAGTTCCATGATATTCAACGTTCGGTTGACTGAGACATATAGGGCTTCGTATGACATCATTGAAATAGCACTTCCGTTCCAAAGGATCGATAATGTACCTTTCATCATTAATTGCTGGTGTAAGGTTCATTAATCCGTGGTAAATAGTTCCGTCTTCCTGTATTTTATCTACCTGTGCTCATTCCCTTTTACATTTCTTTCTATACTAGAGATTTTCGAACCTTGATTTTAAATCTTGTACTAGGTATAGCCTATACCGTAGCTGCGTCAACCAAATATCAGTATTGTATTCTAATTCTTATTATTTCCTTCTTTAAAACAGCAATACCACTAAGAAAAACGTGTAATTAGTTGAATGGGAAACAATAAATACAGACAGTCATACAGACGTATCACCTGTTCACTTTACCAACATTAGTTTATAAATAAAAGATAAGTCCATTGTCAGCCATTATTCCCCCGTTCATTAAATTACGTACGAGGGCTGGCGTATGAGCATGCCCGTAGCCAGGTTTTGTTAAGGGGCTCGACCCCCCTCCCTCACATCCACACACAAACATTTTTTCATGCTTAACCAACTTCGCGTTGTAATCACAGGGGTGTCATTAACAAGACACCAGGGGTGGCCACGAAAACAATAGTGGGGACCAAAAAATTTCCGCGCTTGCGCTGAAGGGCGCGGAAGGAAATTAGGGTCCAAATTTTGAAAAGATGCCCAGTAATGCCCAAATCTTTTTAAAAATGACTAAGGTGTGTTAGTTGATTTAGACGAAAAAATTCGAGCTAAATTATAGCTTGTAAAATAATAGTCGGATAGACATAGCCAGGGGGCATGCTCCCCCGGAAAATTTAGGATTTTTTGGATGATTTAGTCCGGGGATTTGGTGCGTTCTGAGTAATTCTAGGATCATAATATATGATTTATGTATTTCAAAAAGTTAGGCTTATTTGGCACGTTCTGAGCTATTCTCGGATCAAAATATATGATTTGTTTTATTTCAAAAATCAGGAGGCTTTTTCATGGGGCCCCTGAAAAAAATTGAGATATTTGGGTTGATTTAGTGCGTTCTGGACGATTCTAGGATCAAAATATATGATTTAAGTATTTAAAAAAATAGAATTCTTATTTAAAATAATCAGGGAACATGCTTCCCCGAAAAAATTACGATTTTTGGGCTGATTGAGTGCGTTCTGAGCGATTTTAGGATCAAAATATATGATTTACATATTTGAAAAAATTGTATTTTTAGGCTTATTTGGCACGTTCTGACAATGTCTGAGCGATTCTAGGATCAAAAAATATATATTTTATTTTATTTAAAAAAATCAAGGGGCATGCTCCCCTGAAAAAATTGAGATTTTTGGGCTGATTTAGTGCGTTCTGAACGATTTTAGGATCAAAATATATGATTTACGTATTTTTAAAAAGTTGAATTTCTAGGCTTATTTGGCGCGTTTTGAGCGATTCTAGGATCAAAATATATGATTTATTTTAAAAATTGAATTTTTAGGCTTATTTTGCGCGTTCTGAGTGATTAAAGGATCAAAATACATGATTAATTTCAATGTACACTTTTGGCCTGACTAATATTACGCGACTGCATATTCTGCGTATATTTAGCTACGCCAATTTTCTAGTTTTGTAATTTTTGGGGCCCAACATAGGTGGGGAGGGCTTAGCTCCCTCATGTCCGCCAGTGAGACCGTGTAATATCACCCCGACCCCCCCCCCCTCCCCATCCCCCGGCTACGGGCCTGATAAGCTATGATCTAATTCAGGTATAATGTAGATTCGTGCGGTCGTTCATGAAAATGGTCGTGATAATCTATGTAGGCAAAGTAAATACATCGTAACTTACAAACAACGACATGAATAAGAAATGGCGGATTATTTTCTTATATGTATAACGTTATAGTTGACATTAGGCGCGCCAAAGAGTTTGACAAAAAGCATATTCCAATAAAAAATCTTAGAGTGATCATGAATCCAGTATTGAATCCAGCAAGATCCGATTCGACTCGCCTACTCTCTTTGATAGCCTCCACAGTACAGAAGTACTGTATATATAATAGTTGATATTTTCTTGATTAACAGCCTGGTGTGAAATATTTTCCTTGTATACTTGTTGATTTACTACTATCCGAGGAGGGCAAAATAAGAAATAAGCGACTGAATTAAAATATATATTAGAACAAAACAAATACAAGGAATAGCCAACGAGAACCGATAGAATATTCGCTAGTTATGCACTTTTGGAATTACCTTCGTACAAACTAGATATAACTTGTACTTAGATTAGGCCAGAAGATGATATACGGGCGTTAGGTAGCACATCTGGTGTAGAAGGCACGGCACAATGGGATTTGAAACAAGTTCTAGTGACAAGGGCTCTAGGTAGTTTACAAAAGTGCTTATAGAACCCTAGTCGTTATTACACCTGAATTTAAAACTTAGGATGTCAAGTTAGGATGTCATAAGCGAAGAGAGCACTCCGTTTCTTTCACAGAAATTGCTTTTGTCTTGCTCAAAGTCATTGTGCATCTCGACACAATATGATATGGAGTGCGTCCGCTGCGTAACATCCAGGATAATGTAGAGCGCATTCATTACGTTTCAGGGACCTGATGCCAATATGGGCTCAATTATCGATGGAGGGATCGTCGCATTCATCGCATTGATTGGAATATGGCTGGTGGTTTCAGTAGTTTCAAACTTTATTGTTATCGTCATTGTTGCCAAAAACAAGAAGATGCGAACCGTGACGAATTTGTTTATTTGCAACTTGGCGTTGAGCGACATCTTTCTTGGAGTTTTCATACTTCCGCAGAATTTGCATGATTTGACCCACACCGAGGAGTACTTTGAAGGTAATATTTTATTATAAGTATTTCACCATATTCGTAGAATTTTATAGAAGTAAATATAAACTATAGATGCATTTGTATTCCCAATACCTCACGACAAGGACCTAACGATGATTTTAAACAACCCATGCAGACAGATCGCCTAATATTACATTCGTATGATGTTAGACTCGACATTCATGAGTTTATTCATATTGCCAATTTTATTGTTACATCGAGGGACTATATGGTTTTTCCTAGAAATATTACTTATTTTGCGGAATTAAGTTACACTCTAGCCGGAATACATCTATCGTCATTGTTGCCAAAAACAAACAGATATAGTCAGAATATCATTTTTATCTACGAGGTGATATTGATATTTGCACGAGAGAGCGAAGCGAACGAGTATATATATCAATATCACCGAGTAGATTAAAATGATATTCTGAAAAAAATCATAGGGTGTTCTTATTATCCTTCACTTACAAGGAGTGTCCTGAATGTATAATTTAATATCATTGTAAAATGAATTTCATGCCAAATAGAGTCAATTTGGCGGGAAATCAACAAGCGGAGTATATCGTCACAATATCCTCCGCATATTGGGTTTTCCGGAGTATATCGTCACGATATCCTCCGCTCGGAGTATATCGTTACGATATCCTCCGGATATTCATTTTGCCAATAAATATCAAATTTATTTTTTCATGTTATTATACATTTAGTACACTAAGTGTAGGATAAACAAGTGTATTGTACTTTTGCATAGTGTATTTGCTCATAGTCTATGACCATAATCTTTGCAAGGAATTTCATTGAAGAAACATAAGAATGCGTATTATTGTTTGGTTTATTGTGTTTTTGTATCATTTTTAGACTTGACAAGCGTAACGAATCGCGATAAATAATTAACTTGTTGATAACAATCTATTTGGAAAAACATACTATGGAATCACGAAATTACAATTAGACCCGATACAATTATTTTTCGTTTTTCAGATATCAGTTTTATACACCTAAATTGTGAATTTAATATATATATATTATATCCTATTATTTACATCCAAAACGTATCGTTATTTGTCTATTGATTCACAACAAGCAGATCTAGGGAGTATCACAAATATATAAATTTAAAACTTCTCTTGTACATAAAAGTGAATTTGAGTGTGACATGCAAGTATTTAGCGCATTGCATTTTAAACCGTTCGTAATTTGAGACGTGTATATTAGGGATCCCATGAATTGCTCGGGTCCCATCGATGTTTCGAAATAATCGGATTATTTGATGTGTGTCGAATATCTTAATGCAAATGATGTGATAACAAGTCAATTTCCTGAGAAAAAATGTTTTTTCTCTAAATTTTCACGTTCAAATATTTTTTTATACCATGTTGTGAGAGTTGCAAAAGTATTCACACCTAGCTTCTACAGAATTTTTTTTGTTTTATTTATTTTATTTATTTATTATCTATTCCCAGTTTTGATATATCTAAAGGCAACAGAGATTATTAATTGATGATAAATAGGGCCGATTTGGATTTAAATTGATTAGACAAATGAGTTATTAAAATTCAAACTGATGGTGACTTTTGGTACTACTTTGCAGGAGACTTTTCTTGTCGCGTAGTGAACGCGTTGCCAATCTACTGCATAATGAACTCGATTTGCACAATGGTGATGATGTCTGTGGAGCGCTACAGAGTAATCGTGGTAACATCAAAGATAACATTAAAACAGGCTGTCCAAGCTATTGTTGCGATTTTTCTCATTGCAATTGCGACGTGCATACCCACAATTATTGAATACAGCGAATATACGATATCGATAACATCAGAGGAGGAGGGTGATGTACCTGTAAGCCTTAACTCAGCATTGCTCAATATGACTAGCAATACCACCACCATTCAGCGACTTCGATGTGGGAGTAATTCTGTCTCCCATACCTTCTCAATAGCTAACGGGTTCTTTCTGCTCGTCATTGCTTATGTTTTACCCTTGATTATAATTGTAACGAACTACATGCGGCTTGGGTCATTCTTGGGGTCACGTGCAAGGGTGATACAGCCAGGTACCACACAAGTGAACAGTTTCCAGCAGTCGAACGCGTTGGCCAGGAAGGTGAAAGTTGTGAAGATGCTCGTGCTGGTTGCAGTCTTGTTCGCCTTGTGCTGGATGCCCTACTTTGTCTTGCTTCTGATAGCAGTAAGTTCAATTAATCATACCCTGGACTTTTCATCTTTAGTTAGACTTATAACTAAGATCTATAACAGATAAGATCTATTAAAGTTAAGAGTATAAAGTCTTAATGCCGTTCAATGAAATTAAGAAGCGACGAGTTGTGAGTAAATTTTACAAATAATTTTCTCTTTTTGCTCTCATCATGTAATGTCAGGTCTTTGTTGTAAAAGGCTCGATACTTCCCGCCATTGATCCTATTACTATAGTATTTCAAGGGTATCCCACCGAACGAAGTTCAAGGGAGATAGAGAGAAGTCGTCCGTTCATTCGTCCGTCCGTTCTTGTATCCGGGCGATAACCCAGATACTGCTGGACAGATTTGATCCAAATCTTACAGGCGTATGCCTTATGTGTGTAGGACCACTGCTAGAAAATGAATTTTCAATATTGCCGCTCAATTTGAAATGGCCGCTATTTTTGAAAGAAATGTAATCTTTGATAACTCAAATACTAGTTAACGGATTTGGTTCAAATTGTATATGCCGATCCCCAGGAACACAATAACTCTGTTTGTAAAAACGTAATCTTTGAAAACTCAAATACCAGTGAACGGATTTTGTTCAAATTTCTTATGCAGATGCCTGGACACACATGGTAGCTGAAAGGTCGATCTTGCCCCACCGTCGTTGCTACACTATGGCCCCTACATGAGTAAAAAGTTGATTTACTTCTTTCTTGAAAATAAATAAAGTCTAGAATCCCTGGTCGAGAATTAGCTAATTGTTGAACACTAACGGATCTACAGTACTGCAGTACTGAGTGGGATGAAAGAGCTGGTTTCATAATTGCTTGTACTTATGGCACCATTTAGACGTCGTAATCTGTTTCTAGTTTTCTGTTTCATTTGACTACTTAATTGTCTTCAACGAACTACTGTATATTGACGTTCAACCTATAAACAAGCTTTCATATTTTCCGTATCTGATCCGATCTTTATCATATTCCAACTTAAAATCTCGAGACAAAAAAAACTTCCGTTTATACTATCTATTTGCTTAAATGCCGATTTTAACATGTCGCCAATGGACAATGTGAGAAATTAATGCGTGCCAGGGAATTAACTGCCTCTAAAATTGAAAAATGTGCGAACAGATTTTTCAATTTTGGAATTTTTGTACTTCTTACATTGTGTACTGTTTGAGAATTTTTCAAGTTAAATGCAATTTATTTTCAAAAAGAAGATTTGTCTATGTACATTGTGTAGATTACATTATATCAATATGAATTCCAAATTTTCTAGATTTACTGAGGATGAAGTTTACAGATATTGTCCCTCTAAGAGCAATGCAATGAAAGTTTTGTCAAATAATACCAATATACCCTGGACGCAAAGGTTATTTCGAAAGTGAACTAAGTCAAATGGGTGATATTTCAAGAAGCTCTTTATGGTGACGATCAACAAATACTGTCACATTATTATGTTTACTCGTGCCATACGGGTAATCAAGTCGGTAATCAAATGATGAGATACACGATGACATGGCAAAGATAAGGATGATATAGGTTTCATAAATGCAATTCATGTTCATGCCGTTAGTCACGTAGTGGTAGTCAGATAGTAGCACCGCCAATATTTTTATGGCCAGATTCAAAACTTGAGTTTTGCGTCGAGAGGCCATTTCTCTTCATAACTACCAGTCACGACCTACTTTTTGATTGTCAGATGGAACCGATCCTGAAATAAGATAAAGCTCCCACCCTCATATTATTAAGGGAGGGTCCGGGGAGTCAAATTATTTTAAGCCTCCAGGGCATTACTTTTAAGGCATTATTTTTTGATTTTAGGCCAAATTAGGCGGACTTTTTTCAGATTTGAAATATGCCTCCCCTTGTTCATTCCCAGATCCGCCCCTGTACTTTGCGCCTTTCGCGATGAACGTCTTAAAGTGTTATATTCTTGTTCTTAATCATTTTCAGAAGATGACAGGAGCCGACGATAGTGCAGATTTGAATGGCGTCTTCAACATGATCAGATTGACACTGTCAGTTTTCAGCACTTCATACAACACTGTCCTGTATGTAGTTTACAACACACAGTTCAGGGAAGGCTTCAAATCAATCCTGTGTGGATGCTCAATATGTCATTGTTGCTCAACAAGTAATATTGAAATGTTCTCAACGCAGGCAACATCATCCTCCGGGCACAGGGGTCCAGATAGAACAGGTGTCCAAGGGTCCTTCAGAACAGAGTGGACAATACCCGGACCCAAGCTTTACTCCAGAACGGGTTGGGTGATGTCTGGACCCCTGCAGGATGAGGCAATAATGCCGACGATAATACCCGCGAGGGCTTTTGATCAGAACATTGAAGAGGAACCAGCAGCGTACAAGCAGAAATGAATTAAGAAATCGAATTTATTTCAAAATTTAATCCAAGACAAAGTGGCTCAAAGCTGTGCAGTACGGAATGACAGGGCGATCTAACATCTCCATTCGTATCTAATTCGTTTAGAATAAAGTCTCACCCTGACACTGGCGGATCCAGAAACTGATAAGGGAGGGGGGGGGGATTTCAAATCAGGCAAATCATTTTGCGCGTAAAAATTTTTTGGGTCCCTTATTTCAAAAATTGGGCCCAAATTTTGAAAAATTAAGGTCCATTTTTGATAATTTGGCCTACAAAGGTCCAAAAGGCCAAGTAATACACAAAAAGGCCCACTAATTGAAGCCCTACAAAATTTGTAGAGCCCCCCCCCCCCCCATGTTGTCCCCCCTGGATCCGCCAGAGCCTGAAAAAATATTCATAGACCATCCTTGTTAAAACTAAATACGCGCATATATGCGCATATTACAAATATGATTGTGAAATTGGCTTTCACCATTCACTGATACAGGGTGGCCACAATTACAATACCAAGTCTCTAACTCTTGTAAAGAGACTTTTTGGACACCTTGTATATATCTTATATTTATTGTTAGTTTGTGACTTGTGAAGGTATCATTACGTGAAATGAACAAGTATTCGTTTTGATTGCTTGATGTTTTTCTGTTATGTTTCCAAATAATGACATTTTTATTGAATTTGATGTTTTTGAATCTCACGATATTACACACTTGTGGTTTAAATTCATAAGAATGGCCAACAATGTGATTCAGGGATATTATATTCGAAGTGAAAAGATGAACTCAGTGCTGGATACAAACCCATAATGTAGAAGAGTGCTCAGATATAGCTTATTTATAATGTAGTTCACCAGTCACAAGCTTGACAGATGATAATTAGTTATTTTGTACATGATTTATCGTTATGTTTTGCTCATAAATCTGTATTTTACGTTGTATTAGATGCAAATGTAATTTAACATACACTTTGAAAGCTTTGCCTTTTTCATGAACCAATTAGTTAAGCGAGGCCTATAATACGTCGGGCAGTTCATCGATGGTTAATACGAAATAATCCAGATGACATAAGAACATCGATTATGCAGAAATACACCAATTCCAATATGTTATGCCTCGATCACTTAATAGTTCATAGAACAAGGTACAGGGTGAGAAAATTCGTACCTAAAATACAGCAGTGTGACTGTGTGAGCTTATTGGCCCAGAATGCAAGATGGCCGCCCAAAAGTTAATCAGCTCCAGAACTTCTATTCTTTACCATGTAACATGTGTAAAATTTGAAGTAATTTCGTTGAGTGGTTTTCCTAGAATCACGATGACAATTAAAGTGAGATGCAAAGCTGAGGACAAGGTCGTATCCTGGCACGATAACAACTCATGCAGATGTAGAATTTTGACGCCTGCGCGACACCTTGTAGGGATCCCACCTGCCTTGTTATAATGATTGCGTTCATTGTTTTCACGTATTTCCGCACTTATCAATTATAAGGTCTATTGCAAAATGTTCGTAGGGTACTTCAAAAACCATGAAACCAGGTCTATAAGAATATAAGGTAGCTTACGTATTTTTAAGTGCCATTAGGTCTTAGCTATCATTGTGATGATCTTAAACTAATCTGAACAGGAGAGTGAAAAGACTAGCTAATCACTGTAGTTGAAAGCGTCGGAGTCAATGTCCCACAGGAATTTACCCTTTAAAACTACTAATGTAATGAGGAAATAGTCGATTTGTTTCGATTTACTATTAATGCAGAATAAGCACATTACCTCGACAGATTTTTCCTTAATTATACACACTTAGCATTTCAAACTATAGCATGATAGAAGGAAATACTCAATATTACCCTGTGCGCAGAGTTCAATTACAAACTAAGACGAAGCTCTTATTTGAGAAGCAAAGTCGAATAGATACAAAGGGTAACTCAATATATAATATTACATATATAAGGGTTATGTACTTGGAGGTTTTGGATATGGGGTTTATCCAGAGGGAGATATGCATATCTACCTGAGGGACCGTAGGGACCGAAGGCAGATGTGCATATCTCACGAGGGATGAACCCAATATCCAAACCGACCGTACATAACTGCTTTATCCTATACTAAGTAGAGTTTTCAGGGGCATATGGCCATTTTAATAGTACAAGGTGTAAAAATAAATAAATCATTCATATGCAAAGTCATTTTATTGCATTTCCCCTACTTACCGGAAGCGGGAAGATATGCACCGAAGCGGGAAGATGTGCACAGAAGCGGGAAATATGGAGGTTCTGGATATGGAAACCTCAAAATCAGAATACGGGATATATCTTACCAATTTATCTCCCTAAAACTCTACTTGGCATAGGATAAATCAGGGTAATGTACTAGGAGGTCTAGGATATGGGGTTTATCCAGAGGGAGAAATGTATATCTACCTGAGAGACACTAGAGACCGAAGGTAGATGTGCATATCTCACATGGGATAAACCCCATATCCAAACCGACCGTACACAACTGTACCCAGTAGAGTTTTATATTTTTTTCAATTTCTATTTTTTGGTTTTGTAAAATTATTTTTCTAAAAAAAATTTTCATATTTTTTTCAAAGCGGGAAGACATGCCCTGGAGCTGGAGATATGGAGGTTGAATCTTTAATCAATTCACTCTCCCATTATAGTATGTCATTACCCTGAGAGCAAAGGTTAGCTAAAAAACTAGTGAAGACAAAGCTATCTTTCAAGAAGCTAAGTGAATCGGTTGGAAAGGGAAGATTGTCATTATAGATAATAATATATACGTAATATAAATAATATAGAAAAGATTTGGGTCATGATTGATTATGTATATATTTCAATAATATGATAAAAAATGTGGCCTCTTACATACAAAATGAAAAAATATTTAAAAATATAATTGAATATTCAACCACACATTATGGGTCTTCTGGTTCATTTTGGATGCAATAGTATATTGCATTAGACCTTTGATACAAAACAACTTTCTGAAGCAAAATAAAAAATCTGTATTATGGCAAAGTGTACATTTAAATTCACAATACTGAATATACATACTTATCTGGAAAACAGCAGCAAGGTTAAATTAAAAAGTTATACATGTATGTCTAACTAAAATGATTATGTAATACCAGCTGCTTAATCCAGTCTAAGAGATACAATTAAAGTAGAAGACAAACAGTACTTATAGATAACATTTAATAAAGACACAAACACACGATTTCCATATAAAATAAAATGTTTTGAAATCTAATATATGTTTACAAATAACTGTCCAGTTGGCATGATTATCTGGAAATGACCATCTTTTTCTGTGTAATATACTATACTCATATAAGGTATATCAAGTTATTAATTGTCTACTTTACTCATAGATGTTGGCAAGATCGTTTTGTAGAAGAATGTCATACTGGCTCAAAGAATAATTCTATGCCTTTACTAATTCTGTAATTGTCTTATTCATCATGACACAATTTATCGTCAAGCAAGAATACATATTCTTAGCGTATTGTGTCTACCTACAATACATTTGCGTGTAATGCTATCATATATCATAAATTTTGTGACAGCATTAATGCATACATGAATGTATACCACTATGTTAAAGTCAGCACAGCTGTTCAGTCTTTCCTGTCTGTTATTTAAACAAAACCACATGAAAAATAATAGAGAAAACCTGTAGAATCCATGATTGATCAGGCATAAGATGAACATTTTTAGGCCTAAATAAAACAAGACATACATATCTTGGTATGAACAGATTCTCTGGATTTTTTGACAATACCTGTATTTGTGTGGCGCCTGCCAAGATGCAACACCCCAAAAATGCAGACACGCCAAGCGGCACAAGGCAAGAATATAGCCCTTTTCCAGTGATATGTGATATAAAAACACATAGAAATTTGATTCTCCAAAAAAAGTTAGTATGCATGACAGTTTGAAGTTTTTCCCAAAAAACAATACAAATGCACAAGGCATTAACATGCAAAATATTACTACCTGCCAATTGTTACAGATGCTGAACTCCAAACGAAGAACACCATCCATAAAATGTTGGAAATTTTAACAATATGTAACCACTTGAGGTGTTGACATTAAAGTCAAAAACAATTGGCCTTATATCTTATACCTCAATTTAAGTGATCTAGGATAATATTATATACATAATATATGTATGAATAATAAAAAGGAATGGTCATGATATATTGCCTATATGGCAGATTTCTAAATGGATATACATGTATCTAAATATGTATGTACATGTAGCTATATGCACATGAAAAGACTGATAGACTTTGACTGCAACAGTTCTTTCGGATTTTGAACAATCTTTAATTGCACTTTAGTTTTATCTCCTGCATTATACACACGGTATATGCAGTACTGGTCTCCGTCCTTGACACCCATTGCACATTGCAACTCTAGCACTGAAACAGGGAAGTTGGCTCTATTACCATGGATTGTGCTCTTCACCTCGATAAAAACATGTGAAACAATTCCATTTTCATCCATTCTCTTAAGCAAAATATCAAATGGAGTGGTGGTAACAGAGTCAATGTTCATCCATTTTATTTGCACTTTTCCCTGTTTGATTTCTTCCCGATGTTTAAACTGTAAATATTCATGGACCCAAGACTCGCCCCAGCGTCCAAAATCATCTGACTGAGGCCCTGCAATGTCAACACATCCTTGGAGATCAAGATCACGGATTTCAGTTGGGATTTCCTCAATTTCTATATCACTAATGTTGGTGTGATCAGCCAGCAGTGTCTCGTCCATAATGACAGGTCCCACTTCACCGTGGTAACGCTTCACAGGGCTTGGGGAACGGGATCTCATTGGTTGAGCAGGCAAGTCAGGGTTAAATCTAGGTGGAATATTACTTTCAACTATAGATGGTCCCATTGCTGGTAATGGATTGTCGACAATAGATGGCCCTTCAGTTCTCCTTGACATTTGACCTTGATTGTTTGAGAAATTGGCACTTTGTGAGGAATCCTCTCTGGGAATTTCTGATTGATCATGAGCTGCAAAAAAGTTATCCTACAATTTCATAACAAGGACAAACATGGTACTTATGTCACCACATGGTTGAAACTACAAAGGTGTGCCGATTTGTAATCATTCATGAAAATCAAAGTCATTTTTAAGTTGAATTAAGCCCAACTTATGTAGCAACACAATTTAATAAAACAAACTGTATCTTATTTTAAAGAATATACAGTTGTATCGCATGAATTAATTTCAACATGCTCAGGTATGAGGACAGGTTTTAAGAACGGCCTCAAAAAGTTGTCACATTTCTTAAATTTAAAGTGAAAGGATGAGTCTGGGAATGAGTCTGGGTATCGACTTAGAAAATATTGAAAATTGTAATGTCTGAAAAACCAACTCAATCACACATATTATTAAACTTCAATATCTTATCCTTCTTCTGAGATTACTAAAATATCAATTTGTATCACAATTGATGAAGAATATTGGCATCAAAGACAGTGCATATCACTTTGTCAGAATTGAAAAAAAATCAATGGCAAATATTAAATGAATTATTTATACAAAAAGTTTGAAACATATCCTCCAAAACATTGCTTATTTTCTTTGTATAGACATTTAATGGTATTTCTGGATAAGTGAATTTGTGTTTATCTGGGTAATCAAGGGATTACAGTCACTCAAAGTTACTGAGCATCCAGTTTTGAGACTTCAATTGTGTTGGTGAAGTTACACATATTTCAGTCAAATTCATGCTGAGCACAACATTTTGGTTTCAATTTTATAATCCCTATACATGACCCTGGTGATGAAGAGTCAGATTCAGTCAAAAAACCCAAACCGGAAAACTGTGCTCATTGTGAAAACTAAAAGTTAAGCAACTTTTTTTCTGATATTTCTTACATCAAATGGCAGCCATCTTGTTTTTCCCCCTTCAAATTAAACTGGCGGGAAATTCAAAAATTTGAAAAAATTTTTAATCCTTAAATATATTTCAAAAATATGATTTTCTTTTTAATTCTTCATGGGTCTTAAGTTATTTCTTCTTTGTATGTCATACATGTTGCCATTGGTGTTTTTTCTATGATAATGACTATTTTCTGTTTGTTAGGCTACTTATTCTGACTCTCAGCAGGGGGCTAATTATGCATCAAAACTCATGAAAAAGTAAATATACTTATCAAATATAACTAGGACAGTAATAAAAACCATATTTCACATACATTTGACTGAGGGACCAAAAGGGCATATACCCAGACACATCCTTTTAGAAACAGATTGTCAATATCTGACAAAAATGTTTGAACTTTCCAGACTTGGTGTACTCAGTTCTAATCTACATTATGTGGACGGATATTGGCTATAATATTAACCTAACCTATGTAACATGAGACAGAATAGATAAGATTAGATTGCATTAATCATAAAATACAAAGACATGTGTGTGGTAATTACGATAACATCAGAGGAACAGTGAATGGGATGGAAATGTATTCATCTCTGATCAGATGGATAAGCATTTACATCACCTTTATTACCTAATATTTACTGGGATATTTACTGTGTTCATTATATATTTATCAAAAGGTCTCTAATACTTCCCAATTTGTTCATTATTCTCATATCAGACAACACATGATCAACCATAATCAGGCCCGTAGCCAGGGGGGTTCGCAGGGTTCGGACGAACCCCCCCCCCTGGCCAAAAATTCTTTCAAAATCATGCAGTTTTTCACCATTTTGAGCACTTCTCAAGTGATTTTAGCCATATTTGGGCCAAAATTGTCAAAATTGTCAAATGTGTACCCCCCTTGGCAAATCCAGGCTACGGGCCTGATAATTAATCAAATTTATGAATCTTGGAATTTAATTTCCTCTGGAAATGATTCCCAGGATTTAATTCTCAAACACGTCCTCTTCCAAAAGACATTGTTCGCCAATAGTTTTGACCAAATCCTCATTGGTCCAAATGGCATTTCAAGCTCACACAATTATCCCAGAATAGCGACATATATTAGGGCCACAAGTTAGACCAAACACAATAATGCAGAAATGCCTTTGGCCCACCCTGTATAACATGTGAACTGAATGAAACATTTAACAAAGAACCCATTGTGATTTCATATAATGTTTCAGTTCTTACCTTTGGAATTCCTACTTTCATTTATATGCTGACTGTGTTCACCTTCAGCGTGTAACCTCATTGTTTGGTTAGACACAGGAGGTGCATCTCCTTGATGGGACATAGCCTCCTCTGGAGCAGGCCTTCCAACCAGACCAGAATTCTGTGAACCACTATACTGACTAGGACTCTGTTCACCAGAATAATGGTGGCCACTTTCAGAATGATGGGACGCAGACCTGTAATTTAGAAATGCCCATGTAATAAGTAGGGCAATTGCCCTTTTATACCCTGTCACCTTTCTATATTAAAGAAACTTTGATATATTGGCTAGATAGGTGATGTCATAGGTTGTGCTTTGCAAAATTAGCAATATGTTAATGCAGTCGGCCTAAGTTT
Source organism: Owenia fusiformis (assembly GCA_903813345.2). Lineage (NCBI taxonomy): Eukaryota > Metazoa > Annelida > Polychaeta > Sabellida > Oweniidae > Owenia > Owenia fusiformis. Next base: position 22,642,445 of record CAIIXF020000003.1, read on the forward strand.
ATCCTATTTTTGATATTGTGACCTACCAATGACACAATTAATCCAGCAACTATATCACAGCTTGATCTGCCAAACAGTGGCACTTATGCCTGGGTCACATTTGCTCCGATCCATCAGCTGGCGCCTGGCCGATTGAGTGTTTTGTTCAATATTGTATTCAATTTTAAACACAATACTCAATCGGCGGGGCGCTGTAGAGAAAATCGGAGCAAATGTGACCGAGGCATTACTGTATAAAGTACTTGTAAACCTTTCAAATAATATTCAACATTATATTGCTTTATCAATGATTTTTTAAAATTGTGCAACCTCTTTTTTCAATATTAAGATTTTTTCATATTTCCCACTGAACTCCATGCACATTAGGTTGAAGGTTAAGTTTAATATTCTAGGGGCCATTAACAGAAACTTCATAAAGTTAAGAATTCGTAAAGTCCATTGTTCTCTAACTGTGACATCATTGTATCCATGGTTACAACAATTGATTTACGAATTCTTAACTTCACAAATTTTCTGTTAATGACCCCCTGATGATTAAAATAGGATTCATAGAAAGATTAAAAATTGCGACAAAAATGCCATATGAGCATTAATTGAAAGCAAGAATTATTGTTCATTTCACAAACATGTGACAGCGAAATTAGATATCAGTAACACATTTAATAAGAGCCATTTTAATAACATACATCTTATAACAGGAACTTGTAATAACTAAGATGCATGTAACAGAATCAATGACAGCAATTTTCTTATTCAGTAAGATATCATATATCATCACCTGATAGCTGACATCACTATAAATCACATGTGACAAGCAGCATGTGTGGGTAACAGCTTTTAGATAATTACTGATTACAGGAGAACCTGTGTAAGTGGAACACCATTGGGACCCCATTTGTTCCACTTATGAGGTGTTCCACTGATAGAGGTTCATTAACATGGAGTAAATGGGCCACGGGACTGTTCCACCTGTGAGGTGTTCCACTAAGCAGTTTCTACTGTATATAGGAGCATCTGGCCAAGATGAAAATATCTGAGGATGTGGGATCAGAAATAGAGTGTTTGATATATAAACTATAACAGTACAATGCAATGTAGACAGAGATGAATAACACAATAGATGCCCCCTACCTGTCAAAAGGAGGTCCAGCATACAACCCAGCTCCACTTATAGAGGACATTGGACTTGTGGCACCTCCTTCAACACGCTTGCCACCAGGCCTGCCATCTCCATGTACACCCTCTGGTGGGGCTGGTTTGGGGTACAGCTCATATACAGATTTCTCCTGGGAATCTAAATAATCCAATAAAAATAATAATAATGAGATTGAATAATTACATTATTTCAAAATGAATTTTTTTAAATGTGATTCCTTATTTGAATGCAATATGTACATTTCAGCAAGAGTGTTATTAATAAACATCATTATTCTTAAAAAATAAACTTAAAAAAAACAAGCAGTTGAAGAATCTAGCAATATTACTATGTAGAGCCTTCAGTAAAATTGTACAATTAGTAGAATATGATTATGACATTTGACAAAGGAGACACGTCCTACCTGAATTGTCTAAAGCTCGAGGCACATTGGGATTTGGCCTGGGTGGAGGCCAACTCATGAGGGAATCTACCCCCTTCTTCTTATTGGCATGTCTGGCCTCTGCAGGCTCCTCTTCCACTGTAATATGTTGAAAACACATATCATATGATTTCTAATATTCATTATTCAAATATGCCAAGTGAGTCTCAGCCAATCAGCTTAATTTCAGTGTATTTATAGGTGTATGGTCACCTAACCAGAGTGCATTATGTGTGCATAATGTTATGATCAGCAAAAGGGTATCGTCATCAAACAGTATACATATATTATGGTTGCATAAAGAACTGGACAATGTCATTTTTATGAAGGAGTGATAGTGTATTTGAATTGCAATAAATAACTTGGTCTGTATCATTCTTAATTGGAAAATTAAAAGCTTGAGTGGATGTTCTAACCCATCCCGAGAGATACTCAGGCTCTGCCCCTGTGCAATTTGTGTATTTTGATTTGAACATGGACTCATGTTTTTAAAGAGAATGATACAGAATGTTTCATCTATAGTGTTACATTAGCTATATGTATTCCACATTACCTGGTTCAGGGGTAGGTGGGGGTGGAGTTGGGGCTCTAGGGGCCTCTACATGCCACTTTTTCTCACTCTCAGGAACTTCAACTAGATCCCATTCCTTCACAAACTCTTCCTCTGACACATGCTGCTGACACAATGGCTGCTTTAACGCTCGACAAAATGATGTATATTCCCTCACCATTTTATCGCGATTTGGATCCGATTTAGGCAGAAGGATTTTCATAAGTCCTCCACAGATTTCCAAGTGAGATTCAATGTGATCCTTGTGAATGTAGAACTCAATTGGGCCTTCATCTTGCTTTACAGAGCAGTTTTCACTGACAGGTACACTCAGCTCTTCTGCCCCACACTGTACTCTGTATACAACCTCCAGTTTAGCTGCCTGGAAGAACTTCATGAGACTAAGTCGGAGATGTATTTTTTGATCACATAGATTTTTGTAGACCCCTGAGAAAATCTTTTGTGACATCATCATTCTTTGAAGGAACGGAACGACCCGGCTGATGTGGGATTGGGCAACAGGTGAGACCATAATGCTCTCAGGGACCACCTCAGTTTGAAGACACTCACTGAACTGCTTCACTTTGAACATCTTGAGAAAGCCTTGTGCATCCTCATTATCCTCTAAAATACACAATAAATAAAAAAAATTATAAATTATAATTGTACATTTATAATGTACAATATGTAATACTTAATCATAAATGCTTCTGAAATTCATTGAAATATCTTTTTGAGGAATATAGACCAGAATTTACATGTTTATTGGGGTAGCCTATATAATGGTGATTTGACAATTTTGATAAATAGCCTATATGACATATTGTCCACATCTTGTTTCAATTCAAAGATGATTTTTATAAATATCTTTTCAAAATTCATATTTATGATATACTTGAACAAGAAATTGCCCCTACAGTTGCTCGCAATCTAGTCCAACCAACACCAACCACAAGTGGTGGTGACATAAAAAACAGTAATATTGTAATGTACCTGGGAGAGGATGTATGAAGTTGACTTTGCCAGGATGATGTTTCTGGAAGAGTTGAACCATGTCTGGATTGTCTTGTATAAGAGGGTGCTCATCGATACTCACCCACTTCAGACCAACTGTGGGGAAGATCTACAAAGCAAAAATTAAGTACCATTAAGTTGAGGTCAAATATGTATAACATATTTATGATACTTTTCAAATGTGTAGAAAAAGTGGTATTTGTGGAAGAGGGAGAATACTCCACAGATATCACATTTTCAGTGGATTTGAAGACTCCTGTCTAAGTGACGTACATTGTTATGCAATGACTTTATGACGTCATGTGATGATTGAGTGAAAGAATGTTGTTTTGAAATGCTTGCTTTAGATCTAGTTTTATAAGTGAATGATGGGATAAATAGAACATCCTCTGAATTTTCTCGATATCAATTTAATGCACTCATTGAAATCAATATCTGCTCTCATTTGCTACGCTCATGTGTCCAGGTGTTGATATTAACTCGTAAATAAAAATGACATCACTCAAAATCATTGGATATCCTATACATATACTTATTTAAAACTTACCAAAATCAAGTCTATCATCATCAACTGACAAATTTAATTTTCCCAGGAATAAAACCTGCTATAACTGTAGGTTGAAAGACCCATTTCTATAATAATCCTGTTATATGCCATTCCTATTGTATTTCAGGCTTTTCACTCCAATTTTCAAAATAGCATACTAGACGCAGTATTTGCCAAAATTAGTACACCCTACGATTAATTACTATTAGTGCAGTATCATACAGTATCTTGGTGGAGTAAAACACATTGGTTAATTGATAATATTTTGTGCTCATTCTCTTGGTATCCATTTTTACCTGTTTGTCCTTAAGTACATTCATAACTTGGTTGACATTCTGTTGGTTGAGACCATCTCCACTCTTTCTTTCATGTACATGTATCTTGTTCACTCTTTGGCACTTCCTAGCCAAGCTTGCATATAATGTGAAGACATCATCTAGAATGCCTTTGTCATTGACACAGTTGCTTTCACATAGGTTTTCCAACAGAATACTGTATTCTAAGATTGTAGGGGTGTTGAACATATTCAGTCTGGTTAGAAACAACTGTTTGAACTCATAGCCTACAAACATAAAATGTATGAGTCAAAATGTGAAGTCTGCATTTAGAAATGTGTGCTTTCATAAAAGATGATTATGACTAAAAAGATTCAATGGCATAAAAATTACTTGATTTAAATGTAGCACATTACTGTACAGAGCCTTAATAATACACAAACTAGCCTATGCATACACTCAAAGGGCTATTAAATTTTGTGTAAAATTAAATGAATGTCAGTGTAACAAAAAAAGGAGTTTTGAAAAATATATCCTCACCTAAATATTCATAAAATTGTGACACTAATTTTCGCCTGTATTCTTCGACATCAGGACTTGAGAAAGATGGTGAATATTTCTCAAAAAGCCCTGTATCTTCTGCCCAACATAGATCCTTCAGCATGTAAAACTCTCCTTTCAGAACAGTGCACTCTGGACGTGTATAGCTTGACATGCTTGGCATTGGGACAGATGGCACAAAGATCACTGGATATTTTTGCATAAATGAGTTAAATTCCTGCTCTGGGAAGTGCCTCTCCAGGTGTTTGTATACTGTACATATATGGTGCATTGATGTGAAAAACTCCCTTGATTTTGCATCTTTGATGTCAACCTTAGCCCAAGATTTCAGCTGCGACTCCATATTTACAATGGTAATCAAATCCAAATCTTTGACAAATTGACTTTTTTCAATTTCAGCCATATCAAGAGGCGTAACCAGATATGGCACATGGTGGGAAAGTAATGTCTCTAGTTTATTGCTTCTAATGTACACTTGACTGGCAGGTAACAATTGAGGGATCTCATTGCGCTCAGTAGAGTGACACGCTGTTATCCAAGGCAATTGACGCAGGTTCTGATAGAATGTTGACTGGAATGATTTCAACGTGATGCCATCTGAGTCTAGGATAAGAGCCATTTTGTAACGATCATACAGCCCCCAGACCTGCATGTACAAGTGAAAATGATATATTATGAATAAATGCATCAGACATACTGAAAACAACCAGAGTAAGATATAAGTGCCTGTTCAGATGCCCAATACTAGTTAGTTATTAGTCACATCAGCTGATTTTTTTGGGGGGAAGGGAGTTTCAGGTATACATTATTTTTAAGTTTTGACATAAATGCACATATTTTTAAAATGGTTGTTTTGAGTTATTTTTAAAAACAAATTTCTTATAAAAAAGTAGTGTATGAAGAAAAAGTAGTTGTTTTGGAAAACTGTTTTATCACAAAACAATGGGTGTATTATCAATTATAGTTTCAATGCATTTAGATTGTACATTGATAACGAAGTGTGTAAACTGCAACCTGGCTCCCAGTGACCATGGCTCTTATTGGTTAAAATACAGAGTGGCTAGTTAATTGTGGCAACAAAAAGAGTTGGTTCCATTGATCTCAGGAGTCTGGTTGCTGTTTACACGGACCCAATTGATAATGTTACACACCTGATGGAATGTAGCGAAAAGCTTCATCATTGGACGATAGTCATTTGTAGAGTTTTTTACCAATGTTTCAAACTCCTCACATTCATAATCCTTTATGGAGATCTCATCTTGTCTTGGAACCAGCTCAGACATACTTTTCCATTTGGACTCCACCTAAAAATTATAATCAGCAAAATATATATTTACATGTATAACATACATACAAGATATCCAATGAAAAGTACAGAACATGTAAATCTCTCACATGAATATCATATATTTCATTTTTTCCAAGGTGCGCATAACAGATATGTGAATGCCAAAAACATTCAAACAATACAATGTAGAAGACCATCAAGGAATGAAGACCAAATAATAAATAGTACCGTGGTTACTAGGCTCACATGGTGTTGTTTTACTAGTTTCCTGGTTAAAAAGTCAAAAGTGTCCAAATGAGCGGAGCCAAAAAGCTCAAAATATTTAGCAAAATCAGTAAATTCCTATTACCAGTTCATCCCAGGTGAGCTTCACTTGGGTGGTTGTCACATTGAGGAATCTTTTCACACCAAGTCTCTCCAGGAACTGACACCAGTCCCTCTTCTCAGCCTCATACACTGCCCTGATCTCTGTCTTTACTGCATCAAGGTATGACTTGGACACTATGGTCCACTTGTAGCCTGGAATTAGATTTGTAACATATACAAGTAGCGTATGACATTACATATGGGCATTTTCCTTTGTTTGCCTTCAGTACTGATAAATTATCTAATAAATCTGATAAATTATCTAATGATTGGGTAGAGACAGGATTCTTATATCAAAGTAACATTTTATATGTCATTTGAGGAATGTAATCCTATTTTCTTTACTTTATTGCTATATTTACTGTTATTGAAAATAGTATATCAGATGTACGTTTGGCCCTAAAAGGGCATCAGTACTAATAAAATCCTATTCTGTACTGACATCACTGCACTTTTTAGTATTAAACACAGAATATGAACTTCAGATTATAGTTATAATCAAGGATGAATACAAAAAAATTCTGATTACAAAAAAGTAAAGCATTGAAAAACAAATAGGTTGACTCACCTGGGAAGTCTGTTGTAAGATCCACATCTGGAATATAATGTTTGCTGAAATGTACTCCCTCAGTTGCAGGATTACAGAAGTTCTTGTTGGTGAGCAGCTTGACACACTTTGAAAATCTCTCCATGTCACAACAACTATTGTTTTCTACCCACTGCTGCTTTACATATACGACATACGCAACTAGAGTCTCTTCCCCCTTGGCCTAAAATAATATATTATAATGACCAATGCTCTCTGTCCACTGCTGCTTCACATATACGACATACACAATTAGAGTCTCTTCCCCCTTGGCCTAAAATAATATATTATTATGACCATTGCTCTCTGTCCGCTGCTGCTGCTTTACATATACGACATACGCAACTAGAGTCTCTTCCCCCTTGGCCTAAAATAATATCTTATAATGACCATTGCTCTCTGTCCACAGCTGCTTCACATATACGACATACGCAACTAGAGTCTCTTCCCCCTTGGCCTAAAATAATATATTATAATGACCAATGCTCTCTGTCCACTGCTGCTTCACATATACGACATACACAATTAGAGTCTCTTCCCCCTTGGCCTAAAATAATATATTATTATGACCATTGCTCTCTGTCCGCTGCTGCTGCTTTACATATACGACATACGCAACTAGAGTCTCTTCCCCCTTGGCCTAAAATAATATCTTATAATGACCATTGCCCTCTGTCCACAGCTGCTTCACATATACGACATACGCAACTAGAGTCTCTTCCCCCTTGGCCTAAAATAATATATTATAATGACCATTGCTCTCTGTCCACTGCTGCTTCACATATATACGACATACGCAACTAGAGTCTCTTCCCCCTTGGCCTAAAATAATATATTATAATGACCATTGTTCTCTGCCCACTGCTGCTTAACATATACGACATACGCAACTAGAGTCTCTTCCCCCTTGGCCTAAAATAATATATTATAATGACCATTGTTCTCTGCCCACTGCTGCTTTTCATATACGACATACGCAACTAGAGTCTCTTCCCCCTTGGCCTAAAATAAATTAATATCTTATAATGACCATTGCTCTCTGTCCACAGCTGCTTCACATATATGACATATGCAACTAGAGTCTCTTCCCCCTTGGCATAAAATAATATATAGTAGCCTGGCCAGAACAAGTCATGCCTCTCTATTTTCTCAATAACTTTCTCAATTTTGAATATTTTTTCATGACATTTTCACAGTATAAACCTGAAAGAATTCCTAACATACAAGTTTTTTTAATATGGTAAATGACTCATTAATTTCATTGTTACAACCTTTTAAAAAATAATGTCATATTCTGTTGATGGGTCATTTTTGTCGCCATTTTTTCTAAAAAAATCTAAATTATGTTTTGTCCTAATATGGTCTACAAATTTGATTGCAGTCTTTGATAGGGGATCATTTATCTTTTTTAGTGTTCTAAATCCACCATACTATTTCAAGACCTCATGATCTCAAGCCTCTATACTGCTCGTCCCATAAAAGGCATTACTACTCGCCTATTGTCATACTTGATGTAGATAAAAGATGGCGACAAAAATGACCCATCAAGAGAATATGACATTATTTTTTAAAAGGTTGTTACAATGAAATTAATGAGGCATTTACCATATAAAAAAAATTGTATGTTAGGAATTCTTTAAAGTTTATTCTGTGAAAATTTCATGAAAAAATATTCAAAATTGAGAAAGTTATTGAGAAAATAGAGAGGCATGACTTGTTCTGGCCAGGCTACTATGTATTATGATCATTGCTCTCTGTCCACAGCTGCTTCACATACACTATACTAGTATACAACATAGGTACCAGAGTCTCTTCCCCCTTGGCCTAAAATAATATATTATAATGACCATTGCTCTCTGTCCACAGCTGCTTCACATATACGACATACGCAACTAGAGTCTCTTCCCCCTGGGCCTAAAATAATATATTATAATGACCATTGCCCTCTGTCCACTGCTGCTTCACATACTATACTGGTATGCAACTAGAATAAAATAATAATTTATCACAGAAACTATTTTTCTCTGTCTATTGCTGCTTCACAAATTTCATGTATGTGCCAGAATCTATTTACATTCTTCCGAAAATTGCTATACTAGTTTCCCTAGAACTTTAGCATATTTAAAGTCAATCTGGCATTCAGTTTTTGACAAATTCAGAATTTGGTGGCACATATAAAAATGGGTTTGCCAAGTAATTATATTGACATTATGACATTGTCTGAAAAGATTCAATACGAATTTCATTTATACTTACCAGCCAAGAAGTTGACTCAAGGGCTGGTATAATATGTTGTTCTATGACATCACTTGCAGTGATATGTTTTGCACCCAATCTCTCTAACTGGGACTTCACCTTGAAATAAAACATTCCAGAAGTTCACAATAATTCAATATTCTCAACACTTTAAACTGTACATGGATACTCTATTTTAGGTGACTGCTGTAACTTAAAAATAAGAATTATGAAAGACTACCAACGTTTTAATTAATACAGCTATGTTTATATGTACATGATTCAATTAAAGTTTTATGGAATTGTTTTAAATATCTGAATAAAACCACTGCGACATATATCGTCATATAACTGTCATAATCACCTGAGAATTTGAGACATCATCCAATGAAGTAATCAAGCTGGAGTCTAGAATATCCAGGTCTTTCTCCAAGGTTTTGTAAGCCTTTCCAGACTTCTTGGAACCTAAATAAGGCATAACATTAATTATTTTTCAATATATTGATAAAAATATAGCCTGATCAAGTAAAGGTAACTATGTGTAATAAAAGCATATTGCTCATTTTTGTGTGCAAATCTGAACAAACATCATAGAGACACTGAGCGACAGGGGCAATTTTGATACCCTTTGATAAATGTAAATTACCAATCGTATGAGATTTTAATTTATGATTTTATGAAATTTATGGAATAGCCTTATATAATACAATGTGCATTCATTCAGGAAAATTATTAAAGGGTGGAAAATATCTAACCTAACCAATGGGCTCCCTAAAATCTTTAATAATTACCTTTCTTTTCCAATGGGAAGAATACAGCAGTGGAGTCCAATGCCACACATCTGCCACTAAAGAGAGGGATTATGGGATAGCTTGAGATATGCTTCAAAAGATGGTGAGACTCAGGATCTTCAATGTCAACATGACGATAAAGACAGGACAACCACTGGGCTAGCTGCTTCACATCCACCTCTGTAAATAACACGTGTTACTGCCAATTGAATGGATTATCATCTAAAGCTTCACAATTGTGGATTGGACCATGTTTTAATATGAACAATTAAACATAATTACCCCTGTTGCATTATTTAGAATACTAGTACTTATAAGATATTGCTATTATTCAATGTATTCCATGTTGAATGTGATAAATAAAATATAATCCCTTAAAGTGCCTGATAAACTATAAAATGCGCATGCGTCCAGGTGTTGATAAACTATAAATAGCGTAAACCCAGGGTTTGTCATCACAAGGTAAGCCAGGACGTGTTGAGCGAACATCTAGTGTTGATATTGAATTTACATGTAGCCAGATAAGTTTCCTTATTGAAATTACATATAGTAATATTAGCAATACTTTGTAGGTGATAATTAATAAAATATGAGTATATATGAGAGAAATCTCGGCTACACCGGGGAATTTACTTCCATGTGTACGGACACAAATGTGGGGCTCCCCAAGAGGTACGCGAGAAGGTGACCTGGCATCAAATGTACGACTAAATGTAGATAAAAGAACGAATACGACAATAAGTTATTGCAAACGACAATTCCGAGCATTCATCTCACTGAAGTATTTTGAAGTGAAGAAAATATGATTTTTGTTTTGAAACATGGATTCAGATGAACGTAACTTCATTCTGACAACTAATCAAAACTGAACAAAATTGATTAAACGTAACAGACGATTTATCGTTTTACAATGTTTTGATCGGCTAAACGAATGAATCCAAGAAATTATGACATGTAAAATGGCAATTTTGAAATGTAAAATTTAAAAGTGACAAACACAACCTCCCTATCCACTCTTTATGAGGCCTAATATGTACATGCAGCAGTTGTAGTGTACAGCTTATTATCCCACTACTGGGCTTTGTATTCTAAAGCTTGTTGTTTTTAATAACACTGTTCACTCGACGTAAATGTTTTGTGTGTGCGCAGTCAACGATAATCATTGTTTTATCCCGGTTATATGACCTCGGCAAAACCGTACTAAACGAAAAAACGCAAATAAGAGAAAGCTTTCACACACATAAAAAATGAACTAGTCTAATCCGCCAGTATAAACTCTGTTATATACGTAGCCAGGTCGGGCGCACACTTTAAAAATAATAACGATTTCTTTTGGATCTTTTACAACTTATTGAGGTATATTGTATACCTGTATTAACCAATCTTTAGTCATTCAATGTGCTACCATTAATCAGACTTATATAAGTCAGTTTTATTTACCTTGTTGACCATTCTGCCATTGAGTAGCCACAGACTTGAAGACATCTACCACATGGTCTCGCCTCAGAGTCTGCACCCCTAGTGACTGGAGCAACATGGTATTGAGGCCAGAATTATCTGAGATATCCCTGTGTATGTAGTGTAGGTTGAGGTGCTGCTCTAGCAGGGCTGGTGTTATCACTTCATGGATCAGTTTATCATGACATAAAACTGCCTCAGAGGGTTTCTTCCATATGGCTTCCCCTGGGATGAAAGTTATTGTTAATTTACATGCATTAACATTACTAAATAGGACATATATGAACTTCATATACAGCGTAGATGCTTTATTGGATGTACATTTTGCAATTTCAATTAATTTTCACAAACAGTAATATACAATATTTACACAACAAAGTTACAACACAAAATGAGTTTCTTTTTCAAAATCATAAACTGCTTTCAAAAAATAAATAAATTTATAGGCCTACATGTGAATACTCTTTAATGATTAGCGTCTCTATCATAGAATATTTAGATATCCGCAAGTTTGTTACGAGACCACAACCATATACAAAACTGACAAGGTAACAAAGAATTACGTAAAATGACAAAATGTCACCATAAAGGCCACCACTTCTCATACCACAACCATAATGTGTGCACATGTACACTGTATTACTTAGTGGATAAACAAATGGAAGTAAAACCTCATCTAGATTAAAAGGATATTAATATTCCCTGGATACCTTGTTTATCTCCCTGCACCAACATGCATTCTTTAGCAGCAAGAAGACGAATAATAGAAGTTGCTACTGGTTGGAAAAATCCCTGGATCTCTGCTTCCAGAGGCACAAATCGTAAAAATGATTGCATAGCAATAACATCATCTCCACAGTGAGCCTGGAATTAAATGTTAATACTTGACAGATAATGTTACTCTAATCTTTATAATATGCCATCAGTGGATGTTACCTAACAGCAGGTACAGTATAACCCCATTGCAGTCATACATGTAAGGGTAAAATTACATTTCAACCAAAGCTGATGTGTTTAGACCACTTCTAGGTAAAGAATCCTACACATATAACCTTTACCATATGTTAAACCCTTACCAAAATAAAACACCATGCATGGAACACTAAGAACAGAAACACACTCCATATAAAAACAATATAATATGTTAAAATAGTCCAACCTCCTTGTATATACAGGGCGTTCAGTAAGTAAAGCTAATTTTGCTCTCAAACTTTTATTTCTTGTCTATCATCGTTCAGATTTTCAGTGGAGAAGCATCAGACACTTTACTAACCATCCTGAAAAAATGATCAAGATATACTGAATAACAGCAAAATGGTGGTTGTCATAGTACGCGAATACGGGTTCTGCGGAGCAATTTTATAAGTTCACAGCATAGTAGATTTTGTTAACGTTAGTTTCTGTCCTGTCTATATTTCAACCATAGTTCTGTGGCTACTCCACATTTCTACTTTCAAGTTAGCATTTTATTTCATGTTCAAAGTAGTTCCCCTTAGCTTTCACACACAGCTGATGTCGTTCTATCTACTTCTGATATATCATGTGGAAGCCATCTGGAAAGATGCTTCTCCACTGAAAATTTGAACGATGATAGACAAGAAATAAAAGTTTGAGAGCAAAATTAGCTTTACTTACTGAACCCCCTGTACATGTAATATATACTAGTATATAATACCTTAAAGTTTTGTAAGCTGTCTATGAACAGCTGCGGGAGTTCCTCTCTCAGCCACTGATTACGAGAACTGCTCTCAATCACATCCTGTCTGCTGGATGGAATCTCAAAGTCACCTGTGAATTCAATGTTTATTATACACCTTGGGTGTCTCTATCAAGACATACAAGATTTTGTATTTGTAAGAACTTTCTAAATAACACCAAACTGTTTTGACATCTTTAGAATCATGCTATACAATTACTATGTATTACTCTAAAAATAATTGATAGTAAAAAACAAGCCCCTATAAATAATTTACCAATATAAAACCCATTAATTTTTCTGACATAAAAATATAAAAGTCCATATACTGGGAGCTAGTTGAAAGTATAAAAGAATGGGTAAATGAATCTACACGTTTTGTACAAGCTAGGGGAATCATGTAGTAGAACATACACAGTAATTTGTGGAAGCACATTGTATATTATGCCTACCTTGTATTATGAAATTGAATCCAAAGTTTCGGAGGGGAAGGAAAGCAAACACACTTTGTTTTTCCAGCTGAAATAAAGCAATAAATTAAAAGTACCCAATAGTTATTAGTCACATTAAACCGTGCAAAGATATAGTCTTGCTTCAAGACCCTGAACCCCCCCCCCCATATCTTCTTTTCATCATGTAATGTGTTGGAGAAGTAGATAAGGGGGGGGGGGTCCACAGTCTTGAAGCAAGACTAGCAAAGACAGGAGCAATAGTATAATATCCCATACATAAAAATGTTAATATGAATGTGAATGTAAATTTGAACTGTGATATTTGTCATATTAGTACTTAATTATTTAGAAATATCATTCCAAACAAATGGGGTACAAATTAGGATTTAAACATGTACCTGTATATGTGCTTGCGTCTTGTCCTGTGCAAGGGGAAATGCCATTGCGATCTCTGTTGCAGCAATATTTGGGAGATTCAACTAGAATCAAATACACATGTCCAATAGCTACTGTATTGATGGCAATAAGCAAAAAGTATATTAACCGACACAAAGCAGGATTCCTGGATATTGTCCCCAGAGTAGCAAATCACACAGATCAAAGCTATTTTATCAAATTATTTACAAATGACAAAAATAACCACATACTAGATAGTACTGTCTCCTTTTTGTAAAATTTATACCCATCACATAACCCCATATTAGTTCTGAAGTTCCATTTCAAGTGGAGGTATATTATATTGATAATGTATTATCCAGGGAATTCATGTACCTAACCAGCACACATTTGCTGTTTTTTATATTTTTCATTTATTTTTCTCCTCTACAATCCTGAAAAGCGATTGAGGAGCAAATTTTGTAATATATTATACTGATACAAATAAAATGAGTAAATAATTGAAAAAAAAGTATTGTCCTTTAAAATCTGATACCATGCCCATTGGGCATCAGCATACAGAATTTGAAAAATCTGTCAACTTGTGGTTATCAAAATTAATATCTTTTACAAAACTGTGCCGATCATCTTGAAATTAGCATTACTGAATGTTTTGGATAACAAAACAATCAATAATGTACCTATTACAAAATAATGATCTAAACTATGTAAACTATAAGTCGTACTAATATAAATGTATGAGATACATGTAGTTGTATGTGATTTGCCAACCATATGTTTCCAAGCCATGTTTATATGATAAATAAATGAGGTTTCAGATTGGGTAATCTGATTTATTTCATTAAAAGTGCAATGAAATCTGAAAATCTAAACCAAAACAGTGAACCGAACCAAACCAAGAAATTTTGAGGATTTCAAACCCCCTTAGGGAGAACATTATGAAAAGATTGTTGACTATAAAATATTGTGTGCAAAAGTGAGTTTGACAATCTACCTTTTCGGGAACAGTCAAAGTCTTCCTAACTATCAGCCATCGGTCAGTCGATCGACCATGTTGGATCTCAATGACATCATCACCAATGTCAGATCTGTACATCACCTCTTTACTGTTAGTCACCTGTTAAGAAGACTTACTATATAACATTTTACATATTACAAGGTCAATTAATATTCGGAACATAAACTTTTACTGAGTCGCTAAGTACTTGGTTCATTTCATTGAATGATCATAATTACTTGATCAACTGTAACCAAGATAACATGAAACAGTCTTCAAATATACTCCTCAAAAAAAGTTAAGGACCAGTGGTTTTCCTCATAGGTTTACATGTTAACCCCCATATTTGTTTGAATGACTATTTTCTAAGCATGGAACAAAAGAAATCCCAATAAAGAAAATAAATCTTTATCTTGATTCTATTCCCTTTAAAGTCCACAACGTTTCAATGTTATGTCTCCATTACATTGGGTCAAAAGTTGATGTCAAAATTGATAAATTTCATGAAATTTAACAAAAATGGCAGATCCCATGTTAAACAAATGGGGAATGGTTGGGTTGCCATGAGTCATATGAGGAACAATCCATCCATCCGATTGCTCTCAAAATTGAAATTGTAAGAGACAATTAAAGGACGATTCTCGGTTTGGAGAACGAAGTTCATCAATCTAAATGAGCATTATCCCTGCTTCGGACAAATTTGATTTTTTTTTACATAATATAGATTTGAATGTCCTCTTTTGAATAGTCATAGTTTAATTTAGGTAATATTTCTACATTTTTCATGAAAAAAAGTATTAGCCCAGGAGACTGTTCTCCAAACCGAATATCGTTCTTTGCTAAATTGTCCACTCGACAAAAATATGATTTAATTGTCCAGGCTTAATAAAAGTTAATGGTTTCAAATTCAATATTTTTTTAATGATCCTCTTATTGAAATAACATAGGTGTTTCGGTGAGGTGGTCAAAATTACTTTAACGTTCCATATCGCTAATTTTAACAACATAAGCGAGACATTTAGCATGTAAAATGTAAAAACATTCAATTTTCTACTTAGAAAATATTTTTAATAAATGTTTTACTGAATAGATATTCCAAAATCTGAGTTGCCCCTAAGCCACCATTCCCCATTTGTTTAACATGGGATCTGCCATTTTTGTTAAATTTCATGAAATTCATCAATTTTGACATCAAATTTTGACCCAATGTAACGAAGATATAAGATTGAAACGTTGCGGACATTATAGGGAATAGAATCAAGATACAGATTTATTTTCTTTATTGGGATTTCTTTTGTTCCCCGTTTAGAAAATAGTCATTCAAACAAATATGGGGGTTTACATGTAAACCTATGGGGAAAACCACTGGTCCTTGACTTTTTTTGAGGAGTATAGCTCTTACTGCAGCAATACTTGAGTTATAATAGTGAGGTAAAGCTAAAATGAAATTATTTTTATGCCACTTCTCCTTATTTGTGCACAATATGCTACTTTTCTAAAATAGCATTTATCAACTTTACAATGGACATACAGTCAACATACATGACATGTATCACATTCTTTCAATTATCAACAGTTGGCAATAACTAAGTTTTGTTATGGGGTATATATATGATGGTGTCATTGTGAAGTGTTGATTTTTTCTAATATTGAACTGAAAGACAAATCCAACATTTCATTAAATGAGGTGAGGGGATCGAACCATAACAAAATCATTTTAGTTTTTCCACGACTAAATAATTGGACACCATCCTCAAGACAGGACTACTGGAGATTGCACTACTTACCTGATTGATCACAGATATACTCTTCAATCTGTGAAGGAACAGGAGAAGAGAAGGGTGAATATCATGGAATCCTGATGTTAAAGACATCCTTGTTGCAGCATCTTGGGTTTTTAGTGGTAAAACTATCCGTGTTGTCCACCTTAACATAAAAAAACACATAATGTACTGCTAGATGGACATTAGTTCAGTGGATTACAAAATATTAAATATTTTAAAAGTACACATAATGTACTGTTAGACGGACATTAGTTCAGTGGATTACATAATATTAAATATTTTAAAAGTACACTACACGATTCATCGATTTGTAATAGTTTGCATTGTACATTGTATTTGGAGGTTACAACTATTTTGGTGTTATGACAAATGTTTACATCCGCGTGCACATTGGTTCTACTCATAAATTTATTCAAATCAAGAACTCAAGAAAATCACGAATTATCAATAACTGTTTTGTAACATTTAGGCATTTCACCTTTCACTGTTGAGATCAACTCCTTTAATCTGAAGATCAAGAGTCGTTCTATTTTCTTCAGTTAGCCAATGAGGAAGGATATATCCTGTGCAGTCATCAGTTGCATCAAACTTAATATGGTAACCACGGGAGTGTATCTCTGGGGTGTCTGATACCTTAAAAACAGACTTGAATCCTATTCCTTTCTGACCTGAAAAGGCAAGAGTTGAAAACTGAATATAATTGTTTATGGTAATTTTTGTGTGCCTACAACCATAGGTTTGAGCATAGGCCAAGGCAAAAGTAGTATTAGCTCAATATGGAAGATCTTCTATACTGAAATTATATTACTTTTCCCTTGGACTATGGGTTTAAGTCTTTAACCCCAAAGTTGAACAGCTACATAAAATCAAAGGTTGATTTTACAATTATAATGCGTAAAATATATTGCATGAAACAATGTAAGCAAATGAGCGAACTAACTATTGTTATAAGAAAGTCCAAGTTAAAGCTGCGAGTAAACTGCCCATTGAATCGAAGGAAAATAATATTCATGACCTCTCACAAAATTTGTCCAATCATTTTCCTTAAGTTTGTTCTTACCTATATATCCTTTGGTATGTTTATCTCCCTTTGTTGACCTGCCAACATCACAAATTGCCCTAATGTTTCCCTCTTTGAAGCCACACTCATTGTTCACAAGTGTTATACGATCAGTGTCTATGATAAATATCAAAGCAGGTTGTTGTTTGGATTTTGCTGTCCACCTATGATAAAATGATATCAATAGTTGATGATTAAAATTTTTCATATTTCACACACAAACAGTAAATTTGTTGGTTACTGTATTGTATTGGTAATTTTAAATTAATGATTTATTCAAAACAATCACAAATAAGCATTCTGGACAATATTGTACCATGAAATTGTACACTGCAGTGTATTTCTTTTCCCTGATTTATGTTATTTCTCACTTTCTACATCTGATCACTAATGAGTACACAATTAACTAGTGGTGTCAATTAACCGCTTGAGCATTAACCGGTTAACCGGGGTTTTTTACCGGTTAAAGTCGGTTAACCGGCGGGAAATTTGAACTGATAATTTCAAATGAAATCTTCATCTTCGATCTTGAAAGTTGAAACAAATTGGAAAAATGATATATCGGCGTTTATTTTTTACGTTCGTCAAGCTTTACTCTATTCTATGTAAGTAAGCGCGGGAAAGCAATGTGGCAGGGATTAAAGTTGCTGATTGGATGTTTGTAAGGAATTATCGGACCTATCACATGTATGAGTAGCTCACATGAAACTGACGCTTCAAAAACAAACAGATTAAAATGAAAAGTAAGCGCGGGAATGCAATATGGCAGGGATTAAAGTTGCTGATTGAATGTTTGTAAGGAGTTATAGGACTTATGACATGTATGAGTAGCTTACGTGAAACTGACACCATAAAACCAAACGGATTAGCATGCAAAATAAGCGCGGGAAATCACAGAATTATACACGGTCAACTAACCGCCCATAAAAACACAGACCGGTCAAGGCATTATCGGCGGTTAACCGGTTAATACTTGACACCTCTACAATTAACTCACTTCTCTGGGTAGGAATTATCATCAGCATTCTGAATCAGTTCCAGGACAAAATGTGTATCTTTATTGTACAATTCCTTTGATAGTTTCTCCAGGCTTCTGCCCAATAGTTCCTTTAGACCCTGAGTGATCTTTTTGCCATCTTCATTCAGTTCAAGACCTATAGTATTGGTTTTGGTTTATGTCATTACAAGAACAAACAAAATAATGCAAATACTTATGAAATGCTTTGGTACAAACTAAGATTACCATTTGATTTGTGCTTGGTATTCTGAAAATTTGAGAGAAAAGATGTATACAAAAAGATTTCAGAGGCAATTGTTTTTCAAATGTATCTTTTGAGAGTAAAATGTATTCAAAATAGTATATTTTCAGAGGCAAATGTTTTTCATATGAAACATTTTAATCCAATGTGATACATCAATTATTTCTTAGAGATGCTGAACAGCGCAGCATTACTGTGACTATCATGATATGAATACCTATTCCAAACTTTGTTTGTCTGATTTCATTCACAACGTGTAGAGCCAACTCCTCTTCTGTCAAAGGTCTCTCTTCCTTGCCATTTTCTTCTAGTTCTTTCACTGTCCCAATCTTTCCTATATCTTCTTCTTTATCTATATTCTCTTGATCTGTTTCATGTGCATCATTTGCTGGATCTTTTGCTTCTGTTGCCTCTGTCACATCTGGTGTAGCTTCCTCATTTGCAGTGTTGGAGTCATTTTCCTCTATGGATTCATCTATTGTTTTAATACTGAACCCAACATCCTCATCTGCATCAAATAGAACATATTGAATGAAAAAATGAAAGAATTACCTGCAAATGGTTGAATGACACTGACTTTGATCACAAAACTGAATGTAAAGCAGTATTTCATGTCTTAGTGGTGACATAACAATAATAGATGAATCCAAACTAGTATTCCATAACTATCATAGTGTTCACAATCAGTATCCAGTTACAAGTATAAATGCCATATAAAATGCCATGTATAAATAACTAAACAGAATATTATTCTTATTGCTTTACCTAACTCATCACTTATATCATCATCATCATCATCACTCTCATTGTCTTCCTCGGGATTATTGTCACCAATAACATCCTGCAATTATGTGAAAACTTTAGATGACGCCATTAGTACTGATAATGATTGGTCTGATTTGTTGGGTGTTGTCTTCCAACTTGGCCCTTTTGTTGCCAGTAGGGTTTGGCAATTATTTTTACATGTTAACAGTACTCAATATCATTATTCAAGATGACTGCAATATATATGTAATAAAAGTATGGGCAAAAGGGAAAGCAAAGAGAAGGAGAAACATATTTGTTATAATCATTTTAATCAGTTTCTTAGTTTTGCTAAAGTAAAGAAGGGAAGCAAATTATTATCCCTAGCTTTCTGTAAAGGTAATAAACAGTTTTATCTTAGAAAATAGATGATGAAAAATGTGAAACCTCTAGACTAATGAAATCATCCATTAGGCGTGGAACCTGTGTCTTTTCATCAAACTGTCTTGTCCACTCATTTATGCCCAGAAGGAGGCCAAGCTTTTGTAACTTCAATGTTTCTTCAAGTGAACTGCAGCTCTGGAGGAGTTGGCTTTCACAGTTGGATTTCCCAAGAATTGAGGCTAATGGTTCAAGGAAGACCTGTAAATCATAATGACTTGTTTGTTAACAGTATCATTTTGTCATAGTTGGCATATAGAAATGAGAAAGAAATATCCGGGTACCAGTAAACTGTAAAGTAGCGTTTTTAAGAATTCAAGAAAAATGTATATTGCAAATTGGATACTTTTAATAAGTGATTCCCATATAAAAACTGAATATATCATTGCTCACCTTCCTGGTGATGTCTTTTGCTATGACAAGTGGTAACTTGATTATGCATTGCAGTACAAAGCTCTGACAAGTGAAAGCTGAATTGCCTCCAGTTGGCAATGTCATCAGGTGACCTTTCACATCACTTGCCAGTAATGCCAATGATGCCTTGGCTGTGCCACCTTCTCTTACAATGATTGAAACAAGGCGCCCAATAGTTTCATTGATACTGTTCTTTTCCATACTTTTGGAGAACTGGTCCCTGCTGGTATCCTGTGTTATGTGATACAGTAACCCTTGTTCATCCTCCAGGGCATACAGATCATTGGTACAGTTTGGAATAGCCTTTTCTGAAAAAGCCAATCATATAAATCAATATATCCAATCCTGTATCAAGTCCCAGATGTGTTCCATTTATTCCAAATTCCTTGATGCTTCTGTTTGTGCTTTCAACTAGTGTCACTTTAGTGGTTTCTACAGCCAACCAACATTCTAAATTATTAATCAAAAACTATAGCTAAAGTTTATCACAAAATTAAAAAAAATATATCATTAATCAACTAGATATAGTTCAACTATAAATATTCTTTGCTCTGACAAAAATATTTATTCCTTAATTGATATAGTGAATAATGAATTAAAAACTGTAGATGATTGGTTCTGTGCTAATAAACTCTCATTGAACATTGATAAAACCAACTTTATGGTCTTTACAACTTCACAAAATAGGGTACCAGATAATATTTCAATCAAAATTAGAGACTCTTACATTATTCGTGTTTTTTCAACAAAGTTTCTTGGCGTTATAATTGACCAAAATTTAAATTGGAAAGAACATATTCGGAAAATTGCACTAAAAATTTCAAAAACCATAGGTACTCTTTTTCGAATAAAACACAAACTCAGTATCAAATCATTATTGAATATCTATTACTCACTTATTTATTCACACTTACAATATTGCATCCCAGCTTGGGGTGGGACAGGAAAAACACATATTGATATCTTATTAAAGCTGCAGAAAAGATTTGCCCGCTTAGTTACTAATAGTGAATATAATAAAGCACCATCATCACCTTTATTTCAACAACTAAATATACTGAAAATAAATGATATTTATAAACTCAATGTTCTTATCTTTACTTACAAATGCATCAAACGTCCATACAATTTTCCGAATGACTTATTTTGCAATTATTTTCAAGCAAATCAGCAGGTACAATGCCACAATACAAGACAGACTGACAATCTTCATATTTCCAAATTTAGAACCAACTATGGCAAACGAAGTATTAAAACTCAAGAGGGAATAATCTGGAATTCAACTCCAGATGTAATCAAAAATTCAAAAACCATTTTTATTTTTAAGCGAGCCTTCAAAAGACTTGTAATTAGTCTCTATGACTAGTACCCTGTACAAATTTTTAACAGTTGCACCTTTTTCCATTTAGCTATTCTACATCATTAAAATGTTTTATTACATCTTTTATAATGTACATCATTTTTATTTTTATTTGTTTCCCAGTTTGGCTTACATAATTTATACTTTGAGACACTTTGTAATATCAATAATAAATGTAACTAACAATATGCCATTTTGATAAGACATACACCCACTAGGGTGTCATTATCACTTATATGTATATATGTTTATATGATTTTAATAAATAAAAAAAAAATAAAAAAAAAAATAAAAAACTACCTTGGCTTATCATGCCCGCTGCAATGCTGTTCCTTTGGAGAAAGGACTTTAGATCTCCAAACTGTGGTTGAAACACTAAGTCCCACTGTGACCAGGTAGCAAGATCAGCCATTAGAGGGCACCTCATCAGGCATAGCAGGGCTTGTTCCTTGGTTTTATGACCAAGAAGCCCAACATTACCGGCTTCATGTTTATTTTCTCTGTAAAATTTGAAATCTCAAATGATTGGAATGAGCAGATGTGCCATGATTATTTCAATCTGATCATTCTTATAGTTAGAAGTTCCATAGTAAATCTTTCCTTTTATACTTTTTTATTATACTTGGATAGGAGTTTCAAACCTTCTCTGACAGACCTTGTAACCCCAAATAAAACAGAACGATATATCACTCTGTGTTATACATAGTCAAAATGTCCTGCAACTTGATCAACATAATATATTCATCTTTCATTTGACTCTTCAAATTTGTTGATTTTGGGAAATCTGCCAATTATAGGCATTTATTAAATTTGGTGGTTTTTCAAGGGGATAAATCTCACATCCATATCTTTCATATACACTCCCATCTTATCCGATTTAATTTATGTAAATGGAAACAGTTTAAATGCTCTAAATTAAAAAAAAAATTTAAATGGCCAGGCCAACTAACCACCGGAAGTTCAGCTAATGAAAAACAAGTTGAATTCTTGGGGATTTTGGTGACTATTTAATTGGACATTTTTTTGATTCGCCAAAGCCCAATTAAAATGCTCGACAAATTAGACAAATACATTACAAGGAGAAAAAGGGCATCAAAAAGAATGAATTATAGCATCCCCTCTAAACCATTATTAAAGCAACAAAATAAATGAGTTATATTACCTTGCCAAATGTGAATATGATGAACTGTAATATATCGCATGATTGGACAACTTGTGAGCATCATTTTGGGACTGGTCTAATAAACGTTGCAAAGAGCCAACTCCAAGTTCTGACACATCCTTTACTCTATATTGACTGCATAGAACATTCTTTAGCTGGGCAAGCTGCAAAATAAAACATATGGTTCACCATGGAAACAATAAAGAACATTTGAAGAAAGACAAGATTGATAGGACGAGGAATGACTTTAAAAAATATTGGTAACAAAATCATTTCAGTACTAATTGCCTAGACCCAGTACTTACTGCCTCAGGACCAGAATTTGTGAAACCACATTGATTTATTATTTCCAACACTTGCTGCTTGGAAACAGTTGCCATTACAACACTGCTATGGTCACCAACTATAATCTGAGGAATCCCCATATCTTGAACCATCTGGAAAATATGGCATGTAAACTAATGTAGTAGAATGCCTCTGAACAATCTGATATAACATCATTCTATCTTGCTTAGTGAATGGGAGGTTATAATAATTTTAATTGTCATTCTTACACAAATAACGTGTTATAAAATTCTGGAATAAACTACCTGTTTCTGATGATGCAGAAACTGAAGAAATGTCCCAAGTCCAAGTTCAGTAAACTTTTGGAACTTGAACTCTTTTGTTATAGATGTTTCCACATGCGACAGTGTTTCCATGGTTATATTTCCACTACTTTTTTCAAGCTTTCTTCTCAAACTTGCAATAACCATTTCTGAAATAAGAGCAAATTGTTTAATTTTGCATTCATTTAAAGCATGACCTTGATTTGCATTGAAAAGTAAAGTACATGTATAAGTATTAGCATCGGCCAAGCCTTGCTATCATGTCATAAATTTTCTCAATGTCCAAGTTTGTTTATTGTTGGCGCTGACATTCTGGTTTACATCAAATATTGGAATGAATATATGGACTACTAAATTTAAATGAATAGAAGTCAATACTATACTTAACCTTTGGATGGTTTGGGAATTTCAACATGTGTGTCAGTTGACTGTTCTACAGGAGTAGCATGTGCATCAGTCTTCACAAGATCACTGGGAACTTCATGTGTACCAACACAGAGAGCCAATTGAAACATCTTCCTGAAATACATAAGCAATGATAAGTTCTATTTTTTGTATTCTGACAGTATGCTATGAATTTAGTTAAGATGCTGCATCCTCAGAAATGCTTGCTGCTGAAGTACACACATGTAAATCATTTTATTCAATTAAATCTTTAAAAATTGTGTTATTCTTTTCATGAATTAGACTTAGTAATAATTTTCTGTTTGTCCATGGTTTATTGAGTTTTCAAAGAAGTATTTTATCCAACTCATTCAAATATACTGGCAAACACAATACACTAAAACACCATCAATTGCCAATTTGAATCTAAGTTATCTTGATTATCACAGAAGGTGCCTTGTGGAGCTTAATAGAAATGACGTTGTTTGGTGAAATCCCCATGTTTTGCTAATAACTGCATTTACCTGTTTACAAGTTACCAACAATTTGGTAAGACTTTTTTGTATATGTTTGAAATTTTCTTGTTTGGAATTTCAACATTTTTGTTATAATTGCCCGCCACAATTTAACATCGCTTAGAATTAGCAGTCACAAGCTTGAAGTCGAGGTGGGTAGATATAAAAGACCACATCTTCCACCCGAACTCAGAATTTGTAGAACCCATGTAATAAATTAGGATAACTCAATAGAATTCATATGGTCATCATCAGTATGTGAGTTACATCGCAAAATTTTGACAAACATGTAGAACCCCAAAAGAAAGATTAGTTCAGACAAATGGATGTTATCATTTGTCCAAAAAATGACAGACAAATAATTGGGCAAATCCATAGTCATCAGGTGAGTCAAAAATGATAAATAAACAAACCTAGCTAATGGAGTGTCTGTGATTGATTGTATGAACTTCTTGAATGTTCTCTTTATAGACGACTCTGTGAACAGCTCTTCTATGATTCCAAATAAATCAATGACTACATCTATAGCCTCCATGTTTGAATATCGTTGTCTAGTTGCAATGGAAACACTCAGGGTTGAGGTATCTTGATCTTTGAGGCTGGTCTTGAAGTGATTTCTGATTTTATTTATTTTAGTCTCAGCCTCGACCTCCATCTCAGCTATCAAGTCCTCCTTTGCTTTGGTCATAACCCTTTTCTGACATGACTGGACAGCTTTGACAACCTAAAAGTGATCAGATTACTGAACATACATATTTACACACATAAGGATATTATGCGAATTTTATTGAAAACAAGGCATTAACATGACAAAATATCACCACCTACGTAGCATCCTCCGATCACAGGGCTTCAAAATCCAGAATTTCTTCTTTCTTTTTACACCCTGCTATAAGCAGTTAGCAATACCCCGATTAAGAACTCGCAATCTGATTGGCTGTCGCAACACTGCGACAGAAATCATGTATAAGTCATTGCGCAATATTAGATCACGTGATTCAGTTAAATCGGGCGCGTCCAAATTGGTTATAGCAGGGGGAAGGAGGTACGGATTCTGGACACCTGCTTAGGAGGATGCCTACGTAGTTGCTCATAATATTATGAGTTCAATCTTAAGTCAGCTTTGAATTTCTGAGAACTTGTAGATGATTTTGGAAAATTTGAGGTAAGTTGAAAAAATACCTTTTGACCTTGAGAAGGTAATTGAAGGTCAAATTCTCAATCTAAAACTCAGATTTGAATTTCTTTGAGCTTGTAAATGATTTTGAAAAAAAGATGGTGAATTTGAAGCATGCAAGTTGAAAAAAAAACGTTTTGACCTTTTTGACCTTGAGAAGGTCATTGAATTTCAAATCTCAAATATAAAGTCAGATTTGAGCTTCTGATAACTTATAGATGATTTAAAAAATTGAAGTCAGTCTAAACAGTATTTGTTAAGTTATTTGAAGTTGTAAGAATTTGTTACAGCACCGAGCCCTCATTATCCGGTCAGCGCTAAATTAGCGTTGCGATTTGCGTTGCGCTTGCGAATCAACATTATTCGCAAGCGCAAATCATGGTTTGCGTCGTATTACGCACTTCACGCAAACGCAGACGCAACGCAGACGCAACAGTATGCTAATCGCAAATAAATTGGAAATGCGGGAAATTTAAACTTAGAGCTCAAAATAGATTTATCGATTTTTTAATGTCTATGTATATGTTTACGCCAGTGCGGATGTGTCAATCAATGTTATCTATTTCAACTGGACTCAAGGAGGATTGGAAGCCCTCGGTAAATACAATACATCAACCCTCGGTCCCTACGGTCCCTCGGGTTGATATATTGTATTTCCCTCAGATATACCCTGTATCAAAAACCTCCCATTAAATAACCTCTATATATTTTCATCAGCGGTCAGATATAGCTATACGTATAGTATATCTGCCCGCTGACGTCATAATCGCCGTTCGCATATTGGTTCATTTTTGTAACATGCGCATAATTACTGTAAACGTTAATGGAGAAAAGGCAGACAATCGCGATCTGTTTGAAGGAAGGAAATGAGCGTATCCCTGTTAAACAAGGATTTCAGAAATAAATGTGGATGAATATCTGAAAATCAGGCTATTCTAAATGAATTCTTACGGTTCGTTGGACATTTTCTGAACTCCGGCCAATTGAACAGCGTGAACAAAATGACCAAGATTGGTATGGGATAAACAGATCATCCTATAGTCGGTTCATGATATTGGGATTAAATAAATGTGGATGAATATCTGAAAATCAGGCTATTCTAAATGAATTCTTACGGTTTGTTGGACATTTTCTGAACTCCGGCCAATTGAACAGCGTGAACAAAATGACCAAGATTGGTATGGGATAAACAGATCATCCTATAGTTCAATATCCTGAACCTCATATAGGATTAATCTCTATTTATCCCATGATACTACTAATTCCCGATGAATAACCGGGAATATTTTTGATATTGAGAAAAAATCATATTGAAAATTTTTGCCAAACAAAGCTTCCTCTTTCAATCAGTTGGGTCGATATAGCATGCTAAAGTGATGTTCTTATGTGAAAAACGAATTCCAGTTTTATCATCATCGCTCTGACACAGACAAAAATGCTTACGTATTGCTGAATGTTTTGATGTTGATGTGTTTATGTTACACATGTACAATAATTTTTTTATATTTAAAAATATCATAAAGCTAAGTCATATTTTCTTGATTAAATATACCATTTTTTCATAGAAAAATCTAACTAATGATTTTATGAAGACAGTTATGAATATCATTGAATAAAAAGCTAATTTACTGGTCGGGATTAAATATGGGTTTATTCCTCATGACAATTTGATATTTCACATATTGTGAGGGACAATTTGGTATTTCCCTCTGACCCTCCGGGCTCTCGGTAAATATCATATTGTCCATCATAATAAAACCCATATTGAATCCCTCCCATTACATAACCTATATATATCTTGCGAAAATCTAGATCTGTCACTGGAAGGCAGCCCATCTTGAAAACAAGACACGGTGTCTTTGTAATTAGTCCGACTGATATAGCCTACCTAGAGAAAACCGCCGATACCTCAGCAACAATGTTCGAAACAGTAGGTTGGGATACCCCGAATATATCTCCATTTATCAATGTATACAACCTGTAGCATAAAATCGTAATGAAATGAATACTTTTAGCTGACATGGAATTGCCTGAGGATTCCTTGTTCTTGACGCTAGATCCCCATCTAATATATTAATCAACTCAAGAATGAGTGGCCTCGGCATGCGATATCTGTTTAATATCTCATCGTCAGTCATCTCTAACGGCTGACTCCTGTCTCTGAATAAGCGTAAACCTCTTCTATTGTGAACATCCTGGAATAATATGCGCCACATTTTCCAGCTTGATCGAACCCTAATATTTTAATTTTAGCAGACGATATTTGCGAAATGGAATTGCGATATTTATTATAGATTTCACAAAACCAAGGTAGCATAATCGTGCACTTTTAGACTTGATTTTGATAAGTTTTGGTTATTTGTGTCTCTAATGTTTTTCAACCTATTTTTAGTTGGATGTCTCAAAGGGCACTTCCTAGATTTCTACAACGATAATGTTAATTTAAATAGGAAAACTATCAAGATTCTTGATGATATGTTTGCGATTTATATTGCGGAAGGGTCAGGGATGCCGCAAATAAAGTGGAGTTTGCGACATAAAAATCAACTGATTTACGTGGACGCAACTGTGCGATGACTGCATAACACCAATTTGCGTGCGATTAGCAGTGTATTTGCGATGCGAAATGAAAATAGTGATGCGTCTACCGTGTAATAAGAAAACTGTGATTTGCGCTAAAGACGCAAAACGGCAATGAATTTGCGCTAGAGTGCCTTTGAGATGACCTCATAATATCGTTTTGCGCAAAACGGCAATGAATTTGCGCTAGAGTGCCTTTGAGATGACCTCATAATATCGTTTTGCGTACGATTCGCTAAATATTTACGTTGCGATTGCAATTTGCAATGAAAATAGCGATGCGTCTACCGTGTAATAAGAAAACTGCGATTTGCGCTAAAGACGCAAAACGGCAATGAATTTGCGCTAGAGTGCCTTTGAGATGACCTCATAATATCGTTTTGCGTACGATTCGCTAAATATTTACGTTGCGATTGCAATTTGCGGTGCGTCGACCGGATAATGAGGTCTCCGATCACCAACCACAAACCACAATCTTACAAATAGAAATCCTCAGATATTTGAAATTATGAATCTCATAAATTCATAATAATAAGAAATTCTAATTTTGTGTTGACTTACTGCAATGCCAAGTCCCAAGCTGCCTATCCGCACCCCTAGTTCCCATGGGTCATCTACGTTATATTCATCCTTCAGGTACTCCATGAAGTCCATCAGTTTTACTTTGCTTCTCCACAGATCATTTTCACTCATATACGCTTTCAGATGCTGAAGTATATCTTTAATCTCAATACAAGGAAACTCAGTCTCATCTGGAGGGTACGAGAACAGCTTGTAAATTACACCTTGTTTGACAAGGGGTCCAAGCTGAAGATCATCAAAACTAGTTATCTGTGGTTTCTTTTCCTTTTCAAAGTCTCTATTAAAAATATTGATCAGCCCTTGTTCTAAATCATATAGTGTACCAATGCTTTGATACAATTCATATGCCACACAGAACAATTTGAATTTGGATTGTTTCCAAGCAAGATCACTGATACATCTGATGTCCTTTAGTCTTCGTACTCCCAACTGTGAAATATCTTCCACTTGGTAAGATGCACAGATATATTCAGTGACTCCTTCAATCGACACAACTTTGTCTAATTCAGCAGTAGCTTCAATGTATTTCATACCAATTGCATCAAGCTTATTAGTAGATATATGCTGTATGTTAGCCTGTTGTGACTGACTATGTGATTGTTTGTTCGATCCTTGGTGATGTCTTGGATCACCTAATAAACTTCCCTGACTCTGTTGATATCCATAGTGTTGATTTCTGGACCTGTTAACATTGGATGTTGATTGGTGCTGCTGTGCAGCATTAGACATATTGGTTGATTCAGTATTAAACACAACATCGACATCATACTTCTTGAAGGTTTTCTTTCCAGTGGGTGTTCTTGTTTTCACTTCATTAGTCGCCTTCTTCTCACTCTGAACCACTTTTGCCTCCCCCAAACTAGGGAAGTCATTTCCTGTATTAACCCTTGCCATCCCAGCTGGTTCAATTTTTCCTTTACCTGGGTTGCTTTTAGCTCTAGCACCGCCTTGGTTGGTCCATACTTGTGGTTGGCTCTTCTTTCTTTGTGACTGTTGCTGATTGTGAACAGCTACATCTGAAGCATTTGAAACATTTGCATTAACATTGTCATCATGGGTTGATGATACATCACATAGATCATCTTCAGGTTTGTTATGGTTAGAGTTAGTGTTAATATCAGCATGCAGGGATTTAGTGTCAGTGACCACATTGATGTCAATGTCTGGGTATTCATTGATCTCTCCAAATGACTGCATCTTACCAATTGCATCATCAGGAATGCCTTTCTCTTTCATTTGTTCACCTTTATTTTCACCAGTGCTTTGAGTTTCTTCCCAATTTTTAGGCTCTATTTTACCCATCCCTTGATTTACATTGGTTGAGAGAATATGGGGCATGGGTTGGGCTATTTGGACTTGCATGGGATTTACAACCCCCATTGCTGGAACAAATGGTACTCCCATATAGTGGCCAAAAACATAGGGCTTAAGAATCTCAATTTGTTGTTGGAGATGTTGAAACACGGGCGTAAACTTTTGATTTAGTAAACTCAATGCCAGTTCTATGCTTGGTTTTTCTACAGTTGTTGCTCCATTGAGCTTGCTTGTGAGCATCTGAAACTGATTCATGTAACTCAGTTTATTTTGTTCATAGTTGACATTAAGCAGATTGTATTGTGATATCATATCAATTGGCATTTGGGGTGGCAATTCTTCATGTCTTTTATGTGGTGACTCTGAAGCACTTTTGGCTGCCAATTTTGTATGTACTTCGGTTGGTGAATCTGTCTGTACTTGTGCCAAGTCTTCTTTACATTGGGGTGGCAATTCTGTACATATTTGGTGTGGTGATTCTGTAATACCTTGTGTTGGCAATTCTGTATGATATACCTGTACATCTGATTGTAGGTCTGCATTTATTTGTGGTGACAATTCTTCATGAACCCCTGACAATAATTCCTTTTTAACTTGAGTCGGTGACTGATCAAGTAATTCAGGTGCGCACTCTCCATGATTTTTATTTTCACCTACAACATTATTCATAATCATAGACACATATGAAAGAAATGTATGGGAATCACTTGAAACTGGTCTTTTGGAAAAGGTAGATTGGAAAATAATTATCCATAACTAATAATTTGAGAGCTCGTAAATTCCATATCGATTGAATAATATGATTTTCAGTTGGTCATTACCATAGTGCAAAAATCTGGTTACCAGATTTCAGATGGCCAGCAAAATATATATCAGCTTTTTTAGTTTTACAATGAGTTATATTTCTTAGCTTAATGTTGGCTATATAACAACAATACAATACAAGACAATGAAGTCAGTGGAAGTTTTTCTTGGTCGTGGAAAGAATAAAATAAAACATTATTTCATTCAAAGCTATAAAAGAAAGACAAGCTAAAGATGAGCTAAGTGCAATGACACATACTGTAGTAATGTACATCTTGTGGCTTACCTTGTTGCAAATGCAGAAAATAGAAGAGCACAGAGTGATTGGTTCCGGATTTACAGCCCCAGTGTTCACACAGTGAATTGTTAAAACTGACATAAATTTTGTACAGGAAAAAATAAAGTTTAGTTTAGTTTAAAATATTTTATTTAAGTGTCACTGGTATGATACAATTAATACATATATAAGAACATAGTTAAAATACCACCAGCCGATGTCGGCTTATGAGACACTGGTCACTAACTTCCAAATTATTATCGCAAGAACATTAAGCATATACTGTCAGACTGTAGACAATGCGTATCAGTAATGTATAATAAAACAATTTATCCCAAGTATTGCACAGGTTTGATAATTATAAATTCATATACATAATAAATAGAAAGAGTTAACATGTAACATATTGCCTCTTTAAATTGACTAGAGTTAAATTATAGTATAAAAGTAATGAGGCACTCAATCGAATGAATATGGTGAAACATACATTAGGACATTACAAATAATTATGTTTCAGTCAGCCTTTCAAGGTCAAATTGTCTCTTTACAAACATGTTATGCAAGAGAGCAGCCCATTGCCTTTGAATTGATTTTGAATGCATGAGACTAATAAATAGAAGTAAATCATTGTCAGTATTTGTTTTTATATGTGGCGTCAAAATGTTTGTAACAGTTTCATAAAAGTGTGATCTGAGGCTGGAGTAATGTTTACATTGAATGGCAAAGTGCAATTCATCTTCAATAGTGTTACTATCACATAATTTACAAGTTCGATCTTGCAATGCTATGTTTGACCATCTACCAGTCTCAATGTTAAGTGGGAGACTACCTGTTCTCAGTTTGGCAAGCATACTTCTATGATGTCTTGGAATATAATCAGATACATAAGATTCAGTTACAACTCCATATTTGAACATTCTATAAGTTCGAAGCTTATTTCCATTTTGCACATTATTTTTATCGTTCCAGATGTTTTTCAAGAAAGGATCTTTCGAATTGAAACAGTTCTTTAAAAGTTTTATTGTTGTTTTTACATGTAAGGAAATATTATTATCAGTGGAAATACCATTGTTTGACAACATTGTTTTAGTATGATAGTCCCAACTTCTTTTTTGTTTTAATGACCAAACATGCACTTTATAGTTCAATCTACTATGGTCCATATTGTGTAATCTCAGGTACTGGCGGGCACATTCCAATCTTGTTTTATCCACCAGAGGGCTCCACCCAAGGTCACCGCGAACTGCTTCATTGTTGGTTTTTGGACTTACACCAAGGAATGATTTACCAGCTCGATTTTGTATATTATTCAGGCATCTATGCTCCCTAAGGCCAACAACAGCACTGCCGTAGTTGATCACTGGTTGTACTAGGGAGTCATATAGATTGTTAAACACTTTGAAGTCCATTCCACCAGTATCTTTTGCTTTAGTTGTAATTACTCCCAGGGCTCTTGAAGCTGATTTGGCAATTTCACTTGCGATGATTTTGGCATCTAAGTGTTCCTCTAGCCATATACCCAGATATTTATATTTTGGAGCATATTCAATGGTATCTTGGCCACATGTAAAAATGTAGACTGATTGAGGGTGGGAGGGGGGCCTATAATGCACTATTTTTGTTTTGCTCAGGTTCATAGAGAGTCTCCATTTCCTGCACCATTCATTCACCTTATTTAGCATGCGTTGTAAGTCTTGAGGGGTTGGTGCTATTAATGCGATATCATCTGCATAAAGTAATATACCTACATTGGTATCATCAACATGGACTCCACACCTCAATTGTTTCACATCAGATGCTAAATCGTTTATATACATGGCGAACAGGGTCGGAGAAAGCAAACAGCCCTCCTTACATCCATTAGATACCTTGAATTTAGGGGTCAGCAAGCCATTAATCCTCACTGAGCAGGTTACATCATGATACAGGGATTGAACAGCCTTAAAGATTTTTCCTTTTATTCCTATTCTATTGAGTTTGAACCATAGGCAATCTCGATTTATACTGCAGAAGGCTTTCGTCATATCGATATAACAAACATATGTGTCCATTTTTGCTAGCTTGCGATTGTTAACAATAGAGTACAGAGTGTGGATCTGGTCACGACAGCTCCTCTTTTCTCGAAAGCCATTTTGCTCGTCCACTAAGAGGGAGTTTTTTTCAAGGAAATTTGTAAGTCTTTTGTTCAATACATCACAATATATTTTACTTGGCACTGATACTAGGGTGATAGCTCTGTAGTGAAGTGGGTTCCTTGTATCCCCATCTTTGAAAATAGGGTTAATTATTCCTTCCATCCATTGATCAGGCACCATGCCAGATTCAAAACATTCCTGTATTATGTTGTGCAGTAGGGCAATACAGTGGGGATTTTTAAGTGTTTCTGCAGGGATCAAGTCAATCCCAGCTGCTTTACGGAGCTTTGCTCTTGCTACAGCTTCTGCAACTTCTTGGATGGATATGTTGCCATTAAGGGTCTCCTCACTATTGGCCGCCTCTGTGTTATTTGTACGTGTATTGTTTTCTTGGATGATTTTTAGGTGATTGTCATCATATTTATTATTGTTGTCAGTTTGAACTGAATAGAGTTTTTGGTATGAGTCAGCCCAATGTCGCAAGACTTGTTGCTTATCAGTATGGATAACTCCTGCTTCATCAACACATTCCCATGGGATAAATTGCTTTCTGTCATTTGACATACCAAGTTTGCCAATATGACGCCAGAAGTCCCTTGAATTTACTTCATTATGTAGGTCTAGCAGGTGTTGCTGCTCCTGTTTTTGATAAGCCCGCTTGAATCGCCTGTGTAACTTGTCAAAGTGCCTACGTTCAATACAGTACACTTCTTTGAGATTTCTTTTCTGATTTGTATCCTTACAATTTAACCAAAGTTTCTCAGCTTTGTCAGCTATATTACATTGTGTTTGTAGGGTTTCATTCCAATAGGGCTTTTTAAAGGATTTCCCTCTTTTAAGGTTAGATGATTTTACTGATATTTTGTCAAATACACGATTCATTTCACTGTTTATCACATTGACAAATTCACCATAAATAGTGTTAATACGCTGCTTTTTATTTGCATTCACTTCCATACTTTTGATGGTGTCCATGACCTTATTAAAGAGACTTTCATCTTGCATGAAGTCATCAGGGGTAGGCTTCACCTTAAATTGACTATTATTTCCAGATTGACCTGAAGTATCACATGGAATGATTTCTGAGCCAATATCGAGAGTGCACTTTAAGATAGAATGGTCAGGGATGCTTTGGGGTCTGTTCATGTTTAATTCTCGGATAATATCTGACAATAACAATACATCAAAATTTCTGGCATTATGAAGCCCTTCATGCGTGGTAACGATGTAGTCCACAATGGACCTGCCCTTATGTGAGATACAAGTCCAGTCATCATGACCTGGAGTTCTTCCATTTAATACACACATGTTTGTGTCCACCATAAAATTCATAAAAAGATCCCCATAGGCATTGGTTGTACTATCTTTGCTCGCTCGATGAGGTATATTGTCAACCCCCTCTATGAAATCATTTAAGGATCCGAGACGTGCATTGAAGTCCCCTAGTATATACAACTGGCCATAGTTTTGGTAGGAGTAAACCCCCTGAGTAAGGTCGGAGAAAAAAGTCTCTGGAGCCATGTTAGTTGTGGTCCTGGAGATGGGAGGAAGATAACAGCTGCACAATATAAATGTCAAATCTGACCTTTTAGATGATAGTTCAATCCACAAAATATCCTGAGTTGAGCTGTCAAGTATTGAACAGTTAAAACTTTGGAGCACCGACTCTTTCACTAAGAATCCAACTCCGCCAGAGCCACGTCTCGCATTTGTGTGATTAGTGGTTCTATTATTTCCAAACCATTTATAATGATCAACTCTCAATTGTTCATTATTTCTAAGAAATGTTTCATTCAAACTTAAAACATCGAAATCAAGATTCGCAATAATGGCCTTCCTAAATATGGAATTATCCGTAAAGTCTTTCAACGAAAATCCATTTAAATTCCAATGTCCCAATTTTAACCGACATCGGCTGAGTTCCTATTGTTTGGCGTCCTTCTTTACAAACATACCATTTCTAAGAACAAACTCGGTGTCTTTACCTGCTGCTTTGAGTACAGTCCTTAGATTTGAGTTCATTTTTCTGACTTCTGGGGTAACAAAATTTTCAATATACGTATTTCTATATCTGGGATTGTTTTTCAGATTACGTTTTGATTTTAGAACTTCTTCTTTTGAGGCTTTATCTTTAAAAACAACAGTCACGATACCAGGGTACTTGGCACCTTGACGTTTTTCCTTTCTTGAGACATGCTCGACAGGAATGTCTTTGAGACCCAGGCCTTGAATTAGGTCATTTACCTGAATTGGGTCAGACTTATTTGTATCCTCAAGGTTTTTGACAATGATAGAGCGAAATTCTTCAGCAACACTATCGCTTTTGGAAATGTTTTGTTCAATAGATGCTATACGGTCTTGGAGAGCAGCTGTTGATGATACTAATTCCGATCTAAGATCAGTTTGGATTGTTTGTACCTTTTCATCCATTTTGCGTAGAATTCGTGTTTCCTGGGCGACCATTTCATGACGTATATTTGCAACATCACTCTGTATATCTCTTATAGAGTCCTTGATGAAGGAAAACATATCACGGAACTCAGTAGCTGGGATAACTTGGGCATGCTGTTGTGAGCTGGGAAAAAAATAAAGTCTACGTCTTTCTTAATTGTAAAAGTATGAGTAAATGTCACCAGTTGTTGACATCATATATGGCTATGAAATGCTCAGAGGTTATGCCTACAGCTACTGATAAGCTAATGTTATAAAGTTCTGTATAGCATATATTAATGAAAATAATATAAATAATAAACAATAAAATAATATATATTATTAACATATTTGAGTGGTTATTTTGAACACATGTGGGAATTTTGAATTTTCCAAAGCACAAATATAAGAGATAATATGTGTGATTTGATTTGCATTAACAGCAACGAATTCTGGAAATATCGCAATTGCAAAAACTCTAGCATCTGATGTTCATTTATGATTTGCTGAAAATACAATCTACTCTTGGCACTTGAATAACTTCCATGCATAAGAGTTGCCAACATTCAAAAAATCTTTAATCAAAGTGTACTTCACTATTTGAAATGCAATGTAAAATCTAAAGGATTTATGATGTTTTATCAAATAGATTTCTAACATCAAGTTATTTATTAAATTCCCATCTTTTAATTTGAACTTGCAAGGGGTGATCCAAAAAGAAGGTCACTGAATATGCCATTTCAACATTTTTAACCAAATAACCATTTGCTATAAATCTAATAACTAATACACCTGGAAACCTATTTGTAGTTGTAAACTGGTCTGTGTAAGCTAGATTTGACAGAAAGCTAGATTTCAGAGATAACTAGAGAATACTAGGCACTTTAAACAGTTAGAATCACCCATTTACAAATCTTACCTGCACCAGCTGAAGCTTGCTTTATCCTGGTGGCAACATTTGGCAAAGGATGATTCATTAAAGGTGTGGTCGGCCTTTCATTCTTTTCAGAATGCCCAATGGTCATTTGCATCTGTGGAGTTCTTGGATTCTCTGTTGCTACTTTCATAATCTGATCTGGAGTTATGGTTTTATCCCTGTTTGTAGTTGGAGCAACATAAAGGTCTTTAATTTGTTCAAGTTGGGATTTGGAGGCATTTTGATTGGTGTCATCTCCCTTACTGATACATTCCTCAGCAGACGCTCCTTTCTTTTTCTTTTTACCTCGCGGCATCTATAAAACATACAAGTTGTCACACCTTCAGCTTACTTCTAAGAAGTCAAATAAAATAGATACCTTAATACATATGTATGACAGTCATCATGTTTACAAGAATGATCAAGTACTTCCTGTTTCAAATCCGACACATGGATTCTGAGAATGTTGATTTCTGTCAATAGGGGTAAAGCTTCACATTTCAAAAAGAACTTAAATGTAAATATGTAAACTTTAAAACCCCAAAAAAGTAAATACTCTGAAGTAGAGAGGTAAACCCTAAAAGAGCATAACCCTCCACATTCACATACAACTTCTGTATACACAAAGGGAGTGGGTTAGTGCAAGACATGGCAAAGTGCCATGAAAGCGTGCTAATGAAGAGTGCCATGGCCCCAGGGGGTTCACAGTATATAAACCTTGATGGGGATCCTCTGCTCACGTGGGAAACATTTTTTGACAATTTGTATGACAATGGACCCATAAAACAGGGACCCTGTACAATAAAGCAATGCACCTACAGAAAGGCATTTTAGTTTTGCTTTTAGTGGAACAAGTTGAAGAAAAAGGATGCAGTATGAGGTTCACAATCCTTGATTTTCAAAAACCTGGTAGGTTTAAAAATTCAAATTCCCCGAGTAGTTGGGTCCACATGGTTATGGGTTATGTTAGTCTCATATGTCTGAGCCAGCTTTTTTGCTTCTAAAAATGTATGAAGTTACATTAATAGCTAAACTCTAGTTCATCATAAATTTTATTCTACCTTAGCCTTTATACATACAGCGCGTCGTGCGTGAACTGAGGGAAGCGAGACCCCTCAGAAATCTTTTGAAATTTAGACTCTCTCTATAGTGCAATCTGAGCATTGAGCATGATACAGCACCATTGAATTCCTAGTAAATGTTTTACACACCTGATAATTGAATTAAGAACATACATACAAAGCTTAATAGGTACAATAATCCATGGCCGTCAGATGGGGGGGGGATGCGATAGGTGCGACCGCACCCCCCTCTGACACCCCCCAAAAACCAATTCCATTGACTCATACACTTTGAAAGTGCCCAGAAAGCACCAAATAGCATCTCAAAAATTTAAAATTTTCTAGGGGGGGGGGCACTCCTCACACCCCCACATAACAATTGGGAATGTTTGGAAGTTGCATTTGTTAATTTTAAACACTTTAAAAGTGCCCAGAAATCACCAAGTGACATAATGAAATCATCAATAATTCTGATAATCCCAAAAACTAAAGCATTCATTTACTCAAACACATTAAAAATGCTCAGAATTAACCAGACAGCATCTTGAATTAGTAAAATTGTCCTGTGCTGACCACTCACTCCTCTTCGAAGAAAAAGATTAAAAAATAAGAATTTTTTTAAATAGATTCTATTGCCATCTCGCACATCCTCCCTATTCCAATGTTTCTCCAAATTGCTCATAAATATTTAGTCTAAAAACAATATGAAAACAATATACTACAAAATAGGCTGAGTGGCCTCATTATAGAGAGTAACTGCCCCCTCCCCCCTGACTAACGCGATTTGATTTACGCGGAAAAAATGACAATTTTATTTTCTCTTTATTAAAAACCGCACCCCCCTTAGAGAAAAGTGTCTTACTGGCCTGTAATCGCCATTTTTATCGCCCATCCTGCTTCATAAAGTTCAAGAACTATTGAGGAATAACCAAGTATTAACAAATACATCAGAAAAATTGAATTTCAAAAGAAATCAAGTGGGCACTAATAGAGTACTTTATCATATTTACTCTAAAATATGGTAAAAGAGTGACACATTTTGTGATTCGCTGTATAAGCCCGCCCCCCCCGATTAATATCTATCATTCGATGCTTTCCACACATTACTAAGCTAACATTATCTCAAAACATTCAATAATGAATGAAGGAAATGTTCATGTTAAAATGTTTCTTGGCATTTCACCAAAAAAGCTAGTACAGGTTTTCTGCACACATCAATCTCTCATTTCTTTTTATCCTTATTCCCACAACTTTTACACGAAAAATTATGATCTTTAAGGTATACTTTAGCCTAGGTTGATATCCAACAATCTCAAGTGCATGCAGTGGAAATAATGAAGGTATTCGCTCAAATCAATATGGGCTCCTCTGGAAACTGAGTTGAGAGTATACAAAATGTAAAATACTGTAAAACTGGTAATTTTGACACCAGGAAATTTTAGCGATTTTTCAATTTTAGGGGGTTTTAGTGCGGGAAATTTTAGCGAAATGAAGATTAATCTTTAAAAAATCAAATTAGCGAAATGCATTAGAAATATTATCATTGGTTGTTGAACCGTGTTCAATTAACACCTTTTATCTTTATATTTACTACTAATACTATTTGACTGATGGATGGCTATTTATTCTTCAGATATTGAAAGAAACATACGATTTAAAGATCTAATAGCAAAGGTTTTGCAAAAATAAATCAATGTAGTATAAAACAAATGTATGTATAATGAAGAAATAAATATATAATGAAAAAAATAGATATCTGTTTGTAATATTGGTATAAACTTAAGATTAAAAAGTGTCACTATCTCTTTCACTTTTCACATCAATGAATCATTTACTACGACTACTATATTCATTACGGACGCGTGTAAAGTTAACCAATCAGAAAGACAATTGTTCCACATATGGCAGTTCATTAACATATTCAGTGTTTACTACTGCTTTTTGCGTCATGACAACACGAGTAGTAACCAATCAAGATGCCGTATTTTATCACGTGAGTTCAGAGTGAGTTCAGAGTGACACGCACGCGACATGTTGTCTGAGGTGATCGCGATGTTGAACAATTTCTTCTCGGAATTTGTCCAGAGAAATCAGCGATTCTAAATTAAGGTAGGATCTGCCATTTTTTCCTGTACAAGTTATAACTTATCTCTATCGAATCCTAAAGTTTTGGAAGAAGATATGAAGCGTAGGTTTAAAAACGAAGCGATTAATTTGACGATCTGATTTTGCAATTTGCAATGGCCAATTTACTGCAAGTCCAGTGCATGTATTTGACAAGAGATAGCGCCAAGTCTTGTATCTAAATGCTTGTTAAGCCACTCAAAAACAAGATCCATATTTTCTAAATTTGATAACTTTGCAGAAAACCTGTTTTCATAATCTGTTTTCCGCGTCTAGATTCAAACTGAGTATGATAATAGGATCGCTGGAATCTTCAATGGCAACGGGTCTTCATTCCAGAACTCACATTTTTAGTTGATTCTCCGTCATAGTTCTTGTCTAAAGTCCCCATATCTGCTCTCTTACTGCCATACTTGCACACATTTCCCCTCCTTAAATTGGCTTCATTCAAATTACACCCTCTCGCCGATTTATATAGCCATTTCCCAGAACCCGGGAATCAGAATCGCTGATGTTTGCCATATTGAACATATTATATGTACTGTAATATCTGTACATTGCCTGCTACGCGTAATGGTCACGTGACTAGCGCGATACAGGAAAAATGGGGAATTTCGAAACAACAATTTTTGGGCACTTTTATTGCAAATTTCAGGTATTTATAAAGTGTTTGTGGTATAAAATATAATCCACAGACATAAATGAACATCCAAACTACATATTTCATTAAGTTTTGGAGCCTTTTTTGCTCTTAAATTAACATCTTTAAAAATATTTACCTTTTTCAAATTACAAACCGGAAGTCGAGCACTGAACGAAAAGCTCCTTAAATACTAGTATTCATGTAGTTTCCCAGGAATTTGCCAATTTTAGCGCCCGGTTTATTTTAATCCTGGTTTATTTTAGCGAATTGAATTTTTAGCGAAACTACAGCGATCGCTAACAATCGCTAACAATTACCCCTCGCTAACAATACCCGTTTTACAGTATACAAATTACAAAACTTAAGGGATGTGTATACATTATTTAAGAAATATAGACCGAAAAGCAGGGGTAATATTACCCCGCAGGACTAGGCACAAACGTTTTCTGGGTTCGAAAACTTTTGTGCCTAGCCCTAAGGGGTGTATTCGACGATATTACCCCTGCTCTGAGGTCTATATTACAATTCGAATATGAAAACTCACCAAAATGTTTCGATGGTCCGCCATTACTACGACCCACCGTTATGATGTCACATATTACCAGGGGTATTGATCGCGAACATTCCCCGGGTGAAATGTTGACTTTGTTTACAGTTTATAGAAGGCGTGAAAACAGCCATATTCGAATGGAAAGTATGGTCTCAAATCACCTCAAATCGACCATGGTCTGGGTGATAGAAAATCAAGATCTGGGCACTTTAGATCTAAATAAATTGAAATGAAAATAAAGTAGACGACATACTGTAGATTGTAACAGATCTAGAAGATTTTATATACTTACACTTAGCTTGATGTCTGTGGGTATGAGATGATCACGTTAAGTTACATTTTATTGCTCAAATTACAGTAAATATCTAAAGAATGAACTACTTCTGCGAACTTCTAAACTTGGATTTCCCGGACATATGACGTCATTTTGAAAGTGAGGCTGACCTAATTGATAAAATCCTTTTCTTCATCCTGATATATCAAACAACACTTCACATTAAATCTGTGGATCAGATTTCATTATTTCATACCGTGTATCAAACTGTAAAAGAACGTTTTCGTAATTTTACATTGAATTCCGGGATTGAATCAGGGTTGAATCTAGCAGGTCTCGATTGATATTTCGTGAATCTGTTTACTCCACCTGATATCAATTATCACCCATGCTGAAAAATAAGTTCCAGACTCAAAAAGTTTCAGTTTTTTCTTAAAACTGCTATTACCAAGAGTTGAATTATTCGTAAATCGGCTGAGGTATGTATAAACTAGTGTTACCTCAACCAGGCAAGTGTTCAGATCTAGATTCGGCTACTTTGCTAGAGACTTGAGTAAACCTCTGCCATCAGTAAAATTTTGTTTGGAACTAGACTAGAGTCCATTTCACTGTTTAACTGCGTCAGTAAAAGCTAAAAAATAAGAAATCAAAATATCATTTTGCAATAATATATGGAAAAATATATTCCTATTGTACATGAATGACATTTGTATATCTTGGATTGCTTCTAGTTTGGCTTATAAAGTGTGTGGCCTCTTGTATTTGGATGTTTCTCTGCCATGTTATTTTCAATAAGATTAACATGGCTGAAATTCTTCAAATTACAAGACGGCAGAGGCGTATTGCACAAAAAACTAAAAAATCTGAAATATACAAATGTCATTCATGTACATTATGAATATACTTTTCCATATATTATTGCACAATGGTCTCCCAATTTCTTATTTTTGCCGTTCTACTGGCGCAATGAAGCAGTGAAATGGACTCTAGCCTAGACTCTGTCTACTTTGAATTTAAAAAATACGTAAAGGCTAGAGTACCGACAATTGTCGGTACTCTAGACTCTGATGTGGTGGCACGCTAGAGGACCGACAAATAAATTGTCGGTACGGGAGATATGCTGTTACACACTAGAGGACTGACAAATATTGATTTTCGAATTTTCTGGCGCATGCGCAATGCGCGGGGGGATATTTCAGATATCATACGGATATTTTGGGAACAAGTGCAAAACCCGGGGAGGGCATTAGCCCTAGACTGTATCCTTCGTCTGAATAAATTCAGACTGTAAGTCACCTATTGTAAAATGTGGTGTTGTATAAATGTTACAAATAAGTTTGTTTAAAAAATGATTACCTTATAAAGAACTTACAATATTATTTTTTCGTCTATTGTCCTCTTACTGAAGATATTCATAAAATGTACAGACGCTTCTTGTAGCGAAGCCATTGATTAGGTCAAGCCATTTTGGCAATGCCAATTCTCACGATAAACGAGATTTAGCCAGTGACGTCAGTCTATTTGTAAACAAATAACACGTGGAGCGGACGGAGCAACATACGGAAGCGTATTGATAAATTCCATTTGTGCGGGAATTTATTAGATCTAGTCATTTATTCGATTAATTTTCGTCATTTATAGTAAATAGAGCGGAAATATTCATGAAGAAGGCCGAGGTAATCAAGTGGTCATGTGTTGTCAAAGTTCAAAAATTTGCATATCTCGTTTGGATCTCGTTAACTCAAACGTCCTTGACATTGATTTCGCGATCTACTTATGAACATATCCTGAAGTTTTGGTGAGTCTGAACATTTCATTATTTTATATCAACTTGTACCCGCCTTATACAAATATTTTTGCTTCTAGTTTAAGATGAACATCTCTTCAACATATTCGCCAATTTTCAAGGTGAACATTCTTGTAATAAACGAGAAATTTATGTACAAAAAATATC
This sequence comes from Owenia fusiformis, assembly GCA_903813345.2. Classification (NCBI taxonomy): domain Eukaryota; kingdom Metazoa; phylum Annelida; class Polychaeta; order Sabellida; family Oweniidae; genus Owenia; species Owenia fusiformis. The sequence continues at coordinate 22,685,786 of CAIIXF020000003.1, forward strand.
ACCGCGATTTCCACAGGAAATATATCAATCATAACAGACCGAATATTATATTCGGTCTGTTGGATACATACTAGCATTAGCCCCAGTTACCCGGAGATTACCAAACCCAGTCAAAAAATGGTAGCACGGGAACAGGGAATGGTAGTAAAAGTTGAAAACCCAATAAAAAACATGAACAAGTAAGACGTTAGCAGAGCTGTCAAGTGTCCCGCGAATGGCGGGATTATCCCGCGAATTTGATCAAAATTAGGCTAATTCGCGTGTCCCGCAATGTCCCGCGAAGTCCCGCAAATGTGGCTTTGACCTCCGCGAATTTCCGAAATTGTTGCAATCCCCTATATTGTGATTATCTTATCTTTTATAAGAAGCTAAGTTTTTGCACTTTTGAGGAGTAAAGTTTACCTAATTTTAAGTACCTAGCATGCTGTTGTTTGGTATCAAAATAAAGGGGAAAGGTTCAACTTTCATTTTTTTAATTACGAAAATAGGGATGTAGGTCACAAATAGTTCCAACGTTGGCCTTTTTACTACCCGTGTGGCCTTCATCTCAGAACTGAGCAAATATTAGCAAACGCGAGTTACAATAAATGGACGCTGATATCTAGAAAAGGTTTGTAGAAAAACACGGGTACCGGGTAGTAAATCCTACATGCTGGGTTCAAACTTGGTACCCGGTACCCGGTCAAAAAAACGGGAACCCAAAAAACGAAAAATACAAATATATAACATAATAGATTATGAGAAAACGTGTAAGATTTGTTTTGAATTTACAAAAATGTATATAACATCCTTCAAAATTGAGCTAGAAGCTTCAAATAAAAGGCATATTTTAAGGCTCTTTTCTTCCTCTATCGTCATGGCCATATTTTCATTGGTTATGGGGGGGGTGCGATCGCACCATCGCACGCCTATGACATTGTAAGACATAACAATTTACAATTCAGTGGACATTTTGTTGAAAATTGGGATAACTTAAATTATGATTAATAATCAAAATCTTACACGTTGCATCATTTAAATTAACACACGTCACCTCTCTGCTAATTTAGGTGGATGTCCCGCGAAATCCCGCAAATTTAGCGCACTTTGTCTAAAAAATCTTTCCCTCTATGAAGTTTTTGGTGGTACCCCTGTTAACTGTCCCGCAATTAGGGTGTTTGTCCCTCGAATGGTCCCGCGAAATCCCGCGAATTTGATAAAAAAAATTGGCCTATTAGCTCAATCACGCAAATCCCTTAAATGTCCCGCGAAATCCCGCGAATTTAGTAGATGTCCCGCAAAATCCTGCAAATTTTGGGCACTGGGTCTAAAAAATCTGTCCCGCAAGAAAATCTTTAAGGGTTGACAGTACTGCGTTAGAGAGCTATTAATGCAGAGTAAACGGCTATATATATTCTAAACAGACAGGATATTTCTCCTGAGCCGATCAGACGTAGAAAGGGGCGTTTGCTACCCATTAGACAGAAGAAAATAGCGATAATGTTTTTTATTTGAAGCTTATGGTATGAGGTTCCATATCCATCCGCCAAAAGGTATGACCCGTATATAGTCCATTTAAAAACCTGTGGTATCGTATCGTATTCTAAATAACCCATAGTTGGCTTCTAGGGTACCTAGTATGCCACTATTTGGTATCAAAATAAAGAGGAGTTCAACTTCATTTGAATTATGAAAATAGCGATGTAGGTCAAAATAGTTCCGAACGTGAGCATGTTTACTACGCGTTTGCCCTTCTTATCAGAATTGAGAAAGTGGTAGCAAGCGCGAGTTACAATAAACGGACGCTGATATCTCAAAAAGAAACCTGACTCCCTATAATTTGATGTAGGTCAATCGAACCCCTATATGGACAGGTGCATTTTGATATATAACACTATGGGGGGTAAGCGTTTCATAGTTGGTCACGAATGCCATATGTGCAAAGTATTGTTATGAATTTTCGAATTTGGTGTTGGATTACAGTACTCATACCTTATAGCACAATTTTTGATGGAAGTTGCATTTGGCTCCCTTAGTTAATGGCCACGATTCCATCTCGCATGAGAGAGCTACCAAACGCAAAGTAAACAGTGATATATTCCAAATGAGATATTTCTCCTGTGCCATGGCGTAGTAAGTGTAGAGAGCGAAGGGGGCGAAAGCATCCCCTCTCCTAACTGTATATATCGACCCATTAGATAGAACAAGAAAAGAGCTTTAAAATGTTTTTTTAATTAAAGCTTGTAGGACAATTTTGATGGAAGTTGAATCAATTTTTGTCGAAATAAATTATGGCTCACTACAAGTTAATGCCTGTACGATTCCATACTTCAAAAGAAAAAAGTAGGTCCTGCCGGGATTCGAACTCGAGACCGAATGTGTTCGAGTCGTGCTCGCTAACCACTAGGCTACCAGTGATGAGGTTATTTCTAAAAGTAAAAGTAGTGGATTTATTTATGAAATTGTCAGCTCTCTAGCAAAAACACGTAGCAGCCACTTGCGTACCGACAATTGTCGGTTCTCTATCTGGCACTACTAGGTGACGATAGAGTGACGACAATTGTCGGTACCCCAGCAAATACCCCTGGACAGTCTCCATTACCGACAATTGTCGGTCCTGGAGCCACTCCGTAAAACATAAGCAATCAAGGGACCATATTGAAACAGTATATGTAAAAGTAGAAACTTATACACATGTCCTAACTTTTGTATATTTTATATTCTCATCTGACATGTCTTATGGCCTTGGCTAGGATTCACCTCCATGATTATTTTGCCTTTGATGCGTTAATTAAATCGTTCCGCAGGTTTTCGACAAGCGGAACTAATTTAATCCCGATTTAATCTTGAAAACATGGAAATATTACATCACTTTGTGTTTGATTTGAATTTTTTGGTTAGGTAATAAGACCAAAACTTGCTATTCAAATTTTGAAGTGAGAAATACCAACCAACTCCAGGACTGATGTTAGCTTTTTTTGAGAGTATCAATATTGCATTCTGGCTACCATAGGGTGTCCCAAAAAATCACTTTTTTGGAGTTGAGCTTAGCACAGTTGGGGTTTGGTTCCTTTTGGGGAGTTTATTAAGTGTGTAAAATATTATAGAGACAGATGGATGTTTCAGTTGTTGGAATTAGACCTAAAAATGTAACGTTTTTGGCAAAAATCGCACTTTTTGACCAGATTTACTGAAGAATAATGGAAACCTACCTCACCTTCTGTTCATAAAAATGAAGGCTAAATGAAAGGTTGTGCACCACATTACCACTCTAAGTAAGAATACTGCTGAGATTTGGGTATATACCCTCCAAAAAGACTCTGAAATGAGGCTAAAAATGACATATTTTAAGATTGAAATCAATGGGTAACATTCATACGTATTACAAATGTTTTATTTAGCTATAGATATGCAGATCACATAAGTAAGTTCAGATCAGTTCTTCAGGTCAGTTCTTCAGATAAAATTGTCCATATTGTCCATTTGTTGTTTGTTAAGGTTTTTAAAATCAAGAAGCTGGCGGTGATGGTTAACCACCATCTGAACACGATCGCGGCGATCCACACCCTTACCGTAGTTTGCGAACTCGGTAACATCCTTGATTGCCCGTTCTGCACAATCGTTAACTACTTCCATGGAAGTAACGAGCTCCTTAAATCTAATATACTCTGGAAACTGATCCCAGTTGTCGGGATTAAATTCCATCCAGTGTACATCTACTTGAAAGAGGTCAAAAATTAACCATGACCTTTCCCCACCAAAGTTTTCAAGCGTGACGTCCCCTGGTCTTGTTAACAAGTGATCTTTCATTTGTGTTTTCTGTGGAGGAAAGTTCTGGGGACGACCTGCATCTATCATTACTCTGATGATCTCAGATTTCTTCTCACCCTTGATGTTGTTGTCACATAGTGACAGAGGTAACAGTTCCTCAGAGAGGTACCACATATGCCGTTTAATGGATACAAGTACCTTGTTGACGAGTTCAGGATCAGATGCCTAAAAGCCAGATGTTGGTTATTGTTTAGATTGCACATTATGATTTTGAATCTTGATTTTTCATTGTTCAATATTTTACATGACGAAAAAGAAGAATTGTTACCTGAAACTGAAGAGTATTCTCCCAGAACTCTAAATCCGACCAGGGGGCAACTGCAGGAATCATGGCCTGAAGGAAGAACTTGCCGTATAAGAAGAGAGTAAACCTTGCAATTCTAACCACTTGTTGCAATTCTCTAGGAGTAACAATGTGTGGAGGAAGCTGGTGCCTAGTCATCAATATTTTGATGAGATATATTGCCTTTGACATAAACCGCGCATGGCTAACTGCACCTGGTCTTTTCATACGCCACTGGTAGCTGTAAATGTTACCACCCAAACCTCGTCTTTGGACCTACATACCAAGATATCTCTCAAATTAAAATCAAGATGACAAGTACTGCGCATATTACTCAATAATTATAGTAATTGTACACTATGTAAAATATTGAACAATGAAAAATCAAGATTCAAAATCATAATGTGCAATCTGAACAATAACCAACATCTGGCTTTTAGGCATCTGATCCTGAACTCGTCAACAAGGTACTTGTATCCATTAAACGGCATATGTGGTACCTCTCTGAGGAACTGTTACCTCTGTCACTATGTGACAACAACATCAAGGGTGAGAAGAAATCTGAGATCATCAGAGTAATGATAGATGCAGGTCGTCCCCAGAACTTTCCTCCACAGAAAACACAAATGAAAGATCACTTGTTAACAAGACCAGTGGACGTCACGCTTGAAAACTTTGGTGGGGAAAGGTCATGGTTAATTTTTGACCTCTTTCAAGTAGATGTACGCTGGATGGAATTTAATCCCGACAACTGGGATCAGTTTCCAGAGTATATTAGATTTAAGGAGCTCGTTACTTCCATGGAAGTAGTTAACGATTGTGCAGAACGGGCAATCAAGGATGTTACCGAGTTCGCAAACTACGGTAAGGGTGTGGATCGCCGCGATCGTGTTCAGATGGTGGTTTACCATCACCGCCAGCTTCTTGATTTTAAAAACCTTAACAAACAACAAATGGACAATATGGACAATTTTATCTGAAGAACTGACCTGAAGAACTGATCTGAACTTACTTATGTGATCTGCATATCTATAGCTAAATAAAACATTTGTAATACGTATGAATGTTACCCATTGATTTCAATCTTAAAATATGTCATTTTTAGCCTCATTTCAGAGTCTTTTTGGAGGGTATATACCCAAATCTCAGCAGTATTCTTACTTAGAGTGGTAATGTGGTGCACAACCTTTCATTTAGCCTTCATTTTTATGAACAGAAGGTGAGGTAGGTTTCCATTATTCTTCAGTAAATCTGGTCAAAAAGTGCGATTTTTGCCAAAAACGTTACATTTTTAGGTCTAATTCCAACAACTGAAACATCGATCTGTCTCTATAATATTTTACACACTTAATAAACTCCCCAAAAGGAACCAAACCCCAACTGTGCTAAGCTCAACTCCAAAAAAGTGATTTTTTGGGACACCCTAGGCTACCAGTCCTGCTTGCCTCTATTCTAATCGCTCATACATGCGTCTCCATCACTAAAAATTGTTGTGCATTATTTTTTGTCCCTATGCGAGGGTAAGACATTAAACCATACTATCATATACATGTACATGTACTCAAATTATATTCCTAAGTGTTGTTCTTCTTTCAGATGATGTAGACTGAACACTGAATGATGAAACCAACAGATGCCAATTTTACTTGCCTCTAGTGTTCGCTGTATCATAGTATATAGATATAGTTCACAACAACTATGGGAGTTAAAGGACTAACCACGTTCATTGATACAAATCAAGAACTTTTAGAGGACACGAAATTGTGCAAAACCAAGTTGATACTTGATGGTAATAATGTCTACCACTTTGTCTACTACAACTACAGGGTGGCTCATGCATATGGTGGTGATTACCTTCAATACAGGAACAGTGTTGATTCTTTCTTCAAGTCTCTCCTAACATGTGACATTGAGCCATATGTCATATTTGACGGTGGCTATGAAAAAGATGATCGGAAATTGCAGACCATATTAGGAAGAGCGAGGAGCAGGATTAGCTCTTCCAATCAAATTGTCGCTGGAAATGGAAGCCCTAGAATAATGCCAATTCTTGCATATGAGGTGTTCTGTGAGGTCATAAAAGAACTCGGAATTCAACATAGAACATGTGACTATGAGGCTGATGGGGAAATTGCCTCTCTTGCGAACTATTTCAACTGCCCAGTGTTGAGCAATGACAGTGATTTCTGTGTATTTGACCTCACTGCTGGCTACATACCTTTAGATTATGTCAACTTTAAACCTGCAAAATCTCAAGAATCTACCACTGATTTACACCTCAATTGCCAGTTGTTTAAGCTGTCTAATCTCACTCAAGAATTTGCTAATGTTTCCAATACCCACATGCCCCTGTTTGCAACTCTCCTTGGGAATGATCTAATTGGAACAGATGTCTTCGAAGCATTCTTCAATAATATCAAATTACCAAAATTAAAATCAAAAAGAATATTTGTGTCAAAGCGAAACAGCAAAATGCTTGGTGTGTTGTCATGGTTACAGGCGTATGATGATGTAGATGAGGCATGTGAAGTTGTTGTCTCACACTTAAAGAAAAATGAACGAGACAATGTTTTAAAAATGATGAAGCAATCTATTGAAGCCTATAAAATTCCAGTATGTACACTTCACAGTGTGTTTGAGTCTGAACAAGGGAATCCAACTGAAATATCATACACTGGTTGTGTTTTGCCAGCATGGTTTATTGGAGCTATAAGACGGTGTGAGCTACCAGTGTTCCTCCTGAATGCCCTCACTCTACATCGTGTCATCCTCTTGGCTCAGATTGAGGACCACAATTTGCCAAGCTCCTGGAAGTGCGCGCTAAACATACGCAGATCCATATATGGTATGTTGCTAGGTGACGAGGCACAGGGAAAGATCTGTGAATATGATAGGGAGAAGAAAAGTTTACGTCAAACAAATGAAGAGCCTTTGTATAGTGTTATGTCTTATGGCAGGCTACCATCTCTTAACCAGATTCCTAATCTGAGTGAAGAAGAAAGAAAGGACATATTTCTCAATACGCTAGGCCTGACAGAATCCACCTTGAGTGGAGTACACAGGGAACATTGGTTCACAACTGCTGTCCTGGCTTATTGGATCCAGAATACAGAGCCAAGGTTAATGAAATGGCATTTATTTGCTATCATTGTGTGCCTGATTACACTGAATGTTTGTGATACTGAGGAAGTTGAAGCCACACAAGACTCCTCAGAGAGATATGAAAGCCAGACCCTTCCACCTTGGTCATGTATAAAACAGTGTACGACCAGTGATGAAAAAGCACATCTGAACAATAACCTTACTAGGATCCTAACGACTCATTCAAACAAAACAAAACATCATCAAAACACTAATATCTCAATTGTACACATGTTTTCCCAACTGCAGACTTGCATCCAGGCTGCTCTCTATCTCAACCAGTTGTTGCTCTCTCCTATCCCTAATCCAAGCCCCAGTCTTATCTATGATGGCACCCTATGCTGTAAACTAGCCTCCTCTCTTGAGACCAGACCAGACCCTGAATTATATACACAGGAAATTCTTGGAAGAAAATCTAAAATGGTCGAGTTTTTTCAGGATTTTCAAACTGTGATTTTGTCCCTAATTGATGCAACTTCCGAGGAAATGTTTAGACTCAATGAAAAGACTTCAAAGAAAACCTCAAAGAAAAAGAAAAAAGCGAAAAAACAAGACCAGAAGCAGGATAGTAGTGAAATGATAACTGACAAAAGTGAAAATTCTGAATCAGTAGCTCAGGATCTGATTATATGTGACTTATCTAACAGATTCCATGGCTTAGCAGACGATTGATTGAATCTGCAGAACTTCTGGATCAATCCTCGTACATGATACTTTGTAGATGTAAAACACTAACTGCTTAATGATCAGTTAAATGGACCATATCTATTATCTGTTCAGTAATTATAATAACATACATTTATCACACTGGTGATCCACTCAATTACGCTGGTTAGGGAACCGTTTCAGTTACAAAATGTCGGAACGTGGAAGGTGCGATTTTTCTTTTTTCCTTATTTCACACGTTGTAGGCAGAATTCCCACGACATTTTTATCACAAACGTACATGTATATCAGTATCATATGTTTAAGAAAGTGTACATATTTGCGAACAAATAGTTCAGAAGACAGCAGAATCGTCGATTTAATTCCTCACTTAAGTTACAGAAACGATATTTCAAAAAATAGTCAACCCATTTTTAACCCATACCGTTTCTGTAACTTAAGTGAGGAATTAAATCGACGATTCTGTAGTCTTCTGAGCTATTTTTTCGCAAACATACTGTTGGCACTCGGTCCTTCTCGTAATCCCAAATATGACTGTAAATAGGTTGTGGTCTAGCCCTGCTTTTGCGGCATCGTGTTGAAGGGGAATTTTGGAGACCATCTTATACCTTGGTCACATTTGCTCCGATTTTCACTACGGCGCCCGGCCGATTGAGTATTTTGTTCAGAAATGTATTCAATTTTGAACAAAATACTCAATCGGCCGGGCGCCGGCCGACGAATCACAGCAAATGTCACGAGGGGAAAGTGTACCCGTGTATATACAACCTACCGCCGAGCAAGACACGCATATACCGCCTATCAAATGTTTGGTTAACTACATCTCATAGTAAAATGGACAATAAAGGTAATATTGGACCTCTATCAATTCCCTTGGATGGTTAGAATCGTTACTAAGATGTTCTAGCAGGCGGAATTGGCCTAGAATTATAGTTGAAATATATTTGTTATGTCCAAATTAAGAGATAAGTTTAACGTATAATGGTTTTCGATTTGTTTTTCTCATTCATACTCGCTTTAATTGATAATGAGCCATACATAAGACATACTTGGGCCGGTAAATGTATGTCATATGCATAATATATTAAGTGTCAAAATATTAGGTCAAAATAGCACTTTTGAACAGCAAAATCTTCACATAAACTTTGTCCTAAAAGATCCGATGTTATCGGACATCGGACCCGATGTGATCGACGAGTAATATTATAAAGATCCGAAAATATCTTGAGTAAATGATCTCAGAATCCGAACATTACTTGAGTAAAATCTGTTGAGATCCGATTATATCGTCGAGTCTATGACATACTGATGATGAAATAGTGTTAGTGTTACTTTTGGGAGTTTTCGAACCTTGATTAAATTGCCTTTATTAGAAGGGTTACTCGTTATTAATACTATTGTAACATTTTGACCCAGACTGACACAACAGAAATTAGGCTATCAACATTGGAGGATAGGAAAAGCGCGGAATTGCGTTTAAATCAATTATGAATATGATCTTTCTTCATTTTAGGAGCCGTTGTACTGATGTTTTAGTCAAACTTGAGAGCGAATGAATTGCATTTAAATAAATTATTATCCATATTTATGGATAAAAATGAATATGTGTCACGTTCCTAATCTCTACTGGTCAATCTTTTTTCATTTTAGTAGCCTTTCTACTGATATCTTATTTTGTTCAATATTGAGATCGAATGAGCATAACGGGTAAACTTTGCACATTTTAGACCAATCAAAATATATAACTATTTTTCATATGTTTACCGTCTTGGTAGATACAAAATAACACGTACCAAACTCATTAGATTATGAGCATAGTCAGATAGAAGTGGTGATATCATCAACAATGAAAACTATGGTGATTCGAGTGAAAGCATGAATTCAATGTTTTAAAGAACTTCGCGGGACACAGACGTTGACGTATACCCTTAAGAAAAAACGCTTGTTTTCTCTTCATGTGGTTAAAAGATGACCTTTTTTAACCACATTTTTACCACTCAAGATATGTATAAGTGTGGTTGTGGTCACCTGTTTTGACACTCATAAAAGTGTGGTCCCCACTGGTATTTCTTCCACAATTCCAAGAAATATCTCCCCATAGTTTCTTCTCATAATGAGAAAGTGTGGTTAAGGTGTTCCTGAAACTATGGAGGAGCAGGACATTAACTTTAATATGATTTAAGGTTACCATATTGTTAATAGGGGTTAAAAGGGTTAATGCTTGTTAAAAATATTTTTTATTATTTACCGTATATGATAAGTCTGTTATACCTGTTATTCTGGTATCTAAATTGTTTTATGCATCTTCTTTGAAATATTCCATTACGCATGTGGCAACTATGAGAATGTTGTATGATTGAAGCATAGGGAGATGGGTTAATTTGATCACATGTACATTTTATACTCTGACTGAGGTTAAACGGTTTAATCTTTGCAAAATATTTCAGTAAAATGACATAAGGGTTAGAGTCAAATGAATGATCAGTGGTTTCAGTAACTTTGTGTACAAGGGGCAGATGAAAAATACAAGAGGCGGCATTCAAAATAACCAATTTTACGCTCCAGACAATGCAAATTCTTGTTATTTTAGAGTCCATGGACTGAAAGAAAGATGTCCAAGGTTTGTCAAAGTCATTTCCATTTTGCGCATTTACCCATTTGATAACATATTGTGGATCTTATCTTAATTTGTTAATGTGAATTCGCACCTTCATTTGCATGGAAGACTTTGATAAAATCCTTTTTTGATGATTTTTGTTAGAAAGCTGATGTTTGGCTAAGCTTCGAAATTCCAAATTGAACAGTCTACTAAGCATACCATGTTGTAAATATTGTTTTCTTTATAATATGTCGAGCTAGGACTGCTCAAACAAATTCGCTTTTTGTAGCTACATGTACAAGTATTTAATTTCAATAGATGATAAACTTCTCAATATAAGAAATATACCCTCATAAGACATTGTTGCAAGGTGTGTTGCAATGAATGTGGCACCCCGCATTCCCGGACCCGCATTATGTATTCTCGAAAAAAGCCATCATGATAAACCATGACATCTCATTTCTTCTCAGCCCTGTGTTTCAAGTGAAACAGAAAGATACCATGAGTATCAGAATGGAAGAAAGCATATATTTGCATTGATGGTGTATAGATAGTTATTTTATATAGTGTTTTAGTTGTACGTGGAAACCGATTCTAACCAGGAAGGATATTGCAACTTTTTTCAAGATCCTAAAGTTGCAATTCTCGTTATTGTGTTTCATTGTAAAGACGCACCTATGAAAGTGTGTCTCTGATACAAAGGCGTAGTTCTACATTAATTTAAGATACACATTTTTTAAACTTGTATGTGAACATGTAGAATTATGGACCTCTTATTACCTCTTTAAGTTAATTTTAAATAAATTCACGATATTTTTAACAAAAAGTCCTTCAAAAACATTTTTTGAAATTAATAAAAAGTTTCACATTTCACGCTTTGATAACATTGGATAAGACAAAAATATAAGCCAAAGTGGTTTAAACTTTATATGGGGCCTTTAACTGATTAATAGTACAATAACGTCATTTCTAAGGGGAATATAGTGAAATGACGTTATAAGTATTATTACCACCGTTAACGACCAGGGCTGAAATAGCAAGAAAATCTTACGCACTGAGCGATATCTAATTTCCCGGGGGAAAATTGCCGGTCCAGAATATATTCTAGACCGGTCCATATGGACCACCACTATGACGTCACACATTTCTCAGGTCGATATAGTAAATTGAATGCCTTCTAATTTAGCACTAAAACCCCCTAGAACTGGCCCGGCAAGGTGGTAATAATACAATTTTACACCCATTGGGAAGACTGTACTGTGACTGGTTGTACAGAGTTATATCAATCATACATGTAACTGCATGTCCAGTGGAAAATAGCCAACTCTGATTATACCAAAGGTTGGAATTTGAATTATCATGCACATGATAGTGGTTAGATAGTGATCTAAAATGCATAGCCCAAACGGGTACAAAATTGGACGGTGTTTACTACTATAATGAGATCAAGTGATCTTTACGATTATACAGTGAGTTCCATTGCAGTTCGAAACTGAGGTACAAATCATAGACAAGGAAGTGCAAAACAAGATCGCTGAATAAAATAAAGGATAGTCTATAGAAGACTTTTATTTTCCCTCGAAACTATATTCGACTTCTAACAGCGATTTCGGACACTCGCCCCCTGCTATTGAAAGTCCAGATGATGCTTGAATTTTCTATTTAGGGAGATCAGAAGTTTGCATGAATATAAAACAAAGTATTAGTTATTCTAAAGGGACGCTTATTTTGACTGAACTGACTAATCTTATTATAAGACTAATTAAAGAATAACAGGATGTCTGCTGTACAAATACATGTTATCAATGTTAAAGTATAGTCCAGACATGATTTTATTATTTCTTAGACATCAAAGACTTGTAGTCACGAGAATAAAAGTTGTACCTGTAGTTGGTGAATTTATTTGAATTATATCAATGTTAATTTTAATAATAAGATTATAATTGTAATCAACAGTCTAAATCTAATGATTAAATAAGAAAAGGATGTTAGTAGATAGAAAACTGAGGGCATCAGAACGCCACGGGCCGCCACGGGCCCGGGGCTTTCAAAATCTCTGAAGATGAGCAGGAGATATTGATGAGCAGGAGATAAATTAATTGAATGGGGATTAGGAGATAAATTAATTGGATGGGGCTTTCATCTTAAATGGGTGAGAGATAAGATACGCATGACATCATTGTTATCTTAAATGGGTGAGAGATAAGATGCGCATGACATCATTGTTATCTTAAATGGGTGAGAAATGTATTTCTTGGACTGAATAGTAAAGTACAAAATAAATCCCTTTAATATTATTTTAAATTTGGTATAATCCATTAACAGTGTTTACAATTCTACTTTCAATATTAACCCAACATTGAAAAGAATCAATAATCCTATTGAGCTGGTCAAACAAATACTGTTGGCATAAAAGGAAAGAGAACTGGATTTTGGATTAAATATGAGTACAGATGAAAAGGTTTATTTATTTAAGTCCTATATTGAATTGACCGTTGAAAAGGTTTATTTATTTAAGTTCTATATTGAATTGACCATTTGATCTTACTCTACTTGATTTCAACAATAATGGTCTTTTAATGTAATAATTGAATGTTGACATTTAACTGTGTCATCACAATCTTAATCCTTCATATTCTAGAACATCTTTTGTTTAATGTGTTAATCCTTTTTTCTAGAATGATCTAGAGTATATGATATCATCATTTTATGACCTAAGTTTCTTAAAAAATACATGACATCATGCCCTAAAATAGAATTTGACATCATTTTTACCATATAAAAATCTCCAAAAAGTGTGTGGACCATTTATGAACATGGTAGTAAACAACTGGTGATTTAGACATATCTGTATGCTTGTTTAAGGTAAGTCCTAAATATTCTGTACATGATATTCAATAACACAACATCTAAATGCAGTAGGATCATATATGTTCCAATTTCTTTGATAAGTTGTTATATATGAATTGTATTTTATGTAAATAATTTCGTAGAAATTGAGCGAATTGTATTTTATGTAAATAATTTCATTGAAATTGAGGGTAAATAATTTAGTAGAAATTGAGAGAATTTAGCATTGTGACATGGTCGAATACTTTAATTATCATGTACAAATATTCACTGATGTTCACAAGTATTGTTCACAAATGTTCACTGATGTTCACAAATGTTCACTAGTATTGTTCACAAATGTTCACTAGTATTGTTCACAAATGTTCACTAGTATTGTTCACAAATGTCCACTGATGTTCACAAATGTTATCTAGTATTGTTCACAAATGTTCACTGATGTTCACAAATGTTCACTAGTTTTATTCACAAATGTTCACTAGTATTGTTCACAAATGTTCACTGATGTTCACAAATGTTCACTAGTATTGTTCACAAATGTTCACTGATGTTCACAAATGTTCACTAGTATTGTTCACAAATGTTCACTGATGTTCACAAATGTTCACTAGTATTGTTCACAAATGTTCACTAGTATTGTTCATAAATGTTCACAAATGTTCACAAATGTTCACTAGTAATGTTCACAAATGTTCACTAGTATTGTTCACAAATGTTCACTGATGTTCACAAATGTTCACAAATGCTCACTAATGTTCACAAATGTTCACTATTATAGTTCACAAATGTTCACTAGTATTGTTCACAAATGTTCACTAGTATTGTTCATAAATGTTCACAAATGTTCACTAGTAATGTTCACAAAGGTTCACTGATGTTCACAAATGTTCACTGATGTTCACTAGTATTGTTCACAAATGTTCACTGATGTTCACAAATGTTCACTAGTTTTATTCACAAATGTTCACTAGTATTGTTCACAAATGTTCACTGATGTTCACAAATGTTCACTAGTATTGTTCACAAATGTTCACTGATGTTCACAAATGTTCACTAGTATTGTTCACAAATGTTCACTGATGTTCACAAATGTTCACAAATGTTCACTGATGTTCACAAATCCTCCTCCTCCTCCTCCTCCTCATTCCCTCCTAATCCTCCTCCTCATTCCCTCCTAATCCTCCTCCTCATTCCATCCTCCTCATTCCCTCCTCCTCTTCACTGATGTTCACAAATCCTCCTCCTCCTCCTCCTCCTCCTCCTCATTCCCTCCTAATCCTCCTCCTCATTCCCTCCTTATCCTCCTCCTCATTCCATCCTCCTCATTCCCTCCTCCTCACCCCCTCCTCCTCCTCCTCCTCATTCCCTGTGAACATTTGTGAACATCAGTGAACATTTGTGAACATTTGTGAACATCAGTGAACATTTGTGAACAATACTAGTGAACATTTGTGAACATCAGTGAACATTTGTGAACATCAGTGAACATTTGTGAACAATACTAGTGAACATCAGTGAACATTTGTGAACAATACTAGTGAACATTTGTGAACATCAGTGAACATTTGTGAACAATACTAGTGAACATTTGTGAACATCAGTGAACATTTGTGAACAATACTAGTGAACATTTGTGAATAAAACTAGTGAACATTTGTGAACATCAGTGAACATTTGTGAACAATACTAGATAACATTTGTGAACATCAGTGGACATTTGTGAACAATACTAGTGAACATTTGTGAACAATACTAGTGAACATTTGTGAACAATACTAGTGAACATTTGTGAACATCAGTGAACATTTGTGAACAATACTTGTGAACATCAGTGAATATTTGTACATGATAATTAAAGTATTCGACCATGTCACAATGCTAAATTCTCTCAATTTCTACTAAATTATTTACCCTCAATTTCAATGAAATTATTTACATAAAATACAATTCGCTCAATTTCTACGAAATTATTTACATAAAATACAATTCATATATAACAACTTATCAAAGAAATTGGAACATATATGATCCTACTGCATTTAGATGTTGTGTTATTGAATATCATGTACAGAATATTTAGGACTTACCTTAAACAAGCATACAGATATGTCTAAATCACCAGTTGTTTACTACCATGTTCATAAATGGTCCACACACTTTTTGGAGATTTTTATATGGTAAAAATGATGTCAAATTCTATTTTAGGGCATGATGTCATGTATTTTTTAAGAAACTTAGGTCATAAAATGATGATATCATATACTCTAGATCATTCTAGAAAAAAGGATTAACACATTAAACAAAAGATGTTCTAGAATATGAAGGATTAAGATTGTGATGACACAGTTAAATGTCAACATTCAATTATTACATTAAAAGACCATTATTGTTGAAATCAAGTAGAGTAAGATCAAATGGTCAATTCAATATAGAACTTAAATAAATAAACCTTTTCAACGGTCAATTCAATATAGGACTTAAATAAATAAACCTTTTCATCTGTACTCATATTTAATCCAAAATCCAGTTCTCTTTCCTTTTATGCCAACAGTATTTGTTTGACCAGCTCAATAGGATTATTGATTCTTTTCAATGTTGGGTTAATATTGAAAGTAGAATTGTAAACACTGTTAATGGATTATACCAAATTTAAAATAATATTAAAGGGATTTATTTTGTACTTTACTATTCAGTCCAAGAAATACATTTCTCACCCATTTAAGATAACAATGATGTCATGCGCATCTTATCTCTCACCCATTTAAGATAACAATGATGTCATGCGTATCTTATCTCTCACCCATTTAAGATGAAAGCCCCATCCAATTAATTTATCTCCTAATCCCCATTCAATTAATTTATCTCCTGCTCATCAATATCTCCTGCTCATCTTCAGAGATTTTGAAAGCCCCGGGCCCGTGGCGGCCCGTGGCGTTCTGATGCCCTCAGTTTTCTATCTACTGATGTTGCTGATATGTTTATAAAAACAATAGTTCAATAAGTCTGTTAACTTGTTATTACACATTCCTGAATGTGCTTTGTGGACAAGTTGAGTCCTAAATATCTTTTCAAAAACCCTAAATTCATGCGAATGAGGAAACCTAGCAATGTGATTTTTATTTAACTTTAATTTCAGTATATTTTCCATGACATATTTTGTACTTTAAATCACCCTTAAAGCTACAGTTATATGGACAGATTATTAAAAGCAGTTTTAGTGAAGACTGTGAGATTCTGAAAAACACATCTTAAGTTGATACCAAAGGTTGATATTAGGTTGTTCTATAGCAACAACCCAAGTTGATGCATTTTGTGGGAGATATTTATATTCATAATCATGTGATCTTTTTTCGTGAACTGGTCACAGTTTATTTTTCTTCAATTATTATCATTTTCAGTGAAGGTCTTACATATCTTTCCTTTATAGTAAACATTTGTAATGTACATTATTGTGCTTAGGGACCATATTCCAGATTTGTAAGGAGGTTAACTGATAATTCAATTCATCTACAGAGCTTTAAATGATACTTTTCTGTATCTATCTAGATGGCATGTTCTGATTGCCTCTGTATGTTCAGTTCAGGCTCCTCACTTCAATGTGTCCATTTTAATTAATAATTATTTGATAATAATTAATCATTTGATTAATAATTATAAGTTTAAATATGGATCTTGGATGCTTATTTTCATTAAATCTATATCTGAGCTAGATCTGAGTAAACTCATTTTGTCCTAGCTGTGGAACTGAACATTGTTGTTATAACTTATGTAAACAATTTTGGATTTGTTGACTTAAAGACCACACTTTTCCCACATTTTTAGACCACACTTTTTATTCATATTATATATCACCCATACCTGTACTGCTCTTATACCATCTCCAAACCACACTCATACCACACCCGACCCACACCTTTGAATCTTATGGTCAGTGGTTTTTATATATAATGGAATTCTTTTAATTCTATTTAGTTTTTACACTGCTTAAAATTGTTAGATTTCTCATAATAGAACAACCCACCCTACTTCGGCAATAGACTCAATCTTAACCTTGGTATGAATAGCAAATACTCATTTTATTTACTGTTATTAATCTTCGGAGCTTACACTTTTTGTATATTTTACAAAGTTTATTGCAGAATTGTCATTGGTTACAGTCAGGCGAAAGGTGCCAAGCAGCCTTCAATGAACGTTGAATAGTCATATTCAAACATCATCCTCTCTGATAGCTGAGACTAACATAAAAAATTTTATGATGGTGGCATGGTCTCAGTTGATAGTGAATAAAAATTGAGGTTGATTTTGATTGTTTCCCAGATATTTGGTCTTATATTTAGACAATTAGTTTGCTATTTGGTCCCTATTTGACATTTGATATGGCTTTGTGGTGTAATACTATTGTACAAATTAATTGGTATGGGAGCATATTGAAATTTAATTGATTGGTATTGTCAACAGTTCACTTTCATAGGTCACCAGTTTCCACAAATTGAGGCGTTTCACTGAAATATCCTGTAGAGATTAAACTCTGGGATAATCAAAGATTAAAATATACACCAATAAATCAATTATAATTGAGACAAATAAATCATGCTTCAAAATAAAATATTTGTTTGATGATGAAAAAGATGCATGAAACAATTTAGATACCAGAATAACAGGTATAACAGACTTATCATGTACAATAAATCCAAAAATATATTTAACAAGCATTAACCCTTTTAACCCCTATTAACAATATGGTAACCTTAAATCATATTTAAGTTGATGTCCTGCTCACCCATAGTTTCAGGAACACCTTAACCACACTTTCTCATTATGAGGAGAAACTATGGGGAGATATTTCTTGGAATTGTGGAAGAAATACCAGCAGAGCCCACACTTTTATGAATGTCAAAACAGGTGACCACAACCACACTTATACATATCTTAAGTGGTAAAAATGTGGTTAAAAAAAGGTCATCTTTTAACCACATGAGGAGAAAACAAGCGTTTTTTCTTAAGGGTAGTGCTGCGGGAATTATATCATATTAACAGGAATATTTGTGATATACTTCATGTTATTATTATGATCATTCGAAAGCTTACTCACTACCTCATCGGGGTTTACTCACGGTATAATCGGAATACTCAGGCGGTAGCATCGGGTCCTATTGAATCGTACTCGTGGTATAATCGGGTCTTTCATTTTCAACTTTCACCGGTGATTTCAATGATATGCAACGTATGGCAGTGAAACAAATGCACCTATTGTATCTTTGAATCAAATGGAGTAAATATAGCCATGGTTCTTACTTATTTAAGATGTAAAACATCATTCTAATATTTGGAAGTTGAATTTAGCGATTTGATAGTAAATATTGCATAAGTACTCATTATTCTCTAAACATGAGTGCCTGGAACAACAATTATATCGGTTACAAACAATTCTGTGTTTTATCTATTTCTCATACCCGTTTACCCAACTTGTTATTACGATCAAGAGCTTCGTATACGAACGCAGTAAATCATTAATTATTTCTACTTATATTAATACTCGTTGTCAGAACTTATTGAGCGACTATAGTGTATGTTGCCGTGGCATTGTCACTCTGCCGATAATTCTATGTGCAAAAAATGCAATGCTTTGAAGAAAAAATATAAGCTACATATATAGCTCACTGACTGTGTAATTTGGACACACCGGAAGTAAATGTAGTCAAGGGAATAGACTCAAGAGGATATTGAAAAAAAAAAAAAACAATCCTGAGAATTTCGCAGATAGTAACTACGTACGGAGGTGCGATGCTTTCAAAGTTTGGGATACAAGTCATAATTGTGTTTATATTATTTCAAATTATAATTGTAGGGCTACATGTATACTCAACCTTGTACATTCCTTTGTTAAAATATGCTCATAAAAAGAGAAGCTCTGGCCATATACAGATTGGATGTAATGATTCAAATACAAAGTTTCTGACGATTTTTACAACATTTTCAGAAAGGGAACTCTCGCGTTTTCGAATTCAGAATAATACACTTTGCAACTATGAAAAGTTTCCGAAATATTTGACCGAGCGAGCTATTTTTGCAAGTGACGGCTCCCACTTACGAAGAGATGGAAAATGTTGGTTGGAAACAGTTAAATCAAATAAGAATGCCTCGGACTGGAACGTTATCAAACTGGAACCTCATATGACTGCAGCTGGTAGACCCGTCCTGAGACAAATGTTCATTGAGACCCAAAAAAGATTCAAAACAGACCTCTACATGTATTCCAACGGTGATATATTATTTCATGTTGAGAAACTGATCACTTCACTTGAAGAAATCAAAAGATTCACGAGAGCTCACAACATCAGGAGGTTTATAGTGTTCGGGGCAAGGCACGAGGCAAACTTCTATAATTCAACAAGTAATGGGACTGTTCAACTCATGTCTGGATTAGATGATGAAATCACCCAACGTGGCCAAGGTACCAAACTCGGCCGACCAGATGCACAGGATTACTTCATCACAAGTAAAACCAGTTTCCCATGGGATGCCGTACCCGATTACGTTGTGAGCCTTCCTGCCTTTGACAACTGGCTACTGATGTTTAGCAACAGAGCAAACATTTCAACATTCGACATTACTGCCACTAACCTTGCAGTTCACCAAGCAGGGGCCCCAAAATTCGAAGACGATAATTACAGGAAGTCTATGTCAAGTAATAGGAAATTATGGAATGAATCAATTATTTCATATGTTGCTGGTACCTTTTTAAATTGTTGCAAGTGGAAAACTGTACATAAGGAAGGTAAAGTTATAATAGTGAAAAATCCAACATTCAATAACAAATGTATTGCAAAATTAAAAATCCCTGTTGTAAACCTTTTGGATGAGAAAACTTTTGAGGGTTAACACGATTTCATAATTCACTCCCACAAATACAGATTTTGGACTCAAATGGTACCTTAAATTGACAGTTGTCTCATTCGAAAAATAACAAGAAATACTAAGAAACATTGAAATAAATTAGTTGCAGATATGCGTAAAACCAAATAAAAAGAAATTATGAAAAGGCGATTCCAGTAATTTTTTATAAACACCTCAAAGGAATATTGTATTTACCGACTCCAGTAATATTCGATAATTTTAGTCTCTTCTAAGGGGAAATTCCAAGGTAGCTTCCAAATTTTAAGAATTCAAGAATTAATGTTTTCAGTTGAGACAATCATATGGCCTGGTCATATGGTAAGTTAAAGGCAGAATCAGATCTAGCAGAGACATGCAACTTGTATAAAACAGCAATTACTTTTGTTACTTTGGCGCTTCATCTTGACGAAATTTCAGAATAATTTGGGCTCACATCATTCGTTATGTCTATTTTTTTAAATATCCCAAGTGTATATCACGCGGTGCCAACTACGACCCCCTTTCTTCAAATTTGTTCCATTAAAAGCAAAATAAAATTTGAGTCTCATAATCCTTGATTTTCAAACATCTGGTTTGTCTAAAATTCAAATTAACGGTTGTTTTCGTGTATAGTTCGACCCCTGTGATATATTTCATCTGAGGAAAACTAAAGATTTTTACAATAATGCAATCACATATGTCTATAAGAATGGTTATCATTCTTATTATTTGGCAGGATTTTAATTTTTATCCCTAATTTTTGCACTTTCGGAATCTTTAATAATTTCACCAATTGATAACATATCACGGATCTTTTGGAAGATATTAGAGAGGTTAAGCAAGACGATTTTTTATGACGTGAACCGCAAACGTAAACCTTTACGTTCCCGTTTACGTACTATGAACAAAAGTGCTTTAAGCTGAGCACTTATTTAGACGTAACGTAAACGCAAACCTCAAAATGATTTTTTTCTTTTTCTTAAGGGCGTTTCGTTTTATTTTCTACTTAAAAAGTATAAAAAAAACATTACTTTATTGACAATTTGATGAAAGTGTTTAACAAAGGAGATGTTTCACAGCCTGGCGGTGTTCTATGGCATCATGAATCTTAAAAAATACAACAGGACCCAATAACATCTTTAATGTCTTAAAAGCATTCATAGTTTTATTACTATGGTGTCACAATATGTATAATATAATTTAGATGAGTTGGCATGTTGGTAATTGCCATGCATGTAATCTCATCAGATTATGAAATGGTCGCCTCAACATTCAAGTTATATTTTCATTTGTTGGACACAAATGATCTCGATTTATACACAGATCTGTGTCAAACATTTCATGCATTCGACCTATATCATATTTATTTCGATCGAACTTGATAAAGTACGAAAAATCCTTTACGGAACGACCTACCTAGACTTTGAATTTTCACGTTTGGATGCACGTAAACCGGGAAATAAGTAGAACAATATGACGTCACATCCTGAGAAAAACCTGCGTGCGCCTTCCCGTTCGCGGTTTACGTTATAAAAAGTAATTGTACATATTGCTTGCAATTTTGTCACTCCCAATGGATCTGATTCTACCTTTAGGTATCTTATCTTACGGGTAAATTGGGTCACTTATTTTTTTATCTAGGTCAATTGCATCAGCTAGGTCAAGCAATTTATTTTCACTATTTTTCCTTTCATTTCGCCATTCTTAATATTTTTTATCAATTTTATAAACACTGTATTTCCACCTACCCTGTTGTCATGTTGCTATGGTAACAATACACCTATGTTGCTGGTCAGATTTATTGTTTCTTTTTACACAAAATGAAACTACTATATATGGGGTGATTATATTTTGCTTATTCGTATTTAACCAGTAATCACTCTCCAAGGATGCCACTCACCAAATAGAGTTTGGGATATTGGGATTAAAATAGCAAGATGATCTGAAGAAGAATATTGAAAAGTATACTTATAGGATATCTCTGATCTCACATGGGGAGAAGTAGTCGCGATACCGCGAAAAAAGTAGTCACAATACCTCTAAAAATCCGGGGTTTAAAAATTTCCTGGTGAGAACCCTGAATACAATACTTAGTTTGCAGAAGTACCCTGCGCGCAGAGTCTAGTTATGCCTTGGTCACATTTGCTCCGATTTTCACTGCGGCGCCCGGCCGATTGAGTATTTTTTTCAAAATTGAATACAATACTGAACAAAACACTCAATCGGCCGGGCGCCGGCCGATGAATCGCAGCAAATGTGACCCGGGCATTACAAACTACCTGAAGACGAAGCTCTCTTTCAAGAAGTGAAGTCGAACGAATGCAAAGGGCATTGCAGAAGTTCCTCATGGGAAAAATATTGTAGGAAACGCCCACACATCATTCCTGAAATTCTATTCGATCGCGCACACATCATTTTCCGAGACACAAAAGTGCGAGACCTGGTGGACGACCGTCTGTCCGTTGCAATCCTACACACTCCAGTGATTTATTATATGTTTTTAACTTTCTAGAGGGGGGCCAATAATGCTATGTAGCCTCGGCCCCTCACAATCTATGTAAATAATTATGTTGAATTATATAGAAATAAATAACAATAACCTATAAAAAGTCTTAAGAACATTTTAATTGTTTACCATATTGGATTTATGTTTCTCTGTTACAATGTTTCAAGTGTTTTTTCAGTTATTTATGCATTTATAAAGTGAATATACATGACGCACAGACCTCCGCGGTTTTTAATGTGGATTGGATTTTATTTTATTTCCGCACGCGGTCCTAACTTCGACCGTTAATTTGAATTTTTGACCTACCAGGTGCTTGAAAATCAAGGATTGCGAGTCTCATACTGCACCGTTTTTCTTCAAACTTATACCATTAAAAGCAGAACAAAATTGCCTTTCTGTCGGTGCATTACTTTATTGTAAAGAGTCCCTCGTTCTAGCAGCGTTTTGGTCCCCAGCTGTTAGAAGGCCTTCTTACAGCTGGGGACCAAAATGCCGCTGGATATTCGATACGTAGGGATCACTTGAAAGATACGAAATCACTTACAGAAGAACATATTTTCAAGGAAACCTTTTTCAAGGGTCAAGCTAGCAACACAATCGAACACAAACCAATAATAAACCAAAACAATCAACAAACAAAACAAAACACAATCCATCGTTTAATTAATACAACACATCACACCAAACCATAAAAACACAATCAGGCGCAATCAATGGAAACACAACCAAACTGTTATACCAATAATACAATTGTTTTTTACAACCAAGGACAGCATTATTACACAACACGACTAAATGATATTACAGTATAATATTTTGATTCACAAAGTTGTATGACATTTCATAAGTGTAAAAGTTGCTTTTGAAGCAATTTTTATAGCCATTTTGTAGGAAAAAATGATGAAAAAAATGTATAATCTTTGAATTTGAAGTATGACCTGAATCGATTGCAAACTTCATATTTGCACATCTGATGTGATATACCATTTTTTAAAATCATTTTATTTAGCCTAGGGTTTACAGTTTACACTATTATATCCCCTGGGGGTCTCCATATATAATTTTGAGATGTCATGCAATAGCTTAGACAGTTTTATATGGTTATAAAAATCTCTGAGTGTCTTTGATGAATGTCTGGACATGGCTAAATAGAGTGCAGCTTGTCAATGAATGAAGAATCTTTGTTTCCATGAATTATACGATTGATAAGATTTTGTCTCTTGGTTATGGCTATGTTCCCTAATTCCCTGAAGTACCAGTATCATTTGTGTCATATTGGGAAATTATTTAATTTGCAATCGATTCAGGTCATAGCGTATTTTAGATACGTTTGTGAAAATCAATAGAAACCAATGGCCTCCATTGGAATCTGATGATATCCACATGTTAAGTCAATGGACAACATCCAATGTCAAGTCAATTCACCCTTGCTGAACTTAATGACCTCAACCTCAGCCCATGTGGGTCCAAACGCTTAATATCCAAAGTATTATTTCATTATTTGACAATGTATTCTTCATGTTACACCTAAAATGATTCAGAAATTCGAAGCCATCGAATATCACTTTTGAAACAATCGAATATCACATTTGAAAATCTAATATCACTTTTTAAGAATTGATATTCAATAGTTTAAAAGTGATATTCGATGGTTTGAATTTTTTTACTAAAATATAATATCTTGATCCACATATCAAATATATCTTCACGTGAAATTCGATCTATATCCTTGTAACCATGGATTAACTTATACTTTAGTGAGTTCAGATTATTTCACCACTTTGGTAAGAGATAAATGACATGGCGGGGACTCCAGAGACAAAATATTAATTTTGGCTAGTGTGTTTTATGTTGTTCATTTGGTCCAAATGCTGGATTTTATGTAAATCTATCATTTTTATCTCAATCATTTAGAAAAATAGACCTCATGATATTACAACATGCTGTACATGTATTTTAGGGGTCTATCTCATAGCTTTGCCCCCATCCCACTATCTACTTCGCCAACACAACACACTTTTGTTAAAGTAGATAAGGGGCCGGGTCCAGGGTCTTGAAGCAAGACTGGGGTGCATCCAGGGGCCTCTATGGAAGCGACCTATAAATTAGCACAGATTGACTGACCTGCCCTTTATATTGAAAAATTATTCCTATATCGCCCTTTAGCACCAGTGATATCGTAGTTTAGTACCCTTTGCATTCGTTCGACTTCACTTCTTGAAAGAGAGCTTCAATTCGTCTTCACTCTTTCAGTTTACCATTACCATAAATCTCTGATCTCACCGATAGGAGCTAATCAGAGTTTGTAGTCGAAATACGGCTTTTAATTTGGGCTAGAGTTCCATTCACTTACTAATGCTAAAATCTTGGAAAAGTGGCTTAATTTCATGATTTATCAAAGTGTGTTAGTTATTTCTGTATCGCATGTAAAACTACCCTGCGTGCAGAGTCTAGTTAAACTACACTCTGCCTAGTAGATACCATATTACAGTTTAGTAGCCCCGCCCTCACGACGGGTACCGGTGACAGTTTGGGTAATAAATCACTATTGACCTACGCGCTGACCTTTCTTCCACCAATCAGCGAGCTTTAAGAAACATACGCCAAATGCGTTCTAATTAAATATGTGCATGTCATTGGTCAATTCCGGGCTCAACAATGACGTCAGAAAGAATGACCATATATAGAACGTCGATCAAATTTGGCCGACGAACACTGATTGGCGCGGTGAGTTCACAGGTTTATTTTAGTTTGAAAGAGTGAAGACGAAGCTCTCTTTTAAGAAGTGAAGTCAAACGAATGCAAAGGGTAATGTAAAACTTGACTATACCACATGATGACCCTGTTTATGTACATGTTGTGATTAAACATGATGTTGATTGACACACAAATAATCCAAGGTTTTAAGCATCTATGGATATTTGGCCCAAGTTATTTTAAATTATCATAGAAAATTATTTGAAATACATAACTGTGTAAATCAAAGCTATTATAGGAGAAAACATTTCACTGAATTCAAATATGCCATTTAAAAGAAGGTAATGTAATTCATTAGAGGTCTAATATGCACGTCTCTTAAATCTCACGAAAAACGCCTTCGGGACGCCACCTGGAAAATATTTAAAAATTCACTTGATCCTGCAATGCAATCTAGCATTCCTGACTCATACAGAGTATACATACAGGTACATATGAACGTAAATCAATTCCTAAAGTCAAACGAATGCAAAGGGTAATGTAAAACTTGACTATACCACATGATGACCCTGTTTATGTACATGTTGTGATTAAACATGATGTTGATTGACACACAAATAATCCAAGGTTTTAAGCATCTATGGATATTTGGCCCTTCTGATTGGAATGTGGTCGATGGTCAATCAAACCATAGGTTTCGGGCCGATATAAAGATGGCAGCACCGGAAGAATCCAATCTTTTTCTATATACAAAAGTAAGTAGTAAAAGACAGAATTTGCTAAACTTGCAATAAGAGGGAAGTGGAAGATGAAAAGCATTTCCTTCTTTTATGCGATGGTTATAAAGATTGCCGATATGAATTTTTAACAATAGCCTATAAGTTTTATTGATTCATTTAAGAATATGTCGGTTGAAGAAAAATTTAAGTTTTTCAGTAATGATTTCAGATGATTATGAAATTGTAGACGACTTGATACATTTTATAAATAAACTTTTCGATCAACGTCGGGAGCTATTTGAAAAAGAAATAAACTAGTTTGTAAGATAGTTATATATTTAAATATTTGTTTAACAATGCATTTAACTGTATAAATATGTCTTGTAATTGATTTTGTTAGGAAGTCCATTGTTTTGGCTTGAAACACAATAAAAATCACAGATAAACACAGATTGATTACCTAACCTTCTAGCTCAAAGGATGGGTATCGATATGGCGAACTTTTTGAACACACTTCTCTTAAACCAGTCATAAAAAATTCGGAAAATTTTACACTTTCAATTTAATGGTCATCTTTTGAAGGGTAACAATATCATTTGAAATAGGTATGTATACTTTTCTCTATATTGTTTTAGAAAACACATCGGACTTTCTTTTGTTCTTGGTATCATATGTTCGGAATGAAATGACATGAAATTAAATGCTTATCCTAGTTTTTATCTATTTTGGGGGGTTTTGTTTTAATTTTTTGAATACTTTTTGTTAAATCAACCAGAATTTCCTTTGTACAACTATAATATTGGGAAGTCTAAGAAAATGTTGTATATGCTACTTTGTTCAAACAAGCTTCGGAAAGATATTTTATTTCATTCTCTAGAAATGGTAATAAGGAACAAAAACAATTGCACTAAAAAACAAAAATGTTAACAAAAATAATTATATAAAAATACATATATATCAATTATTTTCGCATTAAATTGTTGTCAATCAGTCAACATTACATAAAGGACCGTGTTTTACAGAATGTTTTCAATAATTGGTTTTTAATTGTTGAATTAAGTTCTCCATATCGATACCAATCCTTCGAAGGAAGCTGCATCAATTTTTGTAAAATTCAAGATAAATCTTCATTTTTTGGCTTGTTTAGGCCACAATCGCACCCCACCTCACTGAAAACCCCCCCCCCCTGACGGAAAGCTGGCTACGCCGCCTCTGAAGATATGAAAAGTCGCATGGACATTCAGGTGTAATTTCAATGTAGTCATTGGATGCATGGACTTCAAATGATTAGATGTCAATGGTTGATGTCATCCTTGGTCCAAGGGTATTTCACTTCTTTCCATGAATTTAAGCATAAATGAAGTCCTTTGAAGAAGGATGAGTGCCAGATGTTAGAATACAATACTTTTATTACATGGATGGTGTATGGGCTATATCTGTCTACTAGTTTAACTTGGTAATTAGCACAGGACTCTTACAGGTTGTGATACTGGTGATCAGATCTGACAGCACACCGTGGCGCAAAAGTGACGATCCCCAAAAATGTCACGTATAACGGTCCCCAGGGCCCTCCCGGAATTCAGGCCTGCCAAGATTCTTGATATTACCTTTAATTCATTGAACTCAATTTAGCAGGCAATACAACTTAATAGATATGATATCAAGACCCTTTATAGTGGCAATGCCAACTGGTGTTGTTGATTGTGCTGGGAATTATGATTGTGCCCTTGTGGGTTGTGCCACCGGATTTAGCGGGGACTATTTAGACTATGTTGTGTCTCTTCCTGAGTACCCACTTTCTACAATGTAATTAATACCAAATTGTCGTGTTTTTTTTATTCCGCAACTGAGAATTGTAAAGTTGTAAATCAATCAAAGAAATATTGCAACTGTACAAGCACATCATTGCTCTTTTTGTATTCCATTGTTTATTTCGTTTTTTACTTTCCATGAAAACCTTGTGTGCATTCTAGTATTGCGCATGCGCAGAAGCACATTCAGCAACATGGCAAGGTGAAATTCCCGATCTGTAGCGGTCAAAAACACCATGGCATTCAAAAACGAGGTAAATGTAACCCCTTTGTTTCTATTTCCCACAGACCCTTGATTACTTCGAAGCCTTTGGTCCTCCCTTTGTCTTATTCGACCGACGTTTTTACCAGAAATCTTAATTTGAAAACGAACTTTGGTGATTCATTTCAGTTCAGTTCTCCATTTTTTCTCTTCACTCAAAGTCACGTGTATAAGTGTGTTGCGTTTGTGAAATGATCGTTGTTATTATTGTATGCAATAACATTTCGGTATTCACCGAATTCCCAAGGTGGTGTACGACATTAGGGATTCGGGATCTTGATGTCTAACTCCTAAATATATCGTAATTTGTTTCAACTAAACTGAGAAATGACTTCAGTTTTCTTTTCTCGTTGAGATGTGACTGTCCCAGGCTGTCAGACCTGGCCCACACATCTTGCGAGACTTACCAAGGTTTACACATACGTTTTGTTTTTTAACACTTTAGTTCAGATTTTGAACACCATTACTGAATTTCAACACCTTCAATTTCCACGCTCGCTTCAACACCTTATGGTTCAATTCATCCCATACCAGGACTATAGTTCCAAGAACGTCCCTGCAATTGGGGATTCAACTACATAAAAATAATGCAAAAATACTCAGCAATTTATCGAGGTACAGTGCTGATATATAATAATAAAGGGTGCATTTTCAAACTAAACAGAGTGCTCCTACCAAGATGAATTTGCCACCATACCCCTGAAACTCTTATCTGATAGATAGAATGCACAAATAAAACAAAAGTTTTGCTATTATAGGTAAAAAGTTCTCTTGAAATTTCGAAGTGATTTTACCTGTTAATTCTGTCCATGGTCCGCCATTTTTGCGGAAATGCAAACTCCATGAAACGAAACGAAAATCACTAGAAAAAAACATGGCACACATTGTGCGCATGTGCAGCAAAGTTTAGACCAATCAGATTATTTGGTTATTTTGCGCACATGAATTATTTGCTTCTGAGCACTTACAAGCTTACCACAATAAACAAACCTGGCAGAGACTACCCTTAGCCTACTTCATTTTGGCGGAATTTCAGCTCAAACTCGTGACAAACGCATTATGCATACGCTGGTGTGAAGCCCTGGAGACACTAATTTTGGTAAATATGATTTATGGGGTATATCTTTCTGCTGTTTGTGGGAGTTTGGGACATTAGATGTTAAAATTCAAGAAAATGTGCCAATTAAACGACTGATCAATTAATATATACCAGCACTGTAGGTCATTTAGTTTCTTAGGCATGGCAAATTCTCCCGTGTTGTAATCAGACGGACAAGTTATAGGGATGTCACACGTGTGCATGCCTGAATAAGTTAAACCACTCAGATTATTTGATATTTCACGGACTTGAATTATTCACTCCTGAGCACCTACCATACATCTTCATCAATAATCTGCAAAATGCTAATTCACCCATTAAAAGCAGATAGTTTAACAGGTATCAAACCACAATGAACTAACCTGGTGGAGATTTCCCCTCCTTCATTTTATTCAAATTGTGAACCCAAAACTCCTGAGAAATGCATTACTAATGATCTACTAGTGATACTATCTGACTGTAGAT
Organism: Owenia fusiformis; assembly: GCA_903813345.2. Lineage (NCBI taxonomy): Eukaryota > Metazoa > Annelida > Polychaeta > Sabellida > Oweniidae > Owenia > Owenia fusiformis. Next base: position 22,715,570 of record CAIIXF020000003.1, read on the forward strand.
GTCTTATTTCAATGCAGGAATTATCCATCATCAGGTAGGACATTGGTAAATTATGGCTATAAACCTCGTTGGTGAAAGGGACCAAATTCATCACCAAAGAATTTGGTAAAGTCTATAGAAATGTACAAATTCGCAAATGTGGATCCAAAATGGTATTCCGTAACGGTAAGGTATTGAATCGCGTTAATACCATCACCAGTTTTCACTACTGTTTTGAGCCATGGAGACATTCATTTTATTTTGGTAAATATAATTCACAGGGCATATTTTTCAGCAGTTTGGGACATTAAATGTTAAAATTCAAGAAAACATACCAAATAAACAATTCTTCAATTATTTTTTCATCAGCACTTAATACTTAAAGCTCAATAAAATGTGAAAAGAGGGAAACAACTTCTAAAAATGAGTCCTTGCCAAAAATTATATTGTTTGTTTCCTAGAATCAAACACTGCCAAAATTGTACGATTCTGTTGATATTCATCCCAGACAAAATTATACATCTTGCTTGTGACATACGTATCTTGTTTCAGTTTTAAAAAGTTTGTGAGTTTGGACAAATTTTTTGCTTTTTTACATGTTTCAAAATATGGCAGACCTGTCTCTGTTGATATTCATCCCAGACTCGTGGCATATCTTTTTACCTTTCTCACAAATTTTTTGAATAATAAAATTAATATACTCATTGCATTAAGTTTTCTTGAATACAAAATAAAGCTTATGTACCCAGCTCTAGCCTTGGCTAGAGATTGGAGTTGTTTTCTACTTTCTCAACATAAGGAGTGTCACAGGATAAAAAAGTAGGGAAGGAATTTAAATTATATAATATATCATAATGAAATATAATTTTACTATTTACCAAGGAACATATTGCTTAAGTTTGTTTTTTATGTCACCACCAAAAAGTGGTGATATATTGATATGGTCTCCGTTTTTTGTGATGGTGGTTGGCGATCGGTGGCTGGCGATCTGCTCCTGTCACAATATTGTAAAAAACTAGGTGGTGGCATTTTGTCATGTTAATGCCTTGTTTACCTTTTCAAAATGTACCATTCATATTTTTTAGGATGTTATAACATTCTTTGATGTTACTGGTTGCAATGATGAGACAGAATCACTCCTCCATGAAATTTTATATAAAAGAAAAGATGACCAGTTAGAAGTAAGTAACAAGGCCATGATATAAAGGAGCATGGAAAGTATCGCAACAGATTTCAGACTGTCATATTTTATTCCTTTAAAGGGGTTAGCTGTGTGTCAAAACACAACATATTTATGCAACAAAAATTGAAAAAGCAGGGGCAGAAGGGGTTGAAAATCAGAACATTTCCAAAAAAACATGTGGGTGAGTTGTTTGCACTTTCCCTGTCTCTAAGTTGAAACTATTTTATCATCTCTCTGAGTACTTTTCCTGGAGGAAATGCATTTGCCTACACCTGTTTGAATCCTCAGAAAATATCAAAAATCCAACATAATTATTATGAGTGTCCGAAATCTGTTGCAATGCTTTCCGTCCTTCCAAATGCCATAAAGCCTGTCATAAGCAAGATGTAGTGCTATTTTTAGAAAAATGAAAGAACTTGTCTGTGTGAATGATTTTTAAATAAAATTTGACTTACTATCATCAATTGCATAAACCACTTGTAAATAATTATTCCTTTCTTTTAGTTCCCATTTGAACTTAAGAAGGACGATAGAGGTGTTCATGTAGCAGGTAAGCAGCCATACTTAGTCATATGATATTTACTGGCATTTTTTATTATTTTTTCAGTACCCAAACTGGTCTTAAAAGTAAAATGTGAATGAATCTGTGAGCTTTCTGTACGTAAACTATAAATGCAAATGTTTACTTCTAAGACATTTGAATAATCTTAATCTGATCCACAAATTTTGGCAGTTTTAGGAACATTTCTCTAAATGACTGAATGAGTGAAACAAAATTTTCACAATTCTATTCATTGTTGGTCAAAACATATCAACTTATAATTTTTTCATAATTTTCAAAATTGTCAAATGGGTGTAGAGCCCATTTAAGATTTATAGTTTTCTTATTTTCAAGAAATGATGTAAATATAATTTGGAGTCTTCTGGGCATGAAATGAGATTTCAGTGTGTTTGAGGTACAGAATTCTGCAAAGGTAAATCTACACCATTTCTTGTGTCATTTATAGGTGACATAGCAAAGGGTTAATTTGTTTCAGGGGATGCACCACTCATTGAAAACATCAAAGTAAAATCTGATACTGAGTCTAAAAGCAAAGTGAAGCAAGACCGTCCCCAGACATCTGCCAAATCCTCATGTTCAAACTGTAGGGGAACAGAGCAGCAAGGAAAGGATGTGCATTCTAGTACAGAACAGGTGCATACTAGTACAGAACAGGTGCATTTTAGTGCAGAGAATGTGCATTCTAACACTGACAATCTCCCAGCAAATGACTCTCAACCAATGTACAAATCATCAGATCAATTTGTGTCTAAAGTCACACTGAAAGAAACTGAAAAAACAGTATCACATGAACCAATTCCTGACTCATTAAAAATGGCTAATAGTAAAGAGGTGTCCAATGACAAAAAATATGAGCCAGCAAAGGAAGGCACCACACCCGATAATGTTGATCAACAAAGTAGTGATTCTAGCGAAAATACGTCAAAATTAAACCCTGTTAAAACCTACGAAAGACGTAATAAAAAGAAACGTCCTGCGAATTATTATGATTCTCAAGAAAATGATTCAGCTTCAGTCCCTCCAAAGGATGTTTCCCCAGTGAATATTGAAGATTTTGTTGGCGCCCCAGTACAAAGCATGGACATGTCAGGAGGGACTTCCAGTATAGCATTAAATGTACCACATCATATGATGGGTCAGATACAGGGGTACTCTTCCCATGGTTCATTATCCCATATGGGTCCAATGGTCACTCCAGTGTACAGTAACCTAACACCAGTTTCCACTGGTATGACAATAAGTGGTGGGACCAGACCTCATCACCTAGCAACTAAAAACAACACTGGTGTATATGAGGGAACAATTGGGAACCCAGCATCAGTTAACAATAGTGGCAATATGAACAATTCCAGCTCTGTATATATGAATATGTCAAGTCATCCAGCTGCACACATCAGCACTGCCAATCACATGGGGCCATATATGAATCCTATCCCTAGCAATATAAACATGAATATGAACGCTGCACATATGAACTCTGTGAGCAATATGAACAATGGAGGACATATGAACATTAGTGGAGGGAACATGAACCATCAAATGATGCAAGCAGCCCAAAACCAGTATACTCCAAATTTAATGAACCCTGCACAGAATTTTGTAAACCCTGGAGTGTTACCCATGATAAACACCCAACTTGCCATGCAGACCCGAGGCCTCCTCCCCAACCCTAATGTCCCTCATCAGGCCCAGGGCCTTGTTCAACATATGACACAGATGAATCTAAGCCCCAACCTCCATGGTTACCAAGATGTCGCCCAACCTCGGTCAAGTGTACAAAGTATTCCAAGTCCTAGGAACATAAGTCCTGCCATGGTGCCAGGAGGATTTGTCCCCATGGGCCCAAGAGGTGCAACAAGTCCTGTAGTGCTTGCTGGCAACATGAACCAGCCACGTTTTCCAATGAACCAGAATGTGTCCCCCCGACCTTCAACCCAACAGGAAACCATAAACACTTCCGTCAGTAGAAAATATAGTGACCCAAAAGAACCAAGTAAAAAGGATGATAATATCCATCCATTGGCTGTAATACAGAACATAAGTGATAATGACAATAAAGCTAAATCTATTGGCCAAAATCCCCAACAAACTCAAAGGTTTACAAAACCTCGCCCACATAATTCTAGAAGTCCTGGAGCACCTGCGAATGCAAACTTCCGGCAGACACGGCCCACAGGACCACATTATCGTGCTACCCATCCTTATGCCCACCAGTCGTACCCTCCAACTCGCAACCATTTCCCTAACCAGAAATTTAATAGCAATAGGAACTTTTATGAACCGCAGCCTCCCAGACATCAAGCCCCAGCAGAGTTCTATGGCAATGGTGAGCGAAGGACACAAAGCTCTAATGGCAGTAGAATCCATGATAGGTCAACAGACTCTGGTAGATATAGGGATGCCAATCCTAGAAAAGGCAGATCTCCACATAGTGAAGGGGGTCCCATCAAAAATAAACCATTATCACAACAAGGCATGTCTCAAAAACCATATTCAAAATCAGTGAGTCCTGCACCGAACAATAACCCAAAACAAAACAATGCTATTAGCTGTGATCCTAAAATTGTACAGAAAGATGTTGTTCAGAATTCAGTGGATAATAATTCTGAAAAAAATTCAAAAATTCCTCAAGAGTTAGAAGATAGCTTACAAGTTGAGGATACAGGTGCCTTAGAAGAACCTGGTGCCTTTGTAACCGATGTAAGTGTTGACCCTAGTGCAGGGAGCCCAGTGAAAACTCCAACTGCAGCAGCATTAGGGGCACATGCCTCAAACATAATGAAACAAGATGCAGTAATTGTAAATACTAATAAAGACAATACAACATATAAAGATGATGCTAAGTCACATAAACAACAACACAAGCATACAGAACCAAGCCATCAAGTGCCTGTTGATGTAGAGGAGGTCCATACGCATACACAGACTCCAGTATCTGATAACAGGAGTCCATCTCTGAATGAGCCAGCGCAAGGAGCCCAACCTGACTCTGAGAATATTCCAAGTTGTACAACATCCATGTCATATAATGACACCATGGTAACAGTAGAGAAAACAGTAGAATCTGACAATTTGGTCAAGGAGGAACCACGCAGTCATGTAAATAATGATTCCCAAACTGTACATAATAATGACAATGTTATCAAAGATAACAATAAATTAGAAAAGAACAGTAGTGCTGAGACTATGCCTAATTTTGCCTCTGATTTCCCACCTGTTACAACAACTACACCAAGTGTTGCCACAACAACCCAAAGTGTTTCCACAGCAACACCAAGTATTGGCTCAACAGCCCCTGGTGTTGCCACAACCATGTCTGGCGTTACCACAACAACTGCATTATCAACAACCATACCAGTAACAGTGACAACTTCGGTGTCTATTCCAAGCTCCACTGAAACCACGCCCACTTCTACACAAGCCACACCCTCTTCTTCACAAACCACACCTACTCAATCCCCTTCCTCTCAAGTGACAGTGGCAGCCCCAGCTAAACCCTCATCATGGGCAGGTCTCTTCAAAGCAAAACCTGCTACTATTCAGCCTATGAATCCTGCAATGCTAAATTCCAACAATAGTGCAATTCCAGATGGCAAAAATGAAGGTGCAAAACCAAAAATGTCTGCAGTATTGAATAACTCCTCACCAAAGGTAGTAGCCCAATCTGGTAAACCAGGTTCAACGCTTCACCAACTAGGAGGTATGTAATGTGTTTATCCTCACGAGGAAATATTTATCGTTTATATGTGTTTTTGTATAAGTTTTCATATTTCAAGATCATCTGGTCCCTTACCTTGGAGTCTTGGACAATATATGGGTGATCTATGGTCACTTAATTTATATCATTTCCTTAAACATTTAATTATATTTCAAAACTTTTAAATTATTCAGTCCTGACCCAGTATCTTTTACAGTTTGTCTATATAAGAAATTATTTCTTTGTTATGTCAAACCAAATTAAAATGCACACAGATCATATAATAGAAAATATGAGTACTAATCCCACGGCCTTATATAACTAATATTTTGGGGGTTTTAGAGATCCTGGACAGCTTTAAGGCCAACCACAAGGTTGTTCCCCTTCAACCAAGAGGCTTGATAAACAGAGGCAACTGGTGCTATATCAATGCAACCCTACAGGCACTGTTGGCATGTCCACCATTCTATCATCTCATTAAAGCGATTCCCTTTTACCCTGCACTCAATCACAGCGAATCTAGCAGTTCTCCCATCATAGATTGCATGTAAGTACATAGTATTCCTAATCTTGGTTATTGTTTTTTTGTAAATGTAAGTCTAGCTGTTTTCTTAGTCTCTCAATCAATCAAGTCAACACACACTATTATATCTCTATCACATTGAAACATTCTCGCAGTGATATTGATAGAGAATGGGGGATTGATATAAGTACAGGCTACACATAAATGTTTCCAAATCACAAGAATTTTGTCTGCCAAATGATTTCAGTATGTTGGTTTCAAACAGCTATGATTTTATTTTAAACAAATTATACATGTATATTTTTGTATTGCAGAGTTAACTTTATGGATAATTTCACTCCCCATCATGTGAACAAGTCTCTCACTAAGAATAAGCGGACACAAGACTTGTTGTCTGGCTCGTCCTTTGAACCTACTCAAGTCTACAAGATGTTGCAGTGCTTAGAGTCCAACAATGTATTCAAGGTAAGAACTTTACAAATTAAAACTGGGTACTCTCAACCCCCCCCCTAATTGGCTAACTGTGTTGTCATTCTGGGACTTCATGTTACATGGGACTTCAGAGTTTACATGTATATTGGATCAGTTATTGCTCCCATGGCAGGGGAATTGACTTACTAGGTTGCTTATTGGGTTGGGCATTGGAAAACCTCATTTTTATGTCAAAATAAATACCACTTTCTGATTGGGGGTCTTATGCCAACCGTTTATTGGTGCAATACTGCAATATGACCAAATGTATTACACATCACCACTGTAACTCTGTCTGGTTATAATATTTTGTATGGCTGGCTGTTGTTTGTGAAAACTAATTTCTTTATGATCTGTATTGTAGCATGGAAAACAGGAGGATGCTGAAGAATTCCTCAGCCTCATTCTTAATGGTCTCCATGACGAAATGGTTGCGGCTCTTAAAATTTTCCACGGGGAAGATGACACTGAAAAGGAAAGTAAGTAATCTTTGTGTCCCAAAGAAAATTGTGCCGAGATAAACATGAAAGAACTCTGTAATTGATGAAGGATTATTCTCTAAATTTTGTCAACTTCACTAAGTGATTTTATTTAGGTTTATAGAAAAGATATGTTTTAGGACCACCACCTACATTTCAATGTTGTACCAAAACACATGGAGTAACTCTGAGCAATGAAGAAATATTCTTGCAACTCAGTCATCTGACAATTTAATTGTCATAAATATCTGAAAGTGTCTTCGGCTAACTCAGTTAAGTTTTAACTAAGATAGACTGCTGTAAAACATTCTTAATGTATAATGTACTAGTCATGATAAAACAATTTTGTACATATCTTGAACATGATATAATCATGTATTTTAAAACATATTTATATACAGTGATGTTCCCAGCATTAAAGCAAGTGGGCGCAGTACCCATCTGAGATTTTGAAAATAGGCTTGCACCCATCTGAAAATCCATTTGCACCCACTTGATAATTAGAAAATCATGAAAACTTGGCATATTTTGACCAATTTTGGTCTGATTTGTGAAAATGAGAATTTTGCACCCACCTGGGAAAAGATCCTGGGGAGATAACTGATATATTTTGTACATTTCTTACACATAATATAATCATGTATTTTAGTCAAGTACAGAGGCTGGCAAGTCAATTAAGGCTTGGTTGTACATTTATATATACAGTAGGATGTAAGGCTTGTAGGGCTGCTTAAGTGTAAAAGCCTTTAGTCAGAGCCTGGAAAATGATACTCATCATCGGCATAGTGGTGACAAAAATTGACCTTCTCTGTTTTCAGCCAAAGTGACAAATGGTGATGTTGCAGATGAGGCAGAAGATGACGAGGACGGATGGGAACAAGTGGGGCCCAAAAACAAGAGTGTTGTCACGAGAGTGGTAAGTAGAGATTTTGCCTTTCATGAGTTTTTCTGTTGTCTTTGCTCTTGTGTAACAAATGAGGCTTAAAAATAAAAGTTTAACGTTATGATATTTGAATGGTGGTCTTTTTCAACTTGCTTCAAATTGACATTTTTTTCAAAATCATCTACAAGTTATCCGAAGTTCAAATCTCACTTTAGTATTGAGATTTTACCTTCAATGACCTTCTCAAGGTCAAAAAGGTATTTTCAACTTTCTTTAAATCTAATCAAAGTTCAAATCTGACGATAGATTTGACCTTCAATGATATTCTCAAGGTCCAAAAAATATTTGACCTTCAATGTCCTTCTCAAGGTCAAAAAGGTCTTATTTTTTTACTTGCTACAAATTGACCATTTTTTCAAAATCATCTACAAGTTCTCAGAAGTTCAAATCTGACTTTAGATTTGAGATTCCACCTTCAATGACCTTTTCAGGGTAAAAAAAGTCTTTTTAACTTGCTTCAAATTGACCATTTTTTCAAAATCATCTACAATAATATTCAAGCAACTAGGTGGTGACATTTTGTCATGTTAATGCCTTGTTATGTATTCCGATTCAAACATAAAAATGAAATCATTGTTCAGAGAATTGGGAATTGAGGTCCATGAAATAACCAAACTAGCTGTTGTTTCACTATTCAAATGTGTGACATCACAATATGACACAATAGAATTGGTTTTCTGCATTCTGATTTGTTGAGAAACTCAATTAGAAATGGTCATGTTTGAATTTCATTTATTGAATGGTTTATATTTAGTTGTTATTTCAATGTAGATGATTAAATATTCATAGATTACTGACTTTTGTGTTTGTCATCACCTCTTTTTATATTTTGATGTGTTTTTTAGTATATATATTTTTTTTAAATTACGTAGCAAAGCGTGAGAAAAATACATAAAAATATGACAGGGTTTAATTCCTTGAATATACTACTATTATGTGACCTCTTTATAATATAGCACAGAGCCATCTTTCAGCAGTGCTGGAATATCTGATATTCTTAATTTACAGGTTGACCTCTAATTTATGTCATCTTATACACATTGAAATGCACTACAGAAATCGTTTGAAGTTTTATCCAATCATCTATAATGGGACTCTGTGTCTATACATATAGATCAATAACATGGCTTCTTATAGTCAGGCCATTCACTTGGCTTTGCCGTGCCATCTTCTACGAATTGCTGTAGAACTGTAAGAGTGTATTCCAATTGTTCCTTTGTCAGCGCATCAGTAATAGTCCATCTTAACAATGAACGATCTCTTGGGGCAACAGGGAATACAAACGGTGCGGCATATATACCCTTTGATTTCAGAGCCCTGTCTAATCTAATTGTGTTGTCATAATCACCAGTACACAGTCCAAATAGTTGGGTTGGTTGATTAAGATAATAACCCAAGTAGCCTAATTTTCGCAACTCTTGTTTAAAGGTTGTGAATTTTATTTGAAGGGACTTTCTTTTGTCATTGGCTTGTTTAACAGTTTCTAAGGCTTTAATGAGTCGCACTGCTTCATGGTCTTCAACAGCATGGCTGAATATACACTTGGTAGTGCCTCCCCGGAATAATCCAACAAATTCTCGTCTCCCTATAAATATTCCACCATTGCAGGCTAATCCTTTTGTAAGGGCTGCTGTTCTAAATTGCACCCTATCCTCTAAGCCTAACTGACACACAATCCCATTCCCCTCATGACCATGTACACCAAGAGCATGACTTTCATCAACAATCAAGGCAGACCCATACTTCTCTGCCAAGTCACACATGTCTTTCAATGGTGCTATGGTTCCCAATGAACTGGTTATACTGTCTGCAATTATGAACCCTGGCCCTCTTTTGGTCATTTTAGCCTCAAGGTCCTCAAGATCATTGTGCTTGAACACAATCATATCCCCTTTCATAGCTCTTATGCCATAACGGAATGTGGTATGAGCCAGGAAATCTAAATACACAGGAATGTTATTATTATTGTATTGTAGTAGAATTTCTATCAGACTACAGTTTGCATCCATTCCACTCTTGGTGAGCACGACAGCATCAGCTTTTAACCACTCTGCAGCTTTTTCTTGAAACTCGATCATTGGGGATTCGCGTGAACGAGGCCAGATTCCTGTCTTACCCCATGCAGCTTTGCCATCATTTATCTCAGAGATGATATAATCTGCCTGTGACTTATTTATAGCTTGATCATGCCCAAGAGCCAGAAAGTCACAGCTAGAGAAGTCAATCTCTCCCTTATGATAATCAGCCCAGTTAGGTCCAAAAGCCACATTTATCGCTCTGGCATAACGTTGTGTACGTGCAGGAATGGCAATCTTCGATGTTATCTCTAATTTTGTGATGTTTTCAGTCACTGCATTGTATGTAATTCTCCTCTTGATCAGTTTTACAGGTGATTGTATCCAGTGTCTGCAAGCCATTTCTAAAGGCACAGATGTTTGTTGTTTAATGACTAGGAATTAACTAAGAATTAATTGTTTTTATTTATATTTAATATTCTCTGTACAATTTATCACTTACCTCTATGATAAATCATATACAGAACTTTTAAATTCACAGTTTTATAGTTCATATCTTAAATGTCGCATATTTTTAATCGTCCTGCTCTATACGCTTGAAATGTTATCTATGGGTAATTGGTACTCTTTTTTCTCACTGCATTTATACAGTCTGTAAGTTATGTTTAGCATACGTACAGTTAAAGTGCTTGATAAACATTCAAGCTTCATCCCATGTCACATGTGAGGACATCATATCACGTACACATCAGATTTCAAGAAAGGCCACAGTGGTAAGAGGGGTCACAAAAATTGCTTTATAATCATATTTTTATATTTTTTGTATTTGTAGACGGAATCTGTACCATCCCCCATCATGGAGGTATTTGGGGGTCAGCTACGGTCTGTGTTCCACCAACAAGGGTGTAAAGAGTCTGCAACCTTACAGCCTTTCTTCACTCTGCCTCTTGACATACAGGTGATAATACATTTTGAGATGCCCCCTGGAGCAAACATTTTGAAATGCCCCTTGGAGCACTGTACATTTTGCAATGCCCTCTGGAGCATACATTTTGAAACGCCCCTGCATTTGAGATGCCCCAGGGAGCATACATTTTGAAATGCCCCTGGAGCATGCTTTGCTTCACTTAGCAAGAAAATATAACTTTTAAAATCACTTTTAAATCTGACTTTTACATATTAGATTTGACCTTCAATGACCTTTTCAAGGTCAAAAAAGGTATTTTTTCAACCTGTTCTCAAAAGTTCAAATTCAAATCTGATTATAGATTTGACCTTCAATGGCATTCCCAAGGTCAAAAAAGATTTGACCTTCAATGATCTTCTCAAGATCAAAAAGGTCTTTTTTTCAACTTGCTTCAAATTGACCAATTTTTTTTAAAAATCATCCACAAGTTCTCAGAAGTTTAAATCTGACTTCATATTTGAGATTTTACCTTCAATGAGCTTCTCAGGGTCAAAAAACTTGCTTCAAATTGACCAGTTTTTTTTTCAAAATCACATACAGAGTTCTCAGAAATTCAAATCTGACTTATCATGTGAGCTAATGATATTGTGAACAACTAGGTGGTGACATTTTGTCATGTTAATGCTTTGTGTAAATGAGTTTTGTGATGTTTTAAGATTGTTATAGTTAATTATGGAATTAAGATTAAATAAGTCCAGAATTAAAACGAAGAACACTGTTAAATTGTTAATGATGTTAAATGTTCTTTTCATTTAGCCCGAGAAAGTGCTGACCTTGAAAGATGCAATAGAGAATGTTATGACAAAGGAAGTCATCCATGGATATACAAACTCAAAAACTAAAAAAGAGGTACATGCAAGATACACACAGTTACCTTGCTTAACATTCTTACATATTTGTGTTGACATCTATTGATCTTCAGGCTGTACGAAAATCAGTAATATGAGTCTTAAAATTCTCATAATATCACTTTTGATATAAGATATTTAGTAACCGAAATAGATAATTAGTTGCCATAGTAACCAAAGGTCGATGAACCTGTTGATAATCATTAACTTGTGGGAATGGCCCCCACTATATTTTTCTAAAATATAAGCAAAATTATTCAAAACTGATCATTGAAAATTGATGCTTTTATGTCTTTGTTTCCAGGTTGAAGCTTACAAGCGTCTTAGCTTAGAATCCATGCCCCCGGTCTTAATATTGCATCTGAAATGCTTTGTCTACAACAAATCGGGAGGAATACAGAAACTGTTGAAACAAATTGAGTTTGGAGAATCCCTGGAGATCAGCAAAGATCTTCTCTCTGCTAACGTGAAACAAAAATACCACCAGGGTCAAAGGTCATACAAGCTGTTCGCAGGTATGTTATACCAGTAGGAATATTTTTTTTTAATTTGGCCTTAAAAAAACTGGACATATATAGAGGTTATTTAATGGGAGGGATGGAATATGAATTTTATTTCGAGGGAAAATATGATATTGACCAAGGAAAATATCATAGTGACAGAGGGCGACAGCCCGAGTGTCAATATGATATTTTCAAGGCTAATATTGTATTTAGTCGAGGAAAGAATTCATATTCCATCACAACCATCACCTATTTATTCCATAATATATTTTTCTATAACTTGTTTTGTATGTCATCACGCAAGGATGGTGACATTAACTTTTTGTTAGGGTCTCCGTATTTTGTGGCTGGCGGTGGATGGTGATAGGTGGTTTGCGGTTGGTATATGTAACAAATTCTGAAAACTTCCAATAACTTAACAAATACTGTTTAGACTGATTTCAAATTTTTTCAACATCATCTTCAAGTTTTAATAAGTTAAAATTTGACTTTAGATTTGAGATGTGACCTTCAGTGACCTTCTCAAGGTCAAAAAGGTATTTTTTCAACTTGCTTCAAATTGACCAAATATTTTTCAAAAATCATTAACAAGTCGTTCAAATCTCACTTTAGATCTGGGATTTGACCTTCAACGGTCTTCTCAAGGTAAAAAAAGGTCTATTTTCAAATTGACCAATTTTTTTTTCAAAGTCATCTAGAAGTTCCCAGAAGTTCAAATCTGACTTTAGATTTGAAATTTGACCTTCAATGGTCTTCTCAAGGTAAAAAAGGTCAGAAAGGCCTTTTCAACTTGCTTCAAATTGACCAAATTTTTTTTCGAAAACATCTTAAGTTCTGGGAAGGTCAAATCTGACTAAGATTGAACTCATAATATTGTGAGCAACAAGGTGGTGACATTTGTCATGTTAATGCCTTGTATAAAAAGATGTAAACGTAATAATTTGTAATTCCAGTGGTGAACCACCATGGTACCAAAGCAGTAGGAGGTCATTATACAACAGATATCTATCACAATGCCATTAACAGCTGGATTAGATGTGACGACAGCGAAGTTAAGGGTGTTAACCTATCGCAGGTCTTAAAATTTCAACCTCCAAAAGTACCATATTTGGTGTACTACAGACGCTGTGATCTCATATAGAGGTTCCACGATAGGCTGTGGGACATGAAGGATTTAATGATGTTGAGATAAATGCTGAATTTTATATGATTTATTGATCGGAATATGAACTGATTGAAAATTGCAATTATTATGAATTTCCCCTTGTATAAAATGAATGCTGGCAGAATGAAATGATGCCATGTTAAGTTAAGACTCCTCGGAGAGATATATGTAAGGCATTGGGCAAAGCACAAAGCTGATTGAATGTTAACATGTAGAGACACGCTTAGTGGATATTAAGTTGAGTCCAAAGCAGAAGTGCAGATATGAGAGACTGAACCCTGTACAGATGAAGAGTCAGTTCAAATGCTTGTAGAAAATAGTGAGATTGTGAAGTTCAAACAATTTATTTGCTTCAGGCCATGATTTGAAGAGTTTCATTAGTTATTACACCCCTACCACCAACCTACCATGTAGTTCCCATGTTTAGCCAACCATAGCCATCATGCATTGATCCAGTGATCTCCCCAGGATTTTTTCTCAGGTGGGTGCAAGATTCTCATTTTCTTAATTCAGACCAAAATTGGTCAAAATATGCCAATTTTTCATGATTTTTCTCATTTTCAAGTGTGTGCAAATGGATTTTGAGGTGGGTCCATGCCTGTTTTCAAAATCTCAGGTGGGTGCTGTGCCCACTTGCTTTAATGCTGGGGAGATCACTGTGATCATTGATTAGAACAATCCATTCATCTTCTCAAACTCCAAATTGCATGGCTAGACGAGACTTGAAGTTTAATTTTGGGACAAAGTGTAAGGTTCCACTCTTAGGCCAGTGTTCGAGATATTATTGCCACCCCCAACCCTCGAATTTTGGTCCTCGACCTATATGGCCATACAGTTGTAATGAATAACAGTTTACCTGTATGTTTGGACACCTCTCACACTTTTCTGGTCCCAAATTTGTAATCCCCCATTGACTTACATATTCTGAAAAAAACTGTGAAAAAATTCATTGAATTCCTGCTAATACAAACACTTTTGACCAGTCCAAGTGGCATGCAGATTAGACAGGGTATACTGTGAGCTTCCTGACTTGAGTTGATTTAAAAGATAAATGGCAAACCTTAATATGCAATATCGTTTTTCTTGTTGAGGGATAACTCTTGGAAATTTTACATGGAAGTATACAGCTACAAGAATAGCTTTTTGATCTCAGTTTGTTAGTGTTAGGGACAAAATTTCAAAAAATATTTGTCCATTATGTTTTGTTGGAGGTGTCTATTTGAACGGCAGTTTATCATGGACTACCTTCTTTACTGATTTTAAATTGTTCCGTAGTAGACCTGTGTTCCTTACAGAATTCATTGACATATAGCCAATGGGACTTGATTCTTTAAAAATTACTCAATAGAGAGGTGTTTCTTACGTTAATGTGAGGTGTTCCTTACGGTGAGGTGTTCCTTACTGCGAGGGGTTCCTTACTGCGAGGTGTTCCTTACATTGAGGTGTTCTTCACAGTGAGGTTTTCCTCACTGTGAAGTGTTCCTTACGGCGAGGTGTTCCTTACATTGAGGTGTTCTTTACAGTAAGGCTTTCCTTACTGTGAGGTGTTCCTTACGGTGAGGTGTTTCATCAGACAGGTTATACTGTTGTCCATAATAGTGTTTATAGGGTGTAATAATTCTGAACAGAATTTATGTTGAACTCTTATGGCTGATGGCTGAATTAATTATACAACTGTATATGTACATTATTCTTACACAAGTGTTCGAATGAATCATGGATTTTGAAATACATTTTTGTGTAATAAAACAATATTTTGTTAATTTGGAGTCATCAGATTTATAGGAGAAGTAATGCATCAAGTTGAATTGCGTGTACTGCATACCAAAGCAATTTAACATTTACATTATGTCGCCACCAGAAGTACTGCCATATTGTTATATTCTCCAACTTTTTTGTGGACAGCATTTGGATGTGGGCTTTTGGTGTTCAGCAGGTGACTGTAAGCATTTGGCGTCTGTAAAAATGGCAAGTGGTGACATTTTGCATGCTAATGCCTTGTATATAGCTTCTACGGCGGGCTTTCTAGAAATCACACATTGATGGAACATTTCTAATGATTCAACTCAATTAAAAGTCTCATTACTCAAATGGGTACGAGTGTTGTCTTAAACTTTATCATCGTATCAAAATGTTGGCCACTCTATACTTAAAACTCAATATTCAGAACGCATATTTTTATTCGAAATAACTTTAAAACATGTCAAGAATCTACATGAATGGTTCGAAATTATTCAGAAAGGTGCCAAAAACGCACTAGAGAATTTGTTTAATTGGCACCCTGAATAAAATAATTAAAAAGGTGGACATGTTTTAGCCCACTCTGTATTACAGATGTGCGTGATGTGCAAGCATATCGTGTTGTAGAATCGTCCTTAGACAAAGCCCTTCTTTGCAGCGACTTTCATTAGGATTCTGGATTTAACTCAAGCCCCAATGGCTCTAAATGTAGGCGGTTGGCCACAGACACGGGAACAAGAGTTCATCCCCCTCCCACTCACTATGTATTACTTAGAAAAACTGTATGGGGGGATTTAAATCTTCCTGGGCCTGTGCGGTTAACACTTTAAGACAGGATCCGTAACATGGCAAAACCTCAGAAGTAATGGTTTAATTTACTTGAAACTCATATATGCTGAACACACACTTTAGATTTATTGATATGTGTTCCTATAACAACCAATTAAGTACTAAGAAGTTTTCAAACAAACTTGGCAAACAATTATCCAACTTGTTCAATTATCGAATTAGTACAATCTGATGCTATTATTTCTAGATAACTACAATATTACAATGTTTGTCTAAAGGTGTCACACTTCAGTTTACCCTGCGTGCAGAGTTTAGTTATAAAGTACAAGCTCTCTTTTAAGAAGTGAAGTCAACGAATGCAAAGGGTAACTTCGGTTGGGGTTGTAGGCTAGGCTATAATCTAATGCCCAAAGAACTACTGTATAATATTATTATATGGAAAAAGATGCAAAACGTTCGTATATCTTATCTTATGGTTTCGTTTATAAATTATGTTGCTGACAAATAAATATGCCATGCTTCTCTGATCTAAATTTAATGAAATAAACAAACGTTTTGTATCTAAAATATGAATTTTTTCGATAGAATACAGGATTGCACTTATGGTTATTCATTCACACGATGGTTCAAAGACAACATAGTACTATCTGGTTGTATTTGAACATATCTGGTTGTACAAATTCAAAATATATTGTTCCCTGAAGTCCACACATCTCTTTATTCCGATTCAAAATATCCTGTTGTACAAAGTCTATATACAGGTATATTATGGTCGTACAAAGTCAAGATATATGGTCATTAAAAGTCAACACCTTTTTGGCTGTACGTGTACTTGACAAAGTTGACGTCAACATATCTGGTTATTCCAGATCAAGATATCTGCTTGTACAAAGTCAAAATATCTGGTTGAACAACTTCAACATCTGTTGTACAAATTCATATATCTTGTGCAAGGTATATCTGATTTCATTATATCTAGTTGAACAACATCAATATAATGATATCTGGTTATTTAAAGTCAATATATGATTGTACAAAGACAACATTATCTGACAACAAATTAACAAATCAAAGTTGTTTAAACTCAGCATATCACACTGGCGGATCTGGGCCCGCCTCCCCCCTTGGGTGGGCCCGGAAAAAAATATTGGGCTCAAAAAAATTGGGCCAAAAAAGGCCTTAAGGCCCCATCAAGTGTGCCTTTTTGGTCATTACTAGAACTTTGAGGCCTTATTTTTTAATTTCAGGCCACATTTTTGTAGAAAATGGGCCTCCAAATTTGGACCCACTTTTGAGTTTTAGGGGCCCAAAAATTTTTCTATGACCTGAAATTTGGGGCCCTCCCTTGTTGGCTCTTGTTGGTTCCCAGATCCGCCCCTGTATCATATGGTTCTCGAGTCTGCACTCGTAAAAATATTCTTCGCAACTTCCTGCTATCCATCATATCATCTACCGATCCCTTGTGTGTAAAATTAGCCAGATCACAAGCCTCTCGTGGTTCCTCATCACACTGATCTATTTATGTGTGGTTCAGTTACAAGCATTGCCACATCGCCTAGGATTTAATCAACCTGGATACAAACGTGTTGATCCTGTACGCTTATAGCTCATCGGGTTAGCATCGGATTATGATCATGCAGACTTATTAAATGGCTTTTGCCCGGCTGATTTTTACATAATATTGCCTTCAAACATACATTAGTTGTTGTGCAACCTCATTGCTGAGAGCAACAGTGGCCAGGTCAGGGAGTTAAAGGTAAGTGGGGTCATATTGACCTTATTGATCTATTAACCTTCAGAGTAAATATATTTCACTGTCATCGCCAATGTTTGCAAGAAATGTAATATTTAGGAACTGCTCATGATGTCAGCACCCGTGCCAGGGAGACTATGATGCAGAGAACTTTCGATTAGCTCGCAATAAACTTTCGAGTTACCCGTAACGATCTCCGAAAACAAGCTAGAAAACGATTATAATGTGCTCCAAGAAAAAGCAATTTTTATCCCACCCCTGAGCTATCTGAAAACTGATTCTAGCGGGGCCTGGGATGATGAATCAATCCAAACACTGGGTGTTCTAGCTGACGAAGACGATAGAAGAGGCCACTCGAGAATCACCCTATTTGAATTTTTATCGTACCCTCGAGTCTCAAATGAATACTGACCAATGGACTGTTATGTATGAAAAACGTCTTCCTCGGGAGACAATGGGAGTCATGAGGTAGTTAAAAGCTACTGTTCATACACCGAGTCATGATGACTCCGCCACCTCATTTATTAAAGAGGCTGCATTTCGGAGTTTTCATACTTTATTTTAGCCCCTCGGGTTTCATGGGTTTAGGCACCTTGTACATTATCAAGCTTTTAGGAGTTCATACATACATAGATATTAGGTGCCATATACCATGTTTATGAACATGCACGACATCTTACATGTCTTAGTATATGTTACGTTCTGCGCATCTTATATCATAATAGCTTGGCAAGAAGAACACTTGGTTTGCAAACGTTTCTCATTTAGTATATTCTCAAGAAGAGGAACACTATCTGAAAAGAATATATTATTTTTCACTGAACTAACGTTCTTCTGGGAAGTTTTATATCTGGATTGCAACTGTTGAAAGGTAATCAACAACATACATTAGCTTCTCTCCAGGAACTAAGTCGACACGGAAGAGTGCATGTAATCTTAGTAGCTCGGAATACAACTTCTTATATAGGTAGATATTAGCAGCGTTCATTTACTCACACCGTCCTTTTTGCCATAAAACTTATCTAAAGCACTGTGATGAAATCTCCTCCTCCTAGAAACTAGGAAATGCTATTTTGCCATTTTCTGATGAGATGTTTTCAATAAACCTTTAGATTGAGAACAAAGTAGTGGCTAAGTTGTGGAAATAAGATACAGTATGTACTTTTAGTATATGCTTTTGCCCCGTAAGTTAGGCAGACACAGGTGCATTTGTAGGGAATAGTTCAATTCTCAACATAATCTCGATACCTGAGTAAAAGTAATATCGCTACCAGCTGACATTTACAGAAATACACTGCGAGCAAAATAAAAGTAACACATGTAATATGGCAAAACGATAAACAATGTGCTGGATATATTTGAGCGACCAGAGTGTTTAATGACTCTCCTTCTATGTGCACGCACTTGCGTTGAAACAAGTATTTTAAGCAATAGGATAGTTTCTAAATAGCAGAAAAATCAATGAAATCTCGTGCTGCCATCTTTTATTCAGCTTTTAACTCTGGCTAGAGCTCCATTCATTTACATGCTTAAATCTTGGAAAAGTGGCTTACTTTCATGATTTATCAAAGTGTGTTTGTTGAATCTGTATAAAACTTGAATGATATACCACATGATGACCCTGTTTATGTACATGATGTGATTAAACATGCAAATGTTGATTGACATACAAATAATCCACGGATTTAAAGAATTTTAGCATTGCATCTATGGACATTTGGCCCAAGTTTTTTTAAATTGTTATAGAAAATTATTCAAATTACATAACTGTGTAAATCAAAGCTATTAAAGGAGAAAACATTTCACTGAATTCAAATATGCCATTAAAAAGAAGGTAATGTAAGTCATTGGAGGTCTAATATGCAAGTCTCTTAAAATCTCACGAAAAAGGAGATTTAACGAGATTTCAAAAGCTATATGGAAACTATACTATTCGATTTGTGTTCCTTATCTCATGGCCCTTATGATTACCCAGATGATTATTACAACGTTCTACCATCTCATTATCCGGCACACATGTGAATCAACAACTGTTCCATATTAAGCGCCGAGAGTGTAAATTCTAGAATATGTGGGTGGATGGAAATAGCTCTGAACACATATATGTAGGCCTCAGAAACACCTACTGTACATACATTCACAGGTGGTGTACCAGGTTATTTCATAGGTCCATCTTTACATACTGAAGAACTGGTTGAATGAGATAGGTGAGGTAAGGGTCGTTCAATAAGTTCTAATATAAATGCTACACTTTTTGTGTTTATTTTTGAGAAGGTGATGTGTTGGTTTCAATAATATATAAATATTATTGGTTTATCTCAATTGATACTTTTAAAGTTGTAGTGTGTAAAAACAGTGGAACTGGACACAGATTGAAGAAGAGCTAGAATGAATTTATCTGTTATAAGAAACATGGATGGAAAAACTGCCTCGGGTACCCTTATTTCTGTATAATAAAGTGTTATTGCTTAGAAATTACGGAGAATAAATCCCTAGAATTAGGCCCGCATTTAAAAACAAATTGGCTGTAAACTCCAAAATTTTCAATTTTTGGACGTGGAAATGAGAGCATTTGTATAACAATTTATTGAACGACCCTCATATTTGTTGGGCATTCACCTACTACCGCATAATATTATGCAATTTACACCATCTAGAACATTCTATACGAGTACATCTATTTATTGTATCTATATGGTATTCTGTAGGAAATGTGTTAAAACACTGAACGAAATCATCGAAACTTTATTATACGATTTCAAAAAATCAGTATATCACATTAGTAAACAATACTAAACATATACCATGTCATGGGCATTCAATAGAATTTCTATCGAAAGCTCATGACCATGTCAAGAGTAATAATTTCAAAACAGTTTGTTTTCCAAATAAAACATTGAAATCTCAGTATGAATGGATGATTTGAACCAAGGTGGAGGAGAGCCCGCCCTATGTAACAAGGCACTGCTGGGTCCTAGGGGGAGGTGGGGGGACATTGGGTCCGACTCCCCTCCCCATTTGGGTGGATCCAGAAAAGAAATGTTGGATCCAAAAAACATTTGGGGCCAAACATTTTTGGGCCTCAATAAGTGGGCCTTTTTGGGCATAACTTGACCTTTTTTGGGCCTTGTAGGCCATATTATCAAAAATGGGCCTTAAATTTTAAAAAAATTGAATTTTTTTCTGATTTGAAATGTGCCCCCCCCCCTGTTACCGTTTGGATCCGCCAGCCAGTGTAAGATGGCCCTAAAAGAACATGAAAATACATCTTCTGACATATATGCTTGCCATCATTTTGGAAAGTAAAGCTAAAAGGGTTTCAATAAATTAGAAAATGACTCAATTCTATTAAAAGATGCATGTGGTAAAAAAACCTTGTAGCTCGTGTAATAAATAACAGTGACAATATAGGGAGTAAAGACCTTTCTCATCTTTGAATCCAACTATTTCTTTTCTGGACCAAATTTTGTAACAGCGCAATAGAAAACTGAAAGACAGACCACATTGGAGTGGAACATTTTAGGCCTTAATTAAACTGTTAATCATACAATCTGTAGTGATAAACAATGATACCCCGGCCTCCATTAATGTCTGTTTATTAGAACATCATCAGTCGGTCGTAAAAACTGCTCTCAGAGGGATTTTTAGTTCGAAAATACAGACTCCAGAATGTATTTAAATTCTCGTTGTAGTTGCACAATGTCTTTCATTACAGTATAAATGTGATCAATTTCAATCAACATTGGATTAACAGATAAATAATTAATCTCAAAATTAGTTTCAATGTTCCCCAGCACCTAAATGGCGACCTTTATAATATTATTATCATATCAGTTACATAATCCCATTTAGCGTTTCACCGATTGACAATAATTGCAAACCAGACAGATACTAGTATGATGAGGTTTAGAAACCGAGAGGCTCGTCGAGAGAATCCCCTAACTTATTTTTCCATACGATATTGCATTATGACAAGCCTGATGGTTTGATATGTTCGAGCCACCCCCACCCTCCAACCCGACAAAAAAAATCAGTAGTTTTCATCATTCTGGGCACATTTAAGCGATTTTGGCCACTTTTGGACCAAAATTGTCGAAAGTAAACCCCCTGGAATTTTTTAAAAAGTGACCCCCTTCCCTTAGCAAAATCAGGCCTGGACACTGGCATGCTATGGTCAATTGATTGATTGATATTTAAAGATTGGGTACACTTACATTACTTTCCTGCCTTGCTCATAATATTTGCAATTCACTTACAATTCCTAGTTCTACATATTAAGTTATGTTGACATAATGGTTTACAATCTATGTATTTAATATGCTTACAATATCTATGTGTTTCATATATATTTCAATATTATTGATTAAGAATGCAATTGAGGTCACTGGCATTATCTGAACACGGAAACTCGCAGTTAAAACAAACAGGCATATCAAGGGATTAATTATAGAAATTAAAAAAAAGAGAATATTAAAAACGAGTCTTATTTGCTTCCTCAGTTCCTAGATCCTATATCTTGATCTCAAAGTTAACTTAACATTTGCTTGAATATTTTTCATTCAAGGATGTTTGAAATTATACCCAGAAAATGTCAATCAGTATACGTACATGTACATTAAACGCGATCCTTTTCTGGTAGCCATCTTAAAAAGTTTTCGATAAATCTCATTCAAGGAAAAGGAAAATCACTCAAGACCAAGACCCTTTAACTTTATACAATTGTCTGAAGAATAGACCTAATTAATACACCGGATGTTTATTTATTAGTTCAACCAAGACCCTTTAACCAAGCACGCACATAGTACATTATTGAATCGTAACTTGAATATCTGCTAGTTATATCGTTGATATTACACAGGTCTGTGAGCAACCGTGCTTCACAGGTAGACGGAAAGGTCAGGTAATTCCCGGTAAGTAAAAGCGAAGTGCTCTCATATTTCCTTAATTAGGCCAGGTTTAAATGTTGGCAAGTCGTACTTTTTCAGAATAAAATAACACATTGGCAGAATGGGGTGCTTTAAGTAAAACATCAGATATCATGCTCCCATTGCCAGACGTTTCAATTACCATTGGTTGAACAGGCTCACACGTGGTTCAAAGTGAATGTCGGGATCGTTCCCATGGTGGTCCATACCGACAATGTACCCCCTCTAACCTGAAGAAATACAGACAGAACATCATGAGTATTCATTTGAGATTTCACTCATATACACTTTTAATTTTGAATGAAGCTTTCAATGATATGACAATATTTCACCTAGGCATATTGTGTCAGATATTCATGCTTGCATGTTAATCATAACTTGTCAAATTTTAAAAATAAATGATAGCCAATGATAACTACATAGCTTATATAATGTACAGTAGTAAACGATGCTAAAATGTTTCTTAGCCTATGGCCATGGTCATGGTGCATGGTACATACTGGTAACTGGATACATATGCGTTTCATTCACTTTCGTATTTTTTGTACCCTTTGCGATAGTGGTTTGACTTTGGAGCTAGACTCTGCACTTAAGACATATTTTAACAGGTTAGTGATTTTAGTTTTATATTGTTTATGGGTTCTTCTAATTGTTTTAGATCGCTGGAAATTGTCTTGCATTTTTAAAGGCATTTCGAGTGCAAGCTTAAATAAATGTTGAAGGTATAATATCTTGCGTGAGAAAGGTATCCTTATGATCAGTCAGCTAGAAAAACTTTATTTAGTGAATATGAGAAGTGACGAAATTAGAGAGGCAAATATATATTGGGATATAGATATTACAATTTAATTCAATGAGATATTTCGATTATGTTATGATATACTATGAAGACAAAATTGACAAAATTGAATTATCTTCAAGGTAATGAACGATTAACTGACCTTCACCTCCATTAAACTTGACGTGTTAATCTTTTCACCGACTTTGGCACCAACAATGTTAAGCCCCTTCTTTATTTTATGCAACAGGTTCATTTAACACAGTGAGATTAAAGCGCTGAGGTGTATTAGTTTTATAACCATTTTAGTCATATCTATTATATTACATTTTAAGTTTAATTTAATCTACCAAAACAAATCCTTATAAAAGTATAACGAAGTGACATTGAGTTCACTTAGCTGTGTTTTGTAGTTGGCTTTTCCCCTTATATGCTTATTAACTCGAAATACATGTATACGTCGAGTATTAAACATTTGTAATCATTTATAAAATTCACTAAAAGATGGCTTCGGTGTACCCCTTTTCTTAAATGATTAAATAAAACTCGATAGATACAAAAAATTATAAATCTAGAATTCATTTATTTTACTTCTAGCATATTATTTTTTGCATTACAATGCATGATTCAATAGTTCTACATCGACCACCAAAGTCATTTCCCCAGGTCATTTTATTCGTACGTATAGAGTTCAGATTAATCCCAGCAGTTTCAGCAAGGGCGTCATCAAGGTAAGTCTAAGAATCTAAATGTACCTCTGGTATTTCAAACTTACGTTGGATATGTGTCATCTGAAGTAATAATTTGCGATTTGGCAATATGGATGGAGGTGATTGTAGTATGCATCTATCTATAGAGGAAAATTGAACCATATTCGAACTGGATCATTTTGACTGGATTAATCAACCAAATGAAATAAAATGCAAAGAATGTAAAACAATCTGGACATACTGCACAAGGAGAGTATAGAAGATAATAAACAATCTGGACATACTGCACACGGAGAGTATAGAAGACAATAAGAATGCCAGACATGTACTCCCTCAATATAAAGTCATCTTTGTCTTGAAGAAAGTCGAAGTTCCTGACTTGAGCCTTGAAATGGGGCTCTAAAAACAATGATAGCGACTTGTGTGGGGAAATCAAGCAGAAAGCAAGTAACACGTTTAATTATCAGGAGGATAAGATAGCCCCACCAGGTCGAGATACCACCAGTGTTAATTAAGGCAGCACAACCTGACTTATGTCCTAGATTAGATATAAAACAATGAAAATCTCACCATTGTGTAATTCACCGCCAGTTATCCGAGTGGACAGTTCAACCCCAAAGACATATTAATCATGATATTTTGAGAGCTTCGGGAATACCAAGGGCATAGTACTTACGGAATGTTTCATTTTTTCGATGGAAATGAAGTCGGATAATATTGCCTTATCATAATTTAACATGGGTAGCAATTTTTGATCGCAGCCAAGGATGGCCGAGAATAACTCAAACCCTAAATCAAAAGCATTATCCTAACCAGGAAGACTCAGAACTTTCTTTCGGCCATCGGATCTTAAGTTGCGGTGCATTGTTGCTGTCCCATTTAAAATAACTTTGCCTATCCTTATTTTTGTTACATTACATATTGTTATAGTCTCCAAGTTTATGTTCATGTACTTTACAATACTTATCCTACATAAGAGGGGCTTGGGATATTTTAAATGTTTATGTTATACAGACTTAGACTTAAACAACTATATTTTCACATTAATAATCAGGTTACCTTTGCTATAACGCATTATTTAACACATTAATTCTAACATTCTGCAAAACTACTGTCAGTGAATTATATCGAATTGTTTCTTGTATTTTCAGAAGCATATAGTGTAGTGCTAGCTAGTACAGAAAGATGGCGGAGCAGTCGCAACAGTACAAAATTCCAATGCCCCAACTTACAAAGGAGGAACTTATCCGATACCAGACAAAGTTTAAGATGTTCGACAGGAATAAGGATGGTCATATTGAGGCTCGTGAATTAGCAGCAGTTTCAAAAGCTTTGGGACACAATCTCTCAAATGAACAGATAAATGTAAGTAACATTTTTCAAACACAATAATATATGCTTCTAACATAAGGATCACATAATTCAGTAATCAATGCTAAATCTCGTTTCTGCTACAAAACATCAATTTATGTTATAACTTGCTGTTTTAAGGACGAGGCACATGGTAAAATATTATATTCAGTCTAATTTTATTTGCAGAATATTATCGGTGAATGGGATTTGGACATGAATGGCGTGTTAACATTCGATGAATTCGTATGCTGTATGCACGCGAACAAGTCAATCTTTGTTAAAGGTGAACAGAAGTAAGTAATTGCGACGATAATTGCATTTTTGCGATGTTAAAGGATTGGTATCGATATGGAGAACTGAATTCAACAATGTTTTTCTCTTAAACAAATCATTGAAAACACTCTGTAAAAAACACGGTATTTTATGTAATGTTTACTGATTGACAACAATATAATGCGAAAATTATTTAGAACTATTTTATAACTGTTTTTGTTAATTTTTTTTTTTTAGTGCAATTGTTTTTGCTCCTTTCTACCAATTCTTGAGAATGAAAAAATGTCTTTCCGAACCTTGTTAGAACAAAATAGCATATACAACATGCTTTTAGACCTCTCAATATTATTGTTATACAAAAGAATTGTTGGTTGATTTCAAAAAAGTATTCAAAAAATTAAAACAACCCCCCCCAAAAAAAAATAGATAAAAATCAAGATAAACCCTTTATTTCATTAACAAGATACTTTTTTAAAATCAACCAAAATTGCCTTTGTACAATTACAATATTGAGAGACCTATTGATTGATTAGACTCAATCTCCGATCCTTCATGGCAAATGATTTTATAGAGAAATAAATCCCTCAGAATCTAAGTATTTACATTTTGTATACATGTCGTAGATAGCCCAAATGTGTCTACATTAGTATTGTATTTCAGGAAGATGAAGATCCGAAAGATGTTGATTAGCCATGCGGTGGACAAAGCGGGAAATGTCCCGACTAACCGCATGATTCAAGTCCTCTTTGAACAACTTTCCTTCCCACCAGGTAAAAATTTCAAATGAGCGTTACTGAATTCTGGGTTCCGAGCCTACCGCCGTCACAGAAATGTTGGAGACCATAACAATATGCCACCACTTTTGGTGGTGACATAAGAATTGACACCGGGTTCCTTAAGGATATCATTAGTATATTTGAACAACTTTGAAAAGTAAGTCCACCTTTCAAAAGGCTACAAGGATGATTTCAATTTTTCTCCTTGATAAAAAATATGTTGAGACATATAGTTGCCATTTTAATGTAAGCCTAGTCCCTATCCCGGGGTTCCTATGGTGTATTATATGAGCCTGGCCATAGGAAAACCGGTCTTATCACAAAAATTAAAATTGTGCTACAGAGCCAAAAATGTGCCCACGATTAAGAGGAAAATCCGACTTTTTGGTCTATATATGCAAGGATAAATTGTTAAGACATAAGCCATGGCTCATTTGAAAGGTTTCTTTGTGATAAGACCCCTTTTCCTGTGGCCTGGCTCATATTCAGAATGAAATGATCTAGTCACCGGTCACCAAATCTAGTTACATTTACAATTAGCATAGTCGCCGATATCAGGAAGATTATGTTCATTTCAGAGAGGTCAAACAGGATGTTATCTCCACTGGACACACAGCAAACAGGGCACATCAACCTTCATATTTTCTCAGATTTCTACGGAAAGGTATTAGATAAGTAAGTACTTGCATAGTCGTTTAAATATTCGAAAAGTTTGACAGTTCCTTGCTTCCCGATTGGAAAAAAACTTATCCTAAAATAAACTAAATTAATAAACTTTCTGGAGTCTTACTTAAACTTGTTTTAACCTATATTACAAATTGTGAAGAGATGGCGAGACATAGGTAAATAAAGACATCCCTAAATCCCTTTCTCCATCTTGTAAAATTTTGTTATTGTTACAGAGATTTTTGTATTATCACTCAGTTGGGTCTTATGAAACACTATTATATGAATATAACCCCATTATTTTCAGTAAAGAAAACTTGGAAAAGACATTTAAAGGTTTCGATAAAGATGGCTCTGGGGCTATATCTTTGTCGAGCGCCCAACAAGTGATGAAGAATTTTGGATTTTCTAACCCACAGAGCGATGCCATGGGCGCCATGCATGACAGGAATCGTAATGGCTATTTCTGGTATGAAGAACTCTCTCAATTCTGGCCAATTCCACAGTGATTATTAGACGATAAAACAGAGTTCCCCAGAAGTAAAAAAAATAACAATATCAATTACATTCTTTCAACAGAAGTAACGTTATTTGACAATGAAATAGAGTTCCCCAGAAGTAAAAAAAATAACAATATCAATTACATTCTTTCAACAGTAGTAACGTTTTTCGGTATTTCTAGAGGGGGCATATTTCCTACAGCTAGTGACATCAGTGAGCCCGCAAACGATGGCACTGTACTGTACACCGTACGTGTGCAAGAAGACGGTTTATTGTTTGTTTAACCAACTGGATAATACTGTTCATCAAAGATCACAGTTTATTGTTTGCTAAACCAATTGGATAATACTGTTCATCAAAGATCACAGTTTATTGTTTGTTCAACCAACTGGATAATACTGTTCATCAAAGATCACAGTTTATTGTTTGTTCAACCAACTGGATAATACTGTTCATCAATGATCACAGTTTATTGTTTGTTCAACCAATTGGATAATACTGTTCATCAATGATCACAGTTTATTGTTTGTTCAACCAACTGGATAATACTGTTCATCAAAGATCACAGTTTATTGTTTGTTCAACCAACTGGATAATACTGTTCATCAATGATCACAGTTTATTGTTTGTTCAACCAACTGGATAATACTGTTCATCAAAGATCACAGTTTATTGTTTGTTCAACCAACTGGATAATACTGTTCATCAATGATCACAGTTTATTGTTTGTTCAACCAATTGGATAATACTGTTCATCAAAGATCACAGTTTATTGTTTGTTTAACCAACTGGATAATACTGTTCATCAAAGATCACAGTTTATTGTTTGTTTAACCAACTGGATAATACTGTTCATCAAAGATCACAGTTTATTGTTTGTTCAACCAACTGGATAATACTGTTCATCAAAGATCACAGTTTATTGTTTGTTTAACCAACTGGATAATACTGTTCATCAAAGATCACAGTTTATTGTTTGTTCAACCAACTGGATAATACTGTTCATCAATGATCACAGTTTATTGTTTGTTCAACCAACTGGATAATACTGTTAATCAAAGATCACAGTTTATTGTTTGTTCAACCAACTGGATAATACTGTTCATCAATGATCACAGTTTATTGTTTGTTCAACCAATTGGATAATACTGTTCATCAAAGATCACAGTTTATTGTTTGTTTAACCAACTGGATAATACTGTTCATCAAAGATCACAGTTTATTGTTTGTTCAACCAATTGGATAATACTGTTCATCAAAGATCACAGTTTATTGTTTGTTCAACCAACTGGATAATACTGTTCATCAATGATCACAGTTTATTGTTTGTTCAACCAATTGGATAATACTGTTCATCAATGATCACAGTTTATTGTTTGCTTAACCCATTGGATAACATGTATACTGTATACAATGATCACAGTTTATTGTTTGCTAAACCCATTGGATTACATATCGTACGTATCAAAGATACAGATATACAACTTAAGACAATTGTACGCCAATCTGGGAAACATACTTGGAAATAAGCGTTTGAGGAATCTGCGATCTCAAATGGATATATTTTGAACTACTGTGTTACGGGAACTTAAAGAAGGCTAAGTTGACCACTCGAACTTGACAAAAAATAATTTTACTGTGGTCAACGTATTCAAGTCGTGTCTTTCATTTATATATTATGTGATTATGAGAATATGATCTAAATCTATGAAAGGTTGTGTGTTTAATGATTACGACCAAACATATTTATTTAAAGTTTTTTTCTAAATGACGTACATTATAACAATTGTAGCCTGACATTACATATGTACTATTAAATGTTAACTTATACGGTTATTGAATAAAATATCTAAAACAAATAAAAAACTGTTCATTACACATACATACACGTACACTGTATAATGTAGTACTAATTGCAAGTTCACTAGCAGATGTTATTTGCAATCAAATTGATACAATTGTAATCAAAATATTTGATAACGGTGACATTTCTCACATAAAAGCAGGTGTGAATAATACTAAACCAAGCCATTATATACAGTGACTTATAGCTAAGAGCTTGCTCGATGGGTGGACTTGTATACTTCTGAGACGCGATAAACTGAATCATACATTGCGTTCCATTTCAAGTTTTAATTCAGGTGAACTAGCTCTAATTATCAGAGTGACATCTTTAAAAAGAAACCTATGCTACACGAACGATAGAAAAAGAAAAAATATCAATATATTTGCCTCGTTTTCGATAAAAGGGGAAGTCGATGAAAATAGTGAATCATTCGCAAACAGTGTACTCGGAATAGAACACAATACTTCCTATTAGGTTAATTTTTAACGACGATAATAGGATACTGATAGAGTCCAGACTTTGAACCGTCAAGCCTGTATACCTATACAGTTAGTAATAGGAGAGATAAGGGAATTTAAATGATACCAACTCTTCAACTAAAATAGCAAAACAGTTTTAATGACATAAAGTGTGACATAAAAAAACACTTGAATTCTTATCACAAAATCGACCTCAGGGAAT
This sequence comes from Owenia fusiformis, assembly GCA_903813345.2. Classification (NCBI taxonomy): domain Eukaryota; kingdom Metazoa; phylum Annelida; class Polychaeta; order Sabellida; family Oweniidae; genus Owenia; species Owenia fusiformis. The sequence continues at coordinate 22,745,696 of CAIIXF020000003.1, forward strand.
CAGACGACAAAGAACTGACGCTAACTAGCACAGATTCTCAACACGCGGGAACGATATAGGACAGGTAATAGTTTTATTTCATTAGTATAGCCTCGTCTTTAAATACAATAACAATACTTCCGTGTTCTAAAATACTGATTAAGGCGCATTAGTTTTGGCCTGTTGTACTTTACATTTGTTATGACGGGCAAAGTAAATGACGATCAATACACAAGGTAGTATACTATTGTCCCGGGACTATTGTATGTCGTTCGCCTTCCAGGGTTATCGCCAACTAAGGCTTCAGTAATTGAACTATCACTTTTTGGGGGAGGGAGGTGGTTTGATCGTTACTGTTTATAGAGAATGACTAGTCATATATGATATCAGTCAAGTTTTGGGGTGGGGGAAGTACATCTTCACACGCTCGGTCATGAAGAGGGCGAGTAAATGAAAATGGGGGAGTGGGCTCGGTTCTTGACTTCTATTACGCATCTTGTACCCTTGGTCACGTTTGATCTCGCCTCTGATGTGTGCTTTGGGGTGAATCTCAGGGTACGTCACAATTTGAGCCTTGTACGAACTCTTGTTCCCAAAACACACTGAGCCGCTGATGGACATATGACACTGGCGGATATGGGGGGAGGGGCGGAATTTTTTCAGGTTTGAAATGTGCCCCCCCCCCCTTTCTTAGTTTTCAGGTCTGCCTCTGAATGTAGCATGGCTCACATCTTGAAGTCATATACATATCTGATTCTGACATACAGATTGCCTCTAAAGACCAACTAGAACTATAAAAACAAGTAATGGGCTTACTTTGGGTTTCCCATCTCGACGTATGAGTTCAGTCTCAACATAAATATTGGGGGTTTCTCATGATTAAAGAGCTGGTAAACACGAGATGATGAGTTTGAATCGAAGCATGAGATCATAATCGGTATTACCAGAATTGTAATATTACATATTACAGCCACTCCGACAAATGATCAATACGTAATAGCTATCAAGGGAATAATTCCAATGAATGGATATCATCGAACATTCCGACCTTGTGGTCTTTGACTGTCATACAAAATTAGATCCAGATCTTACTAATTCTATCCGGTTGTAATTGTATTTACTGCCGTGCCGTGAATTACACTTTGATTGCACATACAACTGAAATATTACATCAAGAATATTGTTTGTCAGTACTTTTGTTTGTTCGTTTGTTGTTTGTTTGTTTGTTTGTTTGTGCGTTTGTTTGTGTGTTTGTGTGTTTGTTTGTTTGTTTATTTGTTTGTGTGTCAGTGTTTGTTTGTTTGGCTATACGTTTAAGATCTTGATATTTATGAAGAAAGATTTTAAAGAGAAGGAAGAGAATAATTTCGGTTAGTATCTTTTTTCAAATAAGTTAATTTCTAGATTATGGCTCAAGTGATAGCATCACTTTTTAAACATGTCGCAGGAATCATAGACCTACGCGAACCGGTCGTTCGATGATGTTTTTTCAATGGGTAGTGTGGTTTGGTACTGTATGTTGTATAACCTCGAGCTTACGACTAGACACTCAGTCCTTCGTTCATGATATCATAACCTTCATAAACACATATTTGTTTTGCTATATCGGATCTACGTATAAATTCAACCATTTCATGATTAAATGTTTTACCTTTCAACATGATAACCTACATTGAATGTGAAAACAACTTGTAAATTATTTATGAACTTCACCTGACAGCGTAATGTATCCGAATTGAATTGACTTTAAAACAGCACATAGATGTGTATTTCAGTTCTATAATTGTGCCCCGATTATGCAGAGATGTGTGCATTTATATGACATGGTTCATTCAGGTCAAGCGTTTTCAACAGTGTCAGGTAAATATTTTAACAGTGTCAGAGCAATGATTTAAATATAGATGAAACATTAATTTCTTGAGGATATTCTCTCCAGTGTAGATTATTTACTATACAGTTTGGCCAATGGCTCACATTTAGCACTATACAAAAAGTCAAGATGCTCCTTCGACGAGTCAACGCAATATGTATCTGCTTATCGTTGCTTAATAACAAGATAAAGTGAACCTGTTTTGTGATTAGTAAATGAGAAAACAAAAAACCTCTGATTAGTGTTGTTTATGGCTATGTGTAACACATCTCCCCGATACAGTCGTGTAGAGAGCACCCCGGAATAGCCTGACAACGGTAAAGACAGTACCGTTGTCACAAATGGCGGAGATGACCGTCGCTTCAATTAGATTTTTATGAACTGTATGTTTAATAGAGCACCTAGACTAAATTCCATTAAAACAACAATCAATCAAAGTGTCTTAATACTCATTGTACAATTAATTACCGTACTGTAATTACCATATCCCGTTGTCTTTCTAAATTACTCAAATTCAGATTCCATTGTCAATGACAATATCGAAGACGCTATATTGTGGCGATTCACGACCCAATTTGATCGAAAATGGGATTTCATATGATACATTATCCCAAGAGCTTAATGTATGCACAGAATTAGCGACGATAAAATCCCATGAAATGAAGAAATGAAGTGATTAAACAGTTATGTCCGCCATTTGTGACGGCGGCATCTTAGCCAGGCTATTCCGGTGTGACGGCATCTAGCCAGGCTATTCCGGTGTGAGAGTGGGTATATAGGCAATGCTCAACAACCATACTGTATATCACCACTAAGACAGATTTAAAATGATTGACTTGTAGTAAGGTCACTGGTGATCCACTCGATTACGCTGATTACCAAAACGAACCGTTTTGGTAACAAAATGTCGGAACGTCGAAGGCACGATTTTTCTTTTTTCCTTATTTCACGCGTTGTAGGCAGAATCCCCACGACGTTTTTTCTCACAACGTGCATCAGTATCATATGTTTTAGAAAATATACATGTTTGCGAAAAAATAGCTCAGAGGGCAACAGAATCGTCGATTTACTTCCTCACTTAAGTTACATAAACGGTTTTTCGAAAAACAGTTAAGATCTGCACTTTTAACCCAAACCGTTTATGTAACTTAAGTGACGAAGTAAATCGACGATTCTGTTGTCTTCTGAACTATTTGTTCGCAAGTATGTACACTTTCTTAAACATAGGATACTGATACACGTTTGTGTTAAAAAATGTCGTGGGAATTCTGCCTACAACGTGTAAAATAAGGAAACGAGAAAAATCGTATCTTCCGGATGTTCCGACATTTTGTTACCAAAACGAACCGTTTTGGTAACCAGCGTAATCGAGTGGATCACCAGTGAAGGTAATATCTCGGTGTTTAAAATATTGCTCATACACAGAATGACCTTGGCCATTGCACAGTCAGATGCGTAGTAGTATTGCCTACTCCAAAACAAAACTTAATATGTTTGTAACAAGTATGAGATCAGAACTGCAATCTCGTAAACAACAAAACACCTACGTTCCAGATAAATAAAACGAAACTAAATGTAGAAGTTCGACGGCATTTGATTGATATTACATAATTATGATTTACTATTCCAGGTGAAGTATCCAACATGAAGGCACTACTATTGGGATTATTGGTTGTCATAGTGACATGTGAAGAACAATGTAACACCCCAACATACCCAGATATAAATGGGAAATGTAACTGTGATCCAACGTCAAGCCAGCCATTCACAGTTAGATGTGACGGTCAGAACATAGGCAAGTTACCCAGCATTCCATCGGCCACGCATACATTGTACATTGCCAACGACAGAATCGAACAACTGAATATTCCCGGGACTTCAAAGGATCTTCAGGGTTTATTCATCAGAAAGTCTGGAATAAACAGCATTGCCGAAAATGCCTTTCAAGGAATGACGAAGCTAGGTGCTCTAGGATTAGAGGATAATAAGCTCACTTCGGTTGCTGCTAATACATTCAATGGCCTATCAAACGTAACGAAAATCTACTTGAGCAATAACTCGATAGACATTATAGAAGCGGAAGCATTCAATCTCCCCTCATTGAAGGATTTAATACTCAGTGGGAACCAAATAAAAGATTTGCCAAAGAATACATTCGGGGCAACTAGTCAGCTGACATCCATTGATGTAAGTGACAACAAACTGACCAGCTTAGCAGATGGCCTTGGACAGTTGACATCTTTAGAGACACTGCATTTAAATCGCAATCACATCGCTAGCCTTGGTGCCAGTAGACTGTTGTATCTTATCAGCCTCACCACGATACACGCTCACACCAATTATGTCAATAAAATTGGCCCCAAGGCATTTGATGGACTAGCCCAACTTAAAACACTAAACCTTGGGAACAATCAAGTTTTGGAAATATCAAAGGAAGCTTTTCAAGTTTGTAGATCAACAATTAAAGAGGTGCATTTACAGAACAACAATCTGTTTTCCCTCCACGAAGATACATTGCCGTGGGAAGATTTGACAACATTAAAACTCGATGGCAACCCATGGGCCTGTGAATGCGATTTGACATGGTTAATGACCGGGAATACAAATATGAAATACGGCAACCTTACGTAAGTATGAGATGATATGTCCACAAAACCCGCAGATTTTCACCATTCTGAGCACTTTTCACTTGATTTTTTAGCCATAACTGTCATACAGCTCCTTCTTGGCAAAAGCTCCCCTTTGGTAAAAGGCTAAAAGCTGGCTACGGGCGAGTATCACATGAAAGACTTGCCTTGTACTTTTTATGCGAATTATATGTACATTGTACAATGTGTCTCACCAATTTCCACTTGTTTCCAGATGTGACGCACCTGCTGAACTAAAAGGGACACCACTGGACAAGGTAGACCAAAAGGCGCTTGACTGCCCTGAACCCGAACCTAGTCCTAAATCTGGACTCTCCAAAACTCATCTGATCTTGGCCATTGCCATCCCAGCAGGAGTCGTCCTCCTAATAATCATAGTTGTCGTCATAATCTGCTGTAGACGCAAGAGAAACGCAGAGGGAACAAAGAGTGTGAAGTACAGCGCCGTCTATAAGCCAACGACAGAACAGAAAGCGTAAATAGATAGCATCGAAAGAAAATTGCTGTAGGAAAATAATGATTGAACAGAAAATTCATTTGGTTGTGAGAATCTGAAGTGTAATATAATTGTATATGTTTAGCGCATAAATATGTACATGCGATTGTATATTGTGATCCCGATTATTGCTTGCTTAATTTCTTCAAGTCAACAAATAATTTATAATGGTGTATATAATGACATAAAATATTTAATTTTAGTGTTGTCAGATGTCAACAAATCACTTTGATTATTAAATAGCATCTTAATATTTTCTGTTTGAACTTTTAATGAAACACGAAATGGGAGCTGGTGATATGGTTTACAAAGTAGATGTTTTGCAACTTCTTTAGTTTATATTATTAGTAGCCTAAAGCTTCATTTCTCAGTCAAGAAACCTTCTTCATTGGCAAACTTCGGTCACTGTCGTGTTCAATTGTATTGTTAAATACGCATTTATAATGTACATAATGTAAGTTTGTAATAAATATGTTTTGTATTTTTCACAACACTGCCATCTTTTTATAAAAAAAATAAAATAAACGTTCAGTCATTTTTGCTTTAAAAATACGAATCTTGTTTTAATTATTGGTTCAGTTCAGTGATGCGAACTCATACAGCATTAGCACGGGTGTTAAGCCACGATGATACCAAGAGCACATGCTTTGAGGATCCGCGTTGTTTGAACCTACCGCCGAGCTCACTTATACATTGGCCCCGCTACACAGTCATGATACCGCCGAGCAAGCTCATTGCATCATATGATCGGGTCTGCTTTACCCCCGTGATTAGGAAACACTAAAATAATTTGCCCTTGAAAACGAAAAATAGTATCGAGGGACTTTCCCATTAAATTGACTCCATGACAGGACACCATCTATTTTGAATTTTCAGATCCGATAAAATAATTGAACTATGAATACTTGGGTTGTTACTTGTCAGAACAGTTGGGCAAGAGTCAAACCACTTGGGAAGCCCAGAACAGTTGGGCTTCCACATATGTGTTAACAGGAAAGATGATATTGTGAACCATGGACAGAGATAACGCGTTCCAGCCAAGCATATCTATCCAAAACGAGGCTGCAACGCGGTTAAGACACACAGCCTATGTCTGCTACAGTTATAGTAGCATCAGAGGAGGAATAACACCAGAGTTCAAAGATGACATACGCTTATAATGTAAACCTGCATTGAGATGACATAGATCTCTGATTGGTCAAAAATCGACAAACGGTGGTTTCAAAATTCTCGAAATACGCTTCGAATAATATTATGTTCATTTCTGGCGTGTTAACCAATATCATAGCTTCTCATTTCACATCCAGATAAAGAAACGTGTACGGAATATGCCTATATCAATTAAAACATCCCATCGAAGTGTAGTATTTGATAACTAGCCGATGAAAATTCGAACGAACGAAGGTGGTAAGCAAAAGACGTAATTATGTCTGTCATCTTTGATCTGGGGCATTCCCTCCTCTTTAGTAGCATAATTTTTTTATACCATTCGGTGGAGAACTTTTCAGAGTATGTATATGTGCAGCTTCTTGAAAAGTCAATCGGGGAAATATATCCTGTGTGTACAAAGTCACTTGATGAAGATGATCGGGGCATTTTTCTTGCTTCAATCCTGTGTTTTTGACTTTGTCACTCGACGCATGTCTATAAAATCACGTATACACCACGGCAATCTATATTTCTTCAGACTTGCCAACCTAAAATGAAAAATTTTCGGGAGATTTAAAAAAATTGCGGTAGTTTTACGGGAGTTTTTTTCATAATCCGGTAGTTTTTGCGGGAGTTTTTTGAAAAAAACGGGAGTTTTTACGGGAGATTTTTGAAAAAACTGTAGTTTTTACGGGAGATTTAAAAAACGGGAGTTTTTGCGGTAAATTTTGAAAAAACGGGAGTTTTTACGGGAGATTTTGAAAAACGGGAGTTTTTACGGGAGATTTTTTAAAAAAGGTATTTTTCACGGTAAATTTTAAAAAACGTGACTTTTTTACGGAAGATTTCAGAAAAAATTGAGTTTTTGCGGTAGGTTCTGAAAAAACGGGAGTTTTTACGGAAGGTTTTGAAAAAACGGGAGTTTTTGCGATAGATTTTTAAAAAAACGGGAGTTTTTACGGTAGATTTCTGAAAAAACGGGAGTTTTTACCGTGTGAGGGGAACATATTAAACGAATCTACTGACATGACAGAAGTATGACAGAACTGGCCCCCGTTTGTGGACATTTGGTGTGCAAACTTATACCGAACTGATCGCAGAAAAGCAATTTGAATCATGGGAATGAAGTACTTTTAAGTTATTTATGAAAGTATCGATAGTGAACCATGGGAGCCAATCCTTCTCGTGGAATAAAAGAAAGAAGCGTGCCTGCAATAATCAAGGTCACAAACTTGTCAAATTCCTTTTAAATACGGTAGATTTTTACAGCAAAAAAAGGAGATTTTACGGGAGTTATACCAAAAATACGGGAGATTTTACGGGAGTTATACCAGAAAACGGGAGATTTTACGGGAGTTATACTAAGAATACGGGAGATTTTACGCGAGTTATACCAGAATACGGGAGATTTTACGGGAGATTTCAGCAAAAATACGGGAGATTTTACGGCCATATTTTAAAAAAAAATTACGTGAGATTTTAGTAGAAATACGGTACGGGAGTTTACCGGATTCTAGGTGGAAAACCAGGCATATTTTGGAAACGCAGTCCAGACACTACAGCAACGCGGGATCAGACTTCATACATATTTGACAAAACTGGAAACGCGGTCACAGCAATGAAGCTGGTGTTCTATCATGTACGATAATTCCTTTGGTGCCCAACGGACTTCGGGAAATGGGGTTGTTGGCCTGTTCCCCCTAGTTGGTGAGATAAATTTCCTATCAGTTTTCCGTTTATTTCCCTCGACATTTATACTAATTGAAGACGTGCTCCATATTCTTCTTCGTTTCGTTCGGTACAGGGACATATTGCCCTTGCTTTTTCAGAGAAAATGCGTTAGATGCCTGATTAAATCAAAAAACTCGATAGAAAAGCATAAGGCATCAACTACTTTGTGCTTTACAATACAGAGAAAGTTGGTGCCTGGGCCGCGTTACAATCTAATCTATGCTGTAGACGCGTTGCCATATTGCTGAAAATGACTGTGCCGCGTTTCCGGCGAGTTCAATTTTGTAAGCAGATTGCAAGAAAAACAAACAAAAGTTTCATTCTTTATTTGCATTGTACATTATATATGTGTCAGGCCATTCAATGCCAACGTTAAATACACCCTTCGTTACATTTTATGGCTTAATCCACGCAATACCACACACATGGAAACAATTAATTAGAAATAATCCAAATAACAAGAAACTTAAAAATGAAGAACTTCAAATTAAAGACCGCACAATCAACGTCAAAGCTATTAAAACTAAAACTATCTATTGGTATCTCATAGAGGATTTATTCGAAGAACCAACTGGTAAGAAATTCCTAACTACAAAATTTAATGTCGCAGAAGAGGAATGGAAACACATTTTCACTTTGCCTTTTAAGACTGTACGTGAACCAAGAATACAATGTTTTCAATACAAACTCATTTTAAATCTAACGCCAAACAATAACTCAAAGGATGATCAAAAATTCAAATCTGTGCGATATATGCAATGATAACAAAATCGATGATACCATACATTTTTATATTGAGTGCCCAAACTCTGCCAAGATTTGGGACGAATTCAAAATGTTCTTAATGCATGGAGTAGATATCATAAAACTGTGGTAACCTATGTTATCAAAGACTATTGTGCAATTGTTATGTAAACATTTGTAAATTATATTGTTTGTAAATCCTCTGTACATGGAGATGAGTTGTTGGAAATAGTATCTATTTGTAAACTGTAAAATAATTATATGAGCTTGTGTGTATATCATGTATGATGTATGTGTTAGATCCAATAAAAAAAGAAAAAAGACCTTTGATGAATGATTATGTTCAGTGGTCATGCAATAATACCTAAAATAATATCACATGTGTTTTTGTTTACAGGACAGAAGTCATTCTAGAGGACTATATACAGCTAGGTAGTAGATCGTATATTTTTAGGAACACCTAGGTTTCTCGGCCTTTTCTTGCACAATCCAAACAGATAATTAGCGACGCCATCTTATGGAGGCGACCCCAATCGTATTTCACTTATTAGGTTTTCATTTTAGCCGGGATTTTAACAACAACCCAAACTAATAAGCAAGAATTCAGTAATAAGTCACGATCGACAGTTTTATTGTGTATTTTGTCTGCCACAATATGATATATGTAGTTATCTCTAAAATAACTATGTTACATAGAATAACAACACGATAGACACGAGAGTAAACTGAAATACAATGGATTACGATTTTCGAGGGAGGATGTGCACTTTCGGAACATGCACAAATATTAACTACACGAAGGTCGAATGCCTATTTAGACCTAAATAATAACCCCTGTATACATGGTATACGCTCGTTACAGGTTGTGTAGCGTAGATCAATAAATACAAGATGGGGCTCCTGAAGGTTAAGTTAAAAATTGTAAATTATATATTCTTATGAAATTAATAAAGCATTATGGATGGCATAACCAATGTAATATTCATTATACAATAATTAGCGAAAAGAGCTAATCTCATAGAACATCTCACAATTTATCTATAAATATAGATAAATAATGTCCTTATCGTATCAAACCCTCGGGAGCACCATCAATAGTAGCACAGAAAGTGGACATGGATTACATGTGAAAGTATTATATTTCCTTCAGTTTTATGAACACAGTTACTTTGCCAGATGAATAGGGAATTGTGAAACATGTTTCTGTATGCTCTTATCGGATTGTTATCAATTTACTGTCTTATTCTGATCATAAGGTATTTAACCAAACCAAGGACCAATGCACCAGGTCCAAAGGGATGGCCATTATTTGGAAATGCCTTAGAGTTCGACATAAAACATTCGTCCGTGCAGATGGCAAAATGGGCGAAGAAATATGGGGATGTCTTTAAAATAAACCTACTTGGAGAAGATATCGTCGTCATCAATGGGGAGTTATGCTATGAAGCTCTTGTTAAACGTGGCGATGATTTTGCAGGACGACCAATTCGTAATCGCAGTGATTGGGTAACAGAAATGCGTGAAGATATAGTATTTGCTGATATGAGCCCAGAGCAAAAAAAAAGAAGGAAGATTGCTCACAGTGGCTTAAAGCAGTACGGAACTGGAATGGCTCATATCGAACAAGTAAACGCCAAAGAGATCAAAGCTTTCTTGAAAATAGTGGCGGACAAGAAGTGCTCTCCGTTCGATCCCCGTGCTGACATTTACAAGTGCGTCATTAAGATTATTACTTTAATGGTGAGACTCTTAATATGTATAAGGACACGATTCATATTTTAACTCTTGGATATCGTGCTAAATGCTCAATGGTTGGTGCAACAAAGGTGATAGGGTTTCATTGAAATTTGTGTTCTAACTTCTAAAAGGAAGACCTCGTCTACTTCACCCCCTTATATCTTCACCAACGAGGGCTTGTAGCTAGACTAATATGTTCCTGGGGCGATAACAAGTGTAGATCGATTCTTTAAGGTGGACTATACTATAGTACTATAAAGTTCATAAAGTTTTATGTTAGTCTCAGGATCAATTTTCATCTAACCTTTTTGTATACCATTAACAATACATCCAGTTAAATAGATTACATTGAAATTCGAAATCTACCCAGCTATGAATAACATTTCTAAAGAAATTCTATTTAAAGTAAATAGCTTTGAAACCATATTTTACATATATTTACTTAGTTACAAGTTTTTATACAGGGTTGCCAGTTTAGTAAACGGGGCAAATAGCCTTTTAATGCTTGATACAGACAATATGATAGAGAACATAGGCCAAGGTCGATAAAAATAATTTTAAATAAAGATGGCATGGTAATCGATATGTGTTTATTTATAATTTCCCAAAAAGATAATACTTGATTGCTGGTGCTGCCATCTTTATATCGACCTAAAACCTGTGTTAGAGAAGGGCCCAAACTTTATTTGGTACTTGAATGATCCAGAAGTAACAGTTTAGTGGAGGGGCATTTTTTATTTGGTACTTAATTAGTGAATGCAAATAATGGGACACAAATCACCTATTTCAGTTTGGAGTACTTCTTGAATACTTTTGAGAATTGATGAATCAAACTACTCTGCAAACTGTAAAAAAGAATCACCAACAGACAACAATTCTGAGATAACCCCAATTTAATATCTTGAACCTGATATTGCAGGGCCTGCAAATGTTCTATTTTTAAAAATCGTGATAAATTCCATTTTCAGTAAAAAATACTCGCCCCTCCCTAAGGTAGGCCCAGAAAACATTTAAGGGCTCACATTTTTTGACTTCTTTTAATATATCTGGTAAAGCTAGCCGTACACCAATGGCACAATGTCTGACTTTGTCCCTTTGTCCGTTTTGTCCCAACTTGTCCCTTCGTGTCCCATGAAAATAGTTTACTCAATAACTCCCTTGATGTCTCATCATGTCCCATTGGTGTACGCCTAGCTTAAGATGTCAATGGCAATCCAGTGTTGTTGAGAAACTTGTAGATTCCCGTGAGTTACCATTGCCCTCTTACCAGGTTTACTAAAAGAAGACTATGAAATGGTGCTTTCCTGATAAAAGCAAGGAAATACACATTTGCCTTCATACTTTATTTGCACCAGAAATAACATGTGCAGGTATACCAATTTTTTCAAAAATGTTTTCGTTTCACAAGTACCTTAAGGTAGGTCATTTAAACTGTTTTGTCATACTATATAGTGCCTGTTTGCGTATTGTTTTACAGCTTTTTGGAGAGGCTATGACAAACGAGGATGACATCAAGACTATTGCAGAGTTGGACGAAGCTATTGAAACAGCCATTGGGGCAGCTAATGGATTTGAGCTTGATAATTTTCCTTGGCTCCGGTTCTTTGGGAACAGAACCTACAAAACAATAGAGTATTTCGTAACTACCCGAAATGAGCTATTTGATAAGTGGCTTCCTGACTCAAAGGTATCCACAAGCTCAAGCAAAATACCAACAGAATCATTTTCAAATCTCAAAAGTCTCAAATGTAGATATCCTGATAATATTAACTATCAAGCCTGTTATTTATATGAAATTAGATAAACATGTTGTATTTTAAGAGTTTCTGATCGAGTATTTGATTTAATTATTTCTATTCAATTGTGTTTCGTATAATGTAGGATACGACGGAGAAAGGCAAGATTCGGGGCATGATCGACTGGTTACTAGAATAGTATCGCAGGAAAGCGACCCAACCGTCACTGATACCAATGTTCGAATGATAATAATGAATCTTCTACACGCAGGTATATTACTTTGTAGAGTAATTATGTCAGTCCACGATGGTGTATTTAGATTAGAGACACTTCCATTGTTTTGCATTAAGTTTTATTTCTCAGATAGTGTATCTCGAATAAGAGTTTCAAAATTAAACTCGCCCGCTAAGTTTCACCATTTGGAAGGTTTGGACATGGGTGTCCGCTTTAAAAAAAATTACCTGCTTATGATGGTTCACTAGTTTTTTCCTATTTAGGAAGGAAGCCAAATGGTAATCAATGTATACTTAGTTAAAAATAATAATTTGTGGCAGTAAACAAACATCAAATGTCTCTTCATATTTTACTTTATAATAGTCTTATAAATTAAAAAACGAAAACGATATGAATGAGTGGGACAAACAGCGTCACTTGATTGACCCTTTTCATAAGAATTTCATACCACTGTTTGTTTATTAAAATTTTAACATTTAAGAGTATCTCCCATAATAATAGATTTTCTACATGTAAAATGCCCGATTAGTAGTGTACTGTGCATACGTTTTTTCTTTGAAACACCTTGAAAATGACAGAATCCACCATTTACATACAGTGAGTATATACGATGATAAGATCATATAACAATCCTCTCCGTCTACTTTGGCAATTCAACTTTCTTAGATTCCGTCGTGTTACAGTGGATGCATATCATGTACCTGTAAATGTAGTTTGACTTTATTTTCTGCTAAAAATTTCTATGCTTTATTTCTTCCGGGGAGATACGACGTCAGATACTGTACATCACGGCGTAACATTGTAATTGTTCATTTTACCGACAAAAGGCAAATATTTACGCGATAAATATGCGCAATGCTCTTCCAAGTAATTGCAAAAGTTTTAATATTCGTGGAATCTTCTTAAAAACTTCAAGTTTTGTTCAGATTAATATGCGCTTCAATACAATTCTATATTCAAAAAGGTTGTGTCACGATAAACAGAATTAGAATCACCAGAAAGTAGACATTTCAAACCCTACCCGTTTTCTTCTTTGTCGCGCTTTTCGGCCCTGCGCTCTCGTTGTCGCACCGTCTTTCTAGACTCTTTCACAGTGCCCCTTGTCATATTCAACTGATATACACAGACGGGAAGATATTAAGGATTGTTAAATGCATTATTTGTAATTTATTTTAACTCGAATATTTAGTTTTATTTATTTTAAGCAATGAATAATAAAGGAGAACATATAATACGCTAACGGCGTAACGTCTTATTTTGTAAAGGCTTCACTTGGGGTTGTGGTGATAAAATGATGTCTATCTCAATATATACTGGTTCACATTAAATGAAATTGATTGTATGTAGTAAGGGGTATATTTAAAAGATCATGCTGAAACATTGGGAAGTTTTGAATTAGAAATATTTGAACTCAAAAAATGAAACGTAATTATGTGAATTTTTCACATGGCTTCACTTCATATTTCTTTCAATTTATACTTCTTACAGACTGAATTTTAATCGAAATGATATAGTTTTTTGATAAAAATATAGAATATGATATGCCTTTCAGGAATCAAAAAAGAATAATTCACCTTTCAAACGATTTAATGTTTAATTGATCAAAATATATATCTTGTTGGTACGAAATTCTGCCTGTCCACACTTTTTTTGCATAAATATAAGCGTTAAGTTAGCATTGTTATATTATGACGTCATCACACAGAATCTATTTGTCTTTTCCAAAATGGTAAATTTAAATATTGTGAAAATTTGAGAAAGATCCGTTAGGAAATGAAAAAGTTATCTTCATTTTTCGTTTAAAATTAAAATCATTTTTCTTCAAAATGTTACAGTCCACACCCGGTTTTAGCATAGAAAGTCGCATAATACGGCTTGCGTGATTCTCATTTAAAAAGTCCCAACTCAGTTATTTGGAATTCTGATAGACAAAATATTTCATGGACATACGTGTTCAACTGATGACGAAAAATTGTAGAAAAATATGATTTTGCTGTCGAGATATTGCGGTTTTAAAAGTAAGTACGCATGTAAATATGCAGTAGAATGCCGCAATGTACAGTATCTGACGTCGTATCGGAGAGTTTCTAGTTTTTAATTTTTTTTGAAGGCATCACAACAACAGAGAGCACCATTGAATCAGGGATTCTCATATTGATGAACTTTCCGGATATCCAAAAGAAAATCCAAAAGTCTATTGACGTAGGGGTTGGACGAGACAGGTAAATACATGTAGAGAGTCACCTGTGTATGAGGCAAGGTAATAGTGTTGAGGTAAATACACATGATGTGAATTTTAATTCTTGTAATTACTAATAATCAATTCAATGGATACACTGTTTTTCCAACATTTTACGTAGATACCAGATTGCCACAGGATCATACTGGACTGCCTCAGGACCATACCAAACTGCCACAGGTTCAAACCAGACTGCAAAGGAATCATTACAGACTATCACAGGACCAGACTCACACAAGATCATGTCAGACTGCCACAAGATCATACCAGACTGCCACAACATCAAACAAGACTACCACATGATCATACCCGACTGCCACAACATCATATCATATCCACATTTTATGTAGATACAATCTACCACAAGTTCACACCACACCACTACAGGATCATACGAGTTTGCAACAAGATCATACCAGATTTCCAAATGATCCTGCAAGAGACTGTCATAAGATCATATGAGACTGTCAACGGATCATACCAGACTACCACAAGATCATTCCAGACCGCCACTTGATCCTACCTGACTACCATAAGATTATACCAGACTGCCACAGGATGATACCACACTACCACAGACTGCCACAAGATACTACCTGACTGCCACAAGGTCATAACAGACTGACACAAGATCACACCAGACTGCCACTGAATCCTACCTGACTACCACAAGATCATGCTAGACTGCCACAGGATGATACCACACTACCACAAGATCATACCAGACTGCCACAAGATACTACCTGACTGCCACAAGGTCATAACAGACTGACACAAGATCACACCAGACTGCCACTGAATCCTACCTGACTACCACAAGATCATGCTAGACTGCCACAGGATGATACAACACTACCACAAGATCATACCAGACTGCCACAAGATACTACCTGACTGCCACAAGGTCATAACAGACTGACACAAGATCATTTCAGACTGCCGAAAAATCATAACACACTGCTACAAGATCATACTTAACTACCACAAGACTGCCACATACCAGACTGCCACAATATCATACCCGACAACCACGTGCACAATATCATACCCGACAACCACGTGCACAATATCATGCCCGACAACCACAGGATCGTACCAGAATGCTACAGGATCCTACAAGACTACCACAGGATCCTACCTGAGTGCAAAAAGGTCATACAAGACTATCATAAGACCGTATCATACTGCCACAAGATCCTACCATCTTGCGAAAGAACACACCAGACTGCCACAGAATCATACCAGGGTGCAACAAGTTCATATCAGACTACCACATGATTCTAGCAGACTACCGCATGATCCTACCAGACTGCCACAAGACAATACCAGACTTAACAATGATAAAAAAAAAGTGAAGAAAAATTAAGAAATCAAACTGCAATCGACCTTTTGTAGGACAATTTAAGATTCGTAAATTGGTAAAATATCATTTTATACCATACAGATTTCTACCATACTTACACTGTAAATGACAATTTGGCTAAAATGCAGCCTTGGCTGCATCAAAATGATGATGACGACAAATGTGTGAGTCAATAACTTAAAGGTCAAATTGTATGCATGTACAGTGATCAACAGTTTTACGTTTATGGCACATATTTAATTAGCAACTGCCAAATATTTTACTCTTAGGTTTCCCACATTAGATGATAGAAGCAACCTCCCTTACGTTGATGCATTCATACTCGAGATCAATCGCTACATATCAATCGCCCCGTTTACTTTACGAAAATCTACAAAGGATTCTAAACTAGGAGATTATTTCATTCCAAAGGATACACAGGTACCGAGGTTAACAATAGGGAGTTTAAGCTTGCATATAAAATCGAAACGCAAACCTATACGTATGACCAATCGCCCATACAAATGCATCGCTTAGATATTTTCCGTTCACGTTTAGGTTGTGAAAAACATTGCAAGCTTAAACTCCCTATTATCTATCAATGCAGTGTTTAAATAGTCAATTCGCAAAATAAATCAACTGTGGCCTCGTATGAAAAGTTGTAAATAAAGAAAAACTGTTAACATGTTTGCACACCAGAGTAAAAAACTAAAATGAGTTACAAAACGGCAAGAAGGATAAACATCAAAGATGACAACATGTCATGATAAAAAAAACAAGTCCCATATATCCCAAGATATGATTTTACGAGAAAAAATTGTGTGAGGAGTTTTGTAGTAGAGTCTTACCCAATGCTACCAATGTGTGATAGACCTATGAAAATAAGAATATATGGCACAAACGATTTTAAGTTGCACCACTCCCAATTTAATCTATCACGCTCCATATTTAGGTTTGGGTGAATTTGTTTGGTGTTCACCACGATGAGCGCTACTTTGCTGATCCATGGGCGTTTAAACCAGAACGTTTCCTTGACGAGAATGGTGACGTGATTCCAGTTGATCAAAGAAAGATGTAAGATATTATCTTAGTGTGGAATTGTACATTTGATTTATAAGCTGCTTGAGAGATGGCATCAATACAAATCATACTTGTTTGTAATTTTATTATCTGATTATAGGCTGATGCCATTTGGAGCAGGAAGGCGTGTTTGTGTCGGTGAACAGTTGGCGAGGGCGCGATTATTTCTCTTCTTTACTGCAATGCTGCAGAAGTTCACCTTTCTTCCGCAAGAGGGCGATAAATGCCCATCATGTGACCCAAGGGGATATACCGTTGGACTTATATCACGACCAAATAGTTATAAAGTACGAGCAATCCTGCGCACTTGAATTATTGTATACCGCTTGAACTACGATAAAACAACGTATTACTACATGATTTAAAATATGGAAAGAATAAAAGAATGAGTGTCTATCTATAGCCAACAATTTCCAATTTTCAATTATTTTACTTGTTTATCTATGAGAGCGTTGTACATGTATATTGGAGATATATTAATCAACCTGAAAACATTAATTGTGCCATGTAAAATACATGAAAGAAATAGAATGACAGAATTATAAACAAAAATTGAAGTCACAAAATACAGAGAAGATTAGGTCGATACATTTTGAAGTGTTATATCGTGGGGCGAGTGCTACTACACTTTACTTGAGGGCAGAGGAAGGCATACAAAATACACAAATGGAACACATATTGGACGTTCATAACACGGACGGCTATGGCAGTCTGGCCCAAGCAAAACCAAAAATGACAATCTAGTGACATCTTGTATGCCAGCTTTGTTCAGCTTTATAAAAACTATACTTTTAATAAGTGTATACTATACTAGTAGTTCGCCTATCTGGTGTCTAAATCATTGTGCCACGCAGTTCTACTCTAACATTTTGAGAAAACAAGGAAAGTAAACGTCTCACATATTTACGTCCAGATAGCAATAAGAATAAATGTGAAATATTCACTTGACTTAAAATGTTTATGTTTTTCATTCAACTTATAAAAGGCTTTGAAATGACACTTGTCAAGTATTTTCCTTCAAAATAAAAAATTAAGTAATATTATATATTAAACTGAAAATGTCTCATTCGTGTTAAAACGATATTGTGCTTGAAAATTGGTAATAACCGAAGCATGTAAAATAAATGTGATTTTAAAAAGAACTAAACACAAACGTCCTTCTTTTACCTCTTCCTCGCCCTCCGTTTGTATTTTCGCCAGTCGTTTCCTCACTCCTCACATCTCTCTGTCCTGATATATTAGGCACGTCGCAAAACAAAAAGTTTGTGCACGTATTGTTAAACATTTAGCTTTTTAACACGATTAGAATGTGACGTTTTTGAGACACATATGGAAATCCTTTTTTAATTATAATTGTTTACTTCTGTTTGCATATATGTCACTATTATGTGTATGTCATAAGTTACGAGAAATTGCGTATTTTTATGTTTACATGTAGATGACGATGTGATCTTTAAATACTGCCTTACCCGGTACTGCCTTACCCGCCATTCTTATAGGCATTCAAATACCGAATCTCGATGTATCCATTAAAGTCCAACCTGTTCACACACTAATGCTGCTAAAAGTGTGCGCCATGTGGCCATATACGTCGCCCAGTTAAAGGTGTTATAAAATGGCAGTCAAAATCACTGAAAATATTTTACTTACACCACAGAATAATATTTTGCCCAACAAAACATGACTTTAACAAGATGAAACTGTCAATATCTTGACAAACTCTTGATGCGTCATTTTGCAATTATGTCACGGGACATAAAAAGTTATTTGGTATTCATATATATCATTTTCCAATTAATCCAAAACCCCTCTTCTTCCTCCCATTACCCCCCCCCCCCCCTCCGTCCCATTTTAATTATTTTCGATTATTTTCAAATAACGTATGAAGACTCAGCAATGACATTAATTTTGTGACGATGACATCACTTAAAAGTATAACAGATTGTATAGATTTGTTGCTTGATTTATAGCAAAAACATTGACTTGTGCACATTGGTGGCATGTGGCCTTTTTTACTTCTCATATCTTAGAAGCGTATCGGTTCAAAAAATCCTAGAAGACCTAATATATTTTACCATATCATACCTATTCATTTAGCAATTTAATTGTTAACTTTCTTGTGAAAAAAATCTTCCAAGATTTTTTGAATTTTTTAGCAGAAATTGCCCCCCCCCCCCTTCGTCCCATTTACCGACCACCTGGCGTGATTTGACTGGTTTGCAGAATGCAAGTTAATTACCAAAATAAACGAAGCATGCAATTGGACAGATTCTCGACGATAATTTTTCAAGTAAACAAATATATCAATATATTAATGTAAAACATACACCTTATAACAGATTGTAAATTGAGACTAGATAAGAAAAATAAATCATATCTATACTAATAAAAATTATCTACACAGTTGTCAAAATCGTCCTACTTCAAAACAGTTGAATGGACTATCTAAGGACAAATGTCGCTGCAAAGAATTGTCAGTCATTGGTACTTCCAAAACCTCAGCAGCTTGGTCATCAGTTAACAGACCATCATGAACATCAGCTGTTTGTTTATCATCATAGTAGGAATCCCGATCATCTTCAGTTGCGGGTCTTTTAAGTATAGATCGTTGTCTCTTGGGAGCAATGCTTGGATTGTGGTTTGAACTACTTTCATGTCCTTCATAATCAGTTGATTCATCGATTGTAGATGACCCAAGTGTTATATAAGAGCCATTGAAATTAGCGTCTCCGTGGTTCGAAGTTATCATGATCTCCCTTGATTCAATTGTCTCATTTTGCGTTGCACCACACATTAACGATATGTCAGACGTTTCAGCAATATTGCTTTCATTGGAATTAATCGGATTTCTGTCACAGGGTTTAGGGGATGAGGAAGCCTCTGGTGTGAAGTCAACTCCAATATCCTCAAGTATATCATTATATGATTCCTCCTCATCGACGGTATCATCACGTCTACTCAAAGGGATGGTCGTTATTGGCCGATTCATCCTCTGAAGAATTAGTTGTCGTAGTGTTTCTGCTTGATCAGTAAAACTCACATCATTTCGATGTGAGCCCCTATTATCATAGGATACATTTCCATTATCATTTGAGTCATACGAAGTGTGACATTGAATATTTTCTGAACGGCTCTCGTTTGTAGTGCTATCCAGTGGAATATGCTCATCTAAGGTTTGATTATGTTGGTATGGTGGTGGTAGTTCTATATGTTCATTATTGCCATTGGCGGCACCTTGCTCGTTTACATTGTCATCATAAACCCTGTTGTACATAGGTGGTGGACAGTTTCTCACACGACAATCCATATTAGAGTCCATTTCTCCTCCTGGTAAACCTGAGTCTGTTCTGACCACTGCATTGACGTCAGTAGAGTTACCCTGTCCATTTGAATGTGTACGAACACGAAGCACAATTTCTGTGTAAGTATCCGATTGTGTTTGGCCGTTGTTGAACGCAATGTTATCATAGGAAGGAGGCATGTTTTGAGCTGAAACAGGCTCGTCGTATCGTGGTAATCGCGGAAGGTTAGCAGCAATTTCTTCTTCTGGGAGACTAGTTTGCGTTTCCTCAGTGTCTGGAGTCTGTGTTTTATGACATCTCAAACAGTTGGAACTCTTGCAACAACAGCAAGCAAGAATGATACATATGACAATGATGCCAGTTCCTGTGATGATGAGACCAATAATAAAGTGGAAGGCATTCTCTGGAAATAGAATATCTATGAATCAAAAGTTGGAATATATGAATGATACTCATTGTTTTAAACATTTACCCTAGTCAAGTGCATTGACACTGCTGCGATATTCGGTGATCAACTGTGAATTTATAAGCTATTCGATTTAATCAACTCACCAGTACGTGTAGTTTTACATCTTTCAACGTCTTCATCACTCCTATCTGGACAATCTTCTACTCCATCACAAAGACTGTAACTACGGATGCATGTCTTTCCATCGTAACAGGCAGAATACCCTGGCCTACACCCCGTGGCTGAAACAGACAATGGGTGAACTCAATAGTACAAATGAAGTCTTTCAAACATTTCTAAATATGTAAGCAACATCTAACAAACAATCTGTCAAATCGTGGAATAGAACCCCAGCATATCAAACAAAAAGCGAACGTACAAAGTAATAGTGTGTGAACCCCAATCCTACCCGGCATTTTGGAACAATTACTATCCCAATCGTATCACAATCCCAAATTATAACAAGTATTTACATGTGCATATAATGTCCTCCATTGCATCTAGATTTTCATCAGAGCCATCATTGCAAAATGTGATGTTATTGCACAAGCTCTGACCATCAACGCAGGCCCCATTCTTACATCTGAAATGGGAGCGACGAGTACACAGAGGCAGGTCCGTATCTGAAGACAAGAATTTTCAAGCATATCAGAAGAAACAAGGGAAACCTTTCAAAACAAATACACTAGATTATGCTAAAAAGAGCGTATAAGTACTTTAATAACAATAACTACCGTTGCAGCCAGCGTGAAATGAGTCCTCGTCCGAGCCATCTTCGCAGTCAATATAACCATCACAAAGCTTGGAGGATTCTATGTATGTTTCTTCACCTTCGCCTGCACAGCAGTACCAGTCGGGTAACGTACATCGTTCACTCACTACAAGCAATATATTCACAATGCAAGTAATATATGCACAAGTTGTGCAAAGGAAGACCAAATCATGTTACAAACACAGACAAGAAACATGTTTAGAACTATCTAAGCCCACACACAACAGACACCTCCATTGTATGTACAATGTATTATATAACATTCCCCTCCAACCTTTCAGAGCTGTTGTCCCTTAACATAACATCAACCCCTTGAACTCGAAGAATGAAAATGGGTACTTTGCTCTTTTTCAAATACTTCTATGGTCGTTTTATCAAAACTTCATATATATATGGACTTAACTATGCACGCGAACTGTGCTCTTATATTATGTTTCTCTTGAATTTGTATTAATTGTAATACTCCTTGTGTTTTTCCCATTTTACACATCTACTTACATATTGATGATAATAATCATACAAATGT
The DNA here is from genome assembly GCA_903813345.2 of Owenia fusiformis. Taxonomy (NCBI): domain Eukaryota; kingdom Metazoa; phylum Annelida; class Polychaeta; order Sabellida; family Oweniidae; genus Owenia; species Owenia fusiformis. The sequence goes on from CAIIXF020000003.1 coordinate 22,767,730, forward strand.
ATTTTTCAATAACAATAAATCTTACTTTGACATGTTTTGAATGATTCGTCAGACGCATCCTTGCAGTTATCGACGCCATTACATATCATTGTATCTGGAATACAGTTGCCATTCTCACATGGAAACATGTTGGTCTGATTGGTGCAATTTTCACCAACGATGGACATGATATGGTCTGAAATGAACAAAATCAACCGAAATCATTCATTATTATGAATTTAATTAATTAATTTCCTGTTCAACTTAATCATTTTCAGCTAGGATGAGTTAAGCTAGTTTTGAAGTTATTGCTGTAGAAACATTAGTCTTAGTTCAAATGATTGCGATCCCAGGTTAGGACTTGATGTGGACTATATATCGTTAACAACTGACAATATTTTCATTATGAAGTTACAAAGGATCAACATACGAGGGTTGATCATAAAGTTCTCATAATATCTCTCTAATTTCTTTATTTTTCAATATTTTCCTATGAAATTTTCACAGAATGTGCAGCATGGAATGCTTTATTAATCCAACAAACAATATTTAGAATAACAGAAATATTAAATAAGAAATGGTTGCCATAGTAACTTGAAATCAAGGCACCCGGGGCAAATAAAAAAACTAGCTAGAATAGCCCCCCATTAACCATGTTTAAATACAATATAAGTTGTCAAATGAGATATCAAACACATTAAATTGTCAAATAATATGGGCTCTTGACTGTTGTGAACTATTATAATGGTCATGTGAATTGTATGATCTCATAATGGATGATTGTTATGCTTCATTAGAAGTGACTGTTAGACCCCTTGACTGTTTTGTCAAATATCCCGAGGAAAATTGATTATGCCCCTTTAGTTCATTTTAACATGTACAGACCACACACAGGGTGTAATTTTGTTGATATCTTAGCAATATATTTGTTTTAGATCATGTTTAGTCTGACCAGAGGATCTTACAAACTTAACATAACATTTTATCAGTATGAATTTTATTTTTCTGAAGATCTCTGCATCTATCGCATTCTCTTACTCAGTCATTTCTGATCATTAGCTTTGAGTCTCAGACTCTGGTATCACATCTAACGGAGCATGAAAGCACCCCCTATGACATGACACAATTTACACGATCGCTTTATTTAATTGTTAAAGCACTTTACAACAAATTCAAGTTAACATTTTAACGTGCTTGGTAATTCATGAGAGTTTATTATGTATGTAAACATGGTTAATTAAGCTCATTCTCTCAATTATTTTTATTTGCCCCGGGTGCCTTGATTTCCCGTTACTATGGCAACAATTTCTTATTTAATATTTCTGTTAAACTAAATATTTTTTGCTGAATTAATAAGACATTCTATGCTGCACATTCTGTGAAAATTTCATTAGAATATATTGAAAAATAAAGAAATTAGAGAGATATTATGAGAACTTTATGATCAACCCTCGTATAAGTTTCTCAACATGACTTTATACCAATTACCTAGATGAACCTGTCTAAATTCAATCAGAAACCCGGATCCCTTTGTCCAAATAGCCGAACAAGATACTTCCAACATGACAAACTGCCCAACAGACCATAGCAAAGGTGGTGTTTGTGACCCGCACAGTCTAATCGATTGAGAAGCCGAATCTGCAATGAATCCTGGCGCGTCTTGCTCTGGTAAGTCAATGACGTCACTCGATTCAACCTGGAGATGGACATCAAGTTCGTGTTGGCAAACGCTACCGAACATATCCATGCTGATATTTAACACATGTAGTTCGATAACTCGATTTTCTTCCGCTTTTAGGATGGTTCTACAGATGTAAGGGCACATGAACTGTTCATTCGTGTACATGAATATCCTCCCATCTTCTGGTATCTGTAAGACCTTGCCACAATATTCTGACATATCATCTGTAATATAAGATAAATGGAGTTGCATGTGTCGTACCAATTATTTCTTATAATGTGACCTCTCAGATAAGATCTAGAACAATTCAAGAAGACAATAATAAAGAAGAACAAGAGATGTTTGGAATTGTCTCAATATTTATACTATATAATGCGGTCTTTGAGATAACAAAACCAACCTTGACAGGTGTCACTGCCTTGACTCTCAAATACTTATGCAATAAAGCCTTATTTGCAATCAATCATTACCGTGTGCTTAATACAATGTGGACGCGGAGACAGATGACCATTGCATTCATTTGGATTTTACTATTTACCAGTATTTGCAAAATAAAAACAAAACAATAATGCAGGTGTACTCACATGTAGAAGCATCATTGCTAATAGAGAGCCTTGGTCCAAAGGTAATAAGGCCAACAATTGTAAAGATCGATATTACGTTGGTTAAACTTTCCATACCATACTGTCTTTACTTACTGGGTAGATTGCGTTTTATATTTTAAAAACACATCAACCTCAATCATGATGTTGTATTACTGTACGTATATTCACCAGATGTAACAAATTTTATAAAAGAACTTTGAATCTTTAACATAGATAGCGTCAAGTTCATAAGTAGTTCATTTATGAATTGGTTAATAAGTAAAACATAAATGGCGTTATTTTAATCTTGGAGATAAAAATGACAAGTAGCGACTGGTACCATGATGCGGATAAGAGCTGCACAGTAATGTGTTTATTGGCTGTAAGATGTCAGGTCAATGAATGGACGTAAAGTTTACATTAACCACCCAAACGAAATTAACCATAAACCCACTTATTAGATGGCACTGTCTCCAGCAGCAAAAGGTGACATAATTTTTATTATTTGCATTTGAGATTTTATAAACTCAGTACAGGGTGACTCAAAATGCAACTCTCTTTGGAATGACTTGCTGGGCTCGCTTTTTGAAAGATTTGTTGGAAAAGCATTCCTATAGTTATCGATGCGTTATAATATACCATTGTTTCACGCATGAACACGGTGGCCACGACTCTGAAACTGTGTCTTTTTTATTACAATATTCAAAAATATATTGTAAATAGTATAGCTGCTGTTTTCCAAATGAAATTATTTTCAAATTAACACATACAGGGTGGGCCAAAAAACGCCACTTTTTTTCAAGACACTATAACTTTTTTATTTTCCAACCTACATACCCCAAATTTTGCAGTTATATAGTGCCAAGGGTTCTTAGTAATAATATAATGTAACAAGTCCTTCAACTGGGGTTATATTTGATCTAAAAGAGGAGTTCAATTGGTCTGCCACCCTATTTGATGATAGATTTTAGTTTTAGTCGCCTTGCTGATATAGCAGTATCAATGAAATGTTAGCTATATTTTTTTCAATGTGTCTTAATTGCCAGCTTTAGTTGAGCAATTTTTAGATTGGGTGCCTCATACCATCTCCTGGAGGCCTTCCCATACCCTATACTCACTGGGGTTTGCATTAGGACTATTAGCTTGGCGGTCATCAGGGCGTATCAGTTCAGGAACATTTTGCAAATTATGCTTATTTCTCATGGCACACCACATGTTAAAGTGAGACGCTGATGACATATTTTATTCAAGTAAAAGTGTATAATTCATGATCCCTGGCTAAATAACAACTTCAAGTTTCATTTGGTATGCAAATTATGATTTTGTATCAAAAATTAAAAAAGTTATAGCATTTTTTTGGCCCACCCTGTATATTTTATTATGGATACATACCGAGAACATATCAAGAGTTGTGTATGACTGACTCTCATTCAGAACCCTAATGGTCTATGACGAGGAAATATGGTAAGGTTAAAACGAAATAATATATATTGTACATAAAACACCGCAAAGTCAACATTTATATGTTCGTACATGAAAAAAGGTGTTATCTAGGCTCTTAAACTTCCTTGAATTCCCTTTGATTTTTTTCAATTTTGTGAAGTCACTGAGCTAAAAGAAGATCCCGCCATCATTAAAAAAATGTAAGAAGGTTATTTTTAAATTAGAGGGTTAAGACCTATGTCTGTATGTTTACTACCTTATGTAAGTTGCGATGCATTCCACAACTCCCTCTCTACAACGTAGAATTGCGATTATGTCATCTTTGGTTTAATTGATTTCCATAGCAAATAGATTTGTCTGACAACTTAAAAGCATATATCACTGCAAATATGAATGTAATTTGATAAGTGTGCTTACAAATATGAATGATTATAACTAAACGTCACTAGTCTCTCACATCTCAACAAATGATAAATGAATTTTGCGTTTCTAGTATACTATTACTCCCATTATAAGTTATCAAAAATGCCATTCATAGATTGCACACATTTCACATCGTAACTCACATCTTAGGTTTATAACGAGACAACACCAGGCCATAAAGAAAATACTAATAAATCATTGTCTTGGAAAATGAGCAAAATGGGGTTCATTTCCAACGAGCTTCTCACAGGAACACAATGACATGAATGAGTTTTTAATTAAAACAAGTTACAAAATAGAAATTGATAATGATTTCAATTTACCCCAGACGTTGATGCATTGGAGCTCTCATTGATTGTGAATACCATATATCTAGTCGACTCCTCTGAGAACGCCCGCAGTATTGAATGATAAAATCATTGATAGTAGAAAAACACAATAGGCTTACAGTGTGCAAATGAAGATCACATGGGGACGGGTAATGCTTGATTAATCAAATATACAATTCATAGTCTTGCCTGTAGAAGACTAATAAATTTACGAAATTGGTTTATTGTTGAATATTTTATTAGGTAAAGAGCAATAGCAGATATATGATATTATAAGCAAGTAAGCTGGAAGCCAAACGTGATGACGAAATTCGACTTTTATTTGATTAGGGAGACATTATCGCTTACAATGCACAGCTTAAGTACTTTTAATTTCTATTTGCCATAACGAATTCGAAAGTATTACCATACTTAAAGCCTCACTATGCGTATCTTTAACATTTTTGGCAAAATAAAGACTTACTTTTGAGCTTCGTGGTATTTGCAATGGATTGTTAAGTACTTTATCTTTCATAAGACATCAAAAACAACTCAAACGGGCCACGTCAAAGCTAAGAATACATTATTAAAAATATTTTTGATCTGTCAAGTTTTTATACATTAAGTTTTTACCAATGTTAATGAAAGATGGCGAAGTTGTTTGTAGTATACGGTTCATTCATTTTTTATAGAAGTGTCACAATCTTTCAAATCAAGAGTTATTTAAAAACATGCACTTTCTCAAAAATGTGCATGCACTACTTAAGAACTCTGAACTTCAAATGCTGTTTTCTTTGTGAATTATTTTTTTCTCGGTTCAATATTAATGCAAATCGAGCTTTGTATCTTATTTGATTGAGATTGGGACTTTAACTATACCAACGGGAAAAAAATAAGAAAACTAACATACCCGGAGAATCGCTACTGTAGAGGCCATTGATTCTGTTTTGTTCCCTTTTCTGCTCTTTTTGCTCTTACCCATATGCTGTAAAAGTATTTGAGACTAATAATTCTGTAAGTCTGATATTAATAGTCGTAATATCTGCAATTTAATTTGATGAGTCTGGTTATCCTTATTTGCTCATTATTTCACATTGGAAAAATCGCTATCTAGCTATTATTTAAATTCACAGCTTATTTATGTGTAAGTTGCACTTTAAACGTTTTTAAAAATCTGAATCCATCGTCTTGGAGTGGTACCAGAAGAATTTTGTGGCGACAAAGCAACTTATTTTCGATCGCGCAGTGTATTCTCCCCCTTTACAGACAGATTGCATAATATTACAATCGCATGATGCAAAACTCGACAATTAGCAGGAAACTACTAGAAACATCTTGTCACCCATGAAGCAAATTATTTTTTCACTGCTTTATTCGAACTGATCAGACAGAGCATGATGTTACTTTATAACCTCAATGTACATATCATACTTTTGTCCGATCATAAGTTCGAATAATATTTGTGTTTCAAATATTAATTGTACAAGGGGCGATCCATATATTCTGATAAAAATGCTCTCATTTTGTGATTTTTTTCACATATCCATCTTATTTTTTCAGAAAATGTAGATTATGTAATTACACATACAATGCTAAAATATTATAGCTATATCTTAAATTATTAATGAGATAAGGTTGCCATGGTAACCTGTATTAAGGGTAGGCAGGTCAATTAAATTATAACATATAAAGATCATAATAACTTGATATTCTAATTATTTTAAAGCATGCGAAAATCATGCATTTTTCTAAAAGAGTTTGGTAGTGTTACTCTTCACTCTTTGTTTGTTGCTAAACAAATGTTTATATGTGCTCACTATAACATCACAACAAATCACAATAGCATTGTAAGACAGAATGGGCCAATTGACATTACATGTTATGAGACACACCAAAAATCAAATTGTCAGATGAGGTTAATGTGGCTGATGCAGAGTGTGATATTAACGGATACATTAGGGAATACAATTAGATTTTCTTTTCTTTTAAGAATAAGTTAGAGGACACTGTCAGAGACATACATGGACTTATTAAGTGCATGGGCAAGGTGTTATATCTGCATAAAGCATCTATAGGTAGTATTGTAAAGAGGAAGGCATGGTCACTGTTGAAGATCATCCACAATCTGGTTGCAAGAAGAGCTTGCGGACAGAGAATAATACTACGATAAATTGAGATGTTACTCATGAAAAGATAGCTATCCCACTGTATAAATTATCAAACAAGGGCAACAGGGGTATGGAACAGATCAATGAATAGTTGGCAATGACTGGAAGATGCGTTTGGTCTGCTTAAAATAGGTACCGAGGAATGATTAAATTAACATATTTATCTATTTTTGACGTTATAATTTAACCGACCTGCCTACCCTAAATACAGGTTACCATGGCAACCTTATTTCAAAATTAATTTAAGATATAGCTAAAATAGTTTAGCATCGTATGTGTAATTACATAATCTACATATTCTGAAAAAATGAAAGGGATATGTGAAAAAATCACAAAATGAGAGCATTTTTATCAGAATATATGGATCGCCCCTTGTATGACATATACGAAACAAATTTTAATGCAACTAGAGGGAATTGGACCTGCAGGTCTTACTATTCATTCATATTTTTCTGTTTGAAAACAAAGCTTCGACGTGTGATGTATATTTCTTAGTTTTTCAAAATCTTCTGATATTGGTGAGAAATCTACAACATTCCTGTGGTTTTGTCATTACATTGTACATGTATTTTCAATCGCGGTCATCACTTTTCAAACGAGTTATGTTGAAATATCATAAAGTTGTGTTATTCTGATACTTATAAACTAAATATGACAGTCATTCACCCTTTATTAAGCAGTAGATACTTTGCTACATGGGTCTCAAAATTGTCTAGTTTCCTGCTGATTGCCGAGTCTCGCATCATGCGATTGTAACTTTATGCGATCTGTCTGCATGGAGTGATACTCGGCCATAACAACAAGTAGACAAGAAATCAGCGAGTACATTTAGGTCCCAAACAAAATAATTTAATCGATTGTTACATACCCCATTGTTGATAACGATAGCCTTGTCAGGGTATCCCAGTGTGACCATTATATATCACGAATACTAATCCTAACCGATTACTGATATCCCCAGAGGTATATTTCAAGTTATAAACCACATTCATATGGCGTAGGGGAGAGAAGTGTATATCAACCTGAATACAATGATTACAGTGTAAGTGATCAACCCGCTCGATCTGAAATTCTCGTCAAAGAGCTCTCAATTTTGCATTATGTAAATCGAGGTGGCATATGTATCGAAATGAAACACAATCAAAGGTCAAGGTTAGGGTATACTTTCTCACCAATCTCAAGTGTCGGGGCGAATTAATGGCCCACAATATGACACTGGATGTTACATCTAGCTTGTATCGCAGGCAAGCTAGTATTTTCCTGTGTGTATTTTAACCATTTAGATTATTTCCCATTTTGACATATATTATAAGGATGTAAACGTCCAGCGTGCCCAGCAGCAAATGCTGCAATGATGACTGATAAAATTCCCTGGTGCAAAATTTGGAGCCACACGAGACCATCTACCCCATCAGATAACATAAATCGAAATAATGCTCCGAGTGTAGTGTAATATAGACGACCTCATTGTCAGGAAAGTGATGCAAATAAATAATCTTGATCTAATCTACTTGCAGACCAGACGATACTAAAACCACTGCACAATACAGACTATTAGATTATCAGACGATAATGCAACTATTCCAGAGGTTTTAATCTTGGGGTTTCACTTATGGAACACAGAATTCCAATAGAAGCAGATGAATAAAAGCTACGTGGGGACGATTTGACAGTCGGACTGGACTAGAATATGAGACTTATAAGTATGGATTTAAAAACTTGTCGAGGCGTACGTACCTACATCACTTGTTACAAGTACTAATTGTTATAAGCTTGTTATAAGTATAGGAAATACAGATACTTTCGAAGTAATTCAGTATAAATGGAATGATGAATAATAAGCAAAGTGATATATATATATAGATATTTACAAAATAGAACGAGTCTCATTAGCGTAAGGCGCTCAACACATCAATACGATATTGACTATCGGAATAAAGCATTTGAGTAAACTGCATAATGAACGACGTAAAGGCTTTTCTAATTAGGATCTTTGGGCTTTCATCTAAGAGCGCTTGTATCACTGCTACCAGTCTATATTAGTTTACTGAGCAGTCGGAATGTTACCAATAAATTGGTAAGATATAGCAGCGGTATCTCCAGGTGTTAACTTCAGAGGACCATCCAATAAATCAGAACGTTACTAGTTGGCTTTTTTACAACACGGAGAGCAGCTAGGGGAAATAAACTCAACAGAAAACTTGAAATAGCAATACCTCAGCCGAATGATCCTCTTATGATTCACGTAATAACCATCACTGTGGATTAAGCCGAAGAACGACGCAGAAGCGTGGACTGTACGTGATAGTGGAGAAACAAGTATGAATTAGACCGTATCCTGTACTACAAAAAGTGAAGGAATAATCATCAAAACTAATCAATCAATAATGAATATAAATGTATCATCAAAGGATAAAGTCTTCGATTAATAAACTCTCATAATGAGCATTGTAAATCTAGCGTAATGATGCGTTAGTTAATTCCAATAAGAAAGGAAAGAGGAATATATCATGGCACACCTGTACAGGCATGTCAACCTAAATGACAGGTGGAATACGAACATATTTACATTTATTCTCCCAGCCAGTTTAACCAATGAGTACGCCACTGGGAAATACTCTCGAGATTTCGTTTATGGGAACCAGAAATGGAACATATTATTAAACAAAGGTGACAAACACTTGAGCTCATATTTGACATTGAAAAATGCTGCTAAAGGAATGGCGTGTACTGTGGATTATACAGTTTCACTCCTCAATCAGGAACATTTCACAAAGAATGAATGTTTTACTAATAAAGCGAGTATGTTCAGTTCAGATCAGTGTACACATGGCCTGAGAACGTTCGTTGGAATAGGTGACCTCACAAACAGGCGTTTCATGCATGACAACGGTGAATTCCTAGTAGAGATAGAGTTGAAAAATTGCAGCACCATCTTCAGGGACTATATCCAACTACCAAGCTCCAACCAAAAACATCACCGAGATAGAAATCATTACTATGCAAACGACTATGACAGATTAGAAACGACGTATTTCTGTTTTGGCATGTGTGACTGGAGTCTGATACTGTATCCAGATGGCGACTCAAAGGGAAGTGAAGGTATCCCAAGGCTCCATCTATGTCGACACACAAGCTTTGATCACCTATGTAGGGCCGAGTACAAGTTCAAGATAGGCCAGGGAGACAGAGTGTATCTGTCTGAAAAACTTACCGATATCCTCAATGAAAGTGGAATGGGGCAAGGTTTCTTAATCAATGACAATCTCCATAGCCTTGCAATCAAGGGAAAACTAAGAATTCAAGTAGAAATGCTCTCAGTTACTGCTATAAGTGAGGTTAAGATTGCAGTGTTGAACCGTACAAGAAATAGAGCTAAGTTCTATGACAGAGACAAACAGGCCTGGGTTCTTGAAACAGACATTGATTCCGAGTTCCTTAAACTGAGGTTATACTACAGTGATGTGAACAACGTCCCTAGGAAATTCACCCGTTATGTGCGATGGGCAGTCAATGTCGTACCGCAAATTGCTCTCAAAGGCCAAGCTAAGAGGTCGATCGACGCCAGGGGGTCTCCATTCTCAAACTACTATGCCCAACATGAGAGTGATGAGGGATACGAAATGCAGGTCGATATACCAACAATAGACGTAAGTATAGAAGACATGTCTCAAATTGGGTTTGACCCCAAGTTATTGTTCTTATAATGAGTTTTCATATTTTAAAACATCCGTTCTTCCATTTTTGGTCCAAGGAATATAGCTGGAATATTGATGCCCGATCTTAAAAGATGCCATTCTTCTATTTTGATCACACGTTGTAAAATGATTTTTATGTCTGCCATCTACAGAATCTTTTGGACTTCACTGGGTATTGATGGACCTATTGGGATTTAATTGTGACCTGATTATCGAAATAACTTAATGCCCGGCAAGGGTCTCATATAATAGCACACCAGACCTTCACTCGCACATTTATCTATTGGTAAAATAGAATTTATTTTCCCACAAATGAGCTGTAAAACGTCATATTAACGCATATATTGCCCAACATGAATAATTGGTAATATTTGAGCACTTAAGCATCGCTTTTTAGCCCATGGGTAATCTAGAAACGTCAACGAACGAGAGTATGTGACCAATTTTACCATATGTTTTGATTCCCGAGACGTGTCGCAAAAAGCTCGCGCACGCATTGTTACACATTTTGTGGCGTAATCCAGAGGATCCTCGCTTTTAACATATAGAATGTGACGTTTTTGAGAAAAATGTACACACATGAAAATCCTTTCGTCCTCCACATTTACCTCTATATCTCAAAACATTTTAGACGAATAACTCTGATATCATATATATATTGTTAATGGGCTAGGAGCATCATAAAACACGAATCAATTGATATTTTAGGTGAAATAAATATACGTGTTGCTGTGCTTGAAAATAGGCGAATGGCGTAAATTAGCCCTATTTTAATGAATTTTGAAAACCTTTCGTCCTCCACTTTTCCACATACAACAGAAAACACATACTTTTGTGAACAAAATCAACTATTTATTAATAAACTAGAGTTTAGGAGCAAAATAATCATGTATGATTTATTAAAAATTGACCTCGTATTTTTTGTTTAATGTACACCTGAAAAGTTGAAGGTACCAAAAAATGAGCAAAAAAGGTCGCTGTCAACAGATTCTATTTTTCAGACTCTATGACGTCACAATATGGGACGCTTACTAAAATTCATCCTTTGAAATAAAACTTCCATCTACCTTTATCAAGATGAAAAATAAGTATAATAGTCATATATTGTTTGAGTTATGAGCGTTTAAAGACGAAAAATAATTCAAAATGTAACGTGTCAACATGGGATATTTGCCAGATGTTTTGGTAAAAAACTCTTTTTTAAAAACGAACGCGCAAAAAATGTGAACGGAGTGTAGTTGATCTAAAATCTTCATCGAAACAGCTTTAAAATGATATATAACTTTAATTAGAATATTGTCTTATAATCCGGGGAATCAAAGTTACATTCACGCGATACCCTTAAAAAACAAATGCGCCACCTTTTTGCGACACGTCCGAGTGTTATCTTACCAGGCAAGATTGGCAAAGATATATCTAAAAAGCAAATATGTTATTAGTTCAATTTTAATAATGACTCAAAAGAATTGTCACCAAAGTGTACACTATAGGCTATACTGTAATGTTATATACAAACACATAATACATTATTCGTTTCTGAAAAGCAGAAAGAATGATTACCTGGAATGCTAAGAGCATGTCACAACTCATATTCCCAAAACTCTTATATCAACTGTTAATGCATACTTACCAACGGCATTGGGTATTGTATAATATATGGCAAAAAAACTAATCACGTATCTGTTAGTTTTACTGATAGCCTGTTGAATCACATCATCTATCTCGATAAGTAGACCCGATAAATAGGATACTATCAAAACAACAGATGCTAAACGTGACCTTATCTGAATTAGATAAAATACCATTACGATTTCTTCGATAATAAATCCCAGAAAAAGCTAAATACCACACGGCGAATCCCGATAAGCTTTGCTGACACATTCTATTAGAGCTCCCGTGAGATTACATGGTATAGATGTTAGGTAATATGGCTCCATAAACACAATCTGTCTAAAAAAGACACATTAGAATACAAAAGAGATAATAGCTCTGTTTCAAAGGGATTATTGAGAGATAAACCGACTTAAGATCTCAAGGGGTAATGTGTTAATTAGAATAAATCACGTGTTTTGAATAGTACCTATGACCTTATCCAATATTTGGAGCCAAATTAGAAAAAATTACCAAAGCTCTGTTCTTAAAAGGGAAAATCGGGTGTAAAAGGAAGATGGAACTGCCAAGTAAAGCTAATTGTGTCTGTTGAAAATGTTTGAGTCACTGAAACCAGTAAATTTATTTTGATTTTGTCAATATCATGATTTCTAGGAAGTACCAAAGACCCAAATTTTACAGTTATGTATGAGAACATAATGAATACAAATATGAAATCATGTTCAAGAATTATGAAGTATACATTTCAAGCAAACTTGAAAATATAGTTTAAAGGTCTCATAAAGTATAAGCAGTGGGGTGTAGGTGTTTTATGTTTATAAATACCCAATAGCTGCTAAGCCACACCCCCTGCTTAGAGCTGATTGGCTGTTTGTTATCTGGTAGGCATTTCACATGTTACAAAAGACATCCGGGTGTACCAATTAGTTGAAGTTTTCCTCGTTGAATAAAAGTAAGGTTTTGTTCTTTTGTGTGATCTATGCTTTGCATTACGCCACGGTGTGGCCAGCTCATGTATGTTTAGCAGGGAGTGCCCATGGTAATGGTTTGTTTATTTGTGTGAAGAATCCATGCTTTAGATTACGTCGCAGTGTGGTTGGCTGATGTATGTTTAGCATGGCCATGGTAATTGTTGGTGAAGTTGGCATTGTACTCGTAGAAAATTGATGGAGTATACAGATTTTGAAGTTCAGTTGAGCCAGAATGTATCAATAATGTCACATAGAACTGTTGAGATAAGCATATTCAATTTTTGAACAAGAGCATATATATAAATGTCAATGATGCTTTGATGCTGTTACAAATAGTGACAGTGGTGGGATGCAAGTTGATTTTGATAGCTCTCTTTCTACTGCAACTACTCCTTAAATGCAGTTTAACTGGTCGATGTAATGAGATAACGTTGGATATTCAGTCTTTCTAATAGTATGTTTTTTATTCAACTATGAGAAATCAATATAGTATGATCACCAGAAAGTATTTAATTTGAATTCAACTGTCTTCATGTAATAGCTCTCTTAATTTTAAGAACCGGGTGATTGTTATGATTGCAAGTAAAAAAATATGATATTTCACATCAACAAAAGTAATGTTTTTTGGTCAATGTGTTCGCAGTTATTAGAGTAAAGTGCCTTTATTACCCTTACAATTCAAAATATCTGAATTATGATCGTGTAGCGTCTGACTTTTATCTATTTATAACGATGATTATGACTTATATTGCTTTCACAGAACAAACATTACTAAGTATTTTGCTCCATTGTAAAGTAATCTGTAACACAACCCTCCTCTCTTAATAATGTTCGATTTCGAACCTTCAGCACATCATTAGATATTTCGAGATTAAACTTCCCCCATTTGGGACTATATTTGACATAAGTACTTATCTAGCACGCCATACATACGTTAGCATAATCACACGTTGGAAATTTGAATTGACTTATACATCATCTGACAAAGGTTTATAAATCAATGGCGTATATTTGACCAAGGCAACTATGAGTGTAAACAGTCAGACTCGACTAGATAGGCAAATGTGCGAATTCGATTTCTTCTCATTCAGCTCAAATCCATCGCTATGGCTCAAATTAGTTTATTTGGAAATAAGTTTGTCAAAATACCGAAATATATTCGCTCATCAAATACCAAAAATAATTGCTCATAAAGCAGAAATTGACTCACTTAGAATAACATTCCAAAGATGTTGTCTGATGAGTTATTAAGATGCGCCTGACAATATCGAAGACAATCGCATCTTAAATAATGGCCGTAAAAGTACAATTGCTCCATTATTTTCCAATTCAAATCAAATAAGCCATTTGTAGTTGATATGAATCAAGCACGATTCAGAACTTAATTTAGGATGACGATTGCAAACATAGACATGAACACAAATGTGTACAATATGTCCCCACCAATGGTTGATCCCATCAAATGGTTATCCTGAAAATGAGTAGACAAGACTTTACTGACACAATTTGAGGACGGAAAGTCCAAAATGGCTGCCTTAAAATTTACCCAGAATCCCCAAAAATTAGCTAGTTCTAGATTTTCATACTAAGAATCACCCCTGAAAATTTGAAATTGATCCGTGAAACAGTTAAACAAGACTTTACAGACAAGATTTTAGGATGGAAAATCCAAAATGGCTGCCTTGACATTTACCCAGAATGTCAAAAAACTAATCAGTTCTAGATTTTCATACTAAGAATCATCCCTGAAAATTTGAAATTGATCTACCAAACGGTTCACCTGAAAACGCGTAGACAAGACTTTACAGACAAGATTTTAGGACAGAAAATCCAAAATGGCTGCCTTGACATTTACCCAGAATGCCAAAAAACTAATCAGATCTAGGTTTTCATACTAAGAATCATCCCTGAAAATTTGAAATTGATCTAACAAACGGTTCACCTGGAAATGCGTAGACAAGACTTTACAGACAAGATTTTAGGACGGAAAATCCAAAATGGCTGCCTTGACATTTACCCAGAACGCCAAAAAAAACTAATCAGATCTAGATTTTCATACTAAGAATCATCCCTGAAAATTTGAAATTGATCTACCAAACGGTTCACCTGGAAATGCGTAGACAAGACTTTACAGACAAGATTTTAGGACGGAAAATCCAAAATGGCTGCCTTGACATTTACCCAGAACGCCAAAAAACTAATCAGATCTAGATTTTCATACTAAGATTCATCCCTGAAAATTTGAAATTGATCTACCAAACGGTTCACCTGAAAACGTGTAGACAAGACTTTACAGACAAGATTTTAGGACGGAAAAAACCAAAATGGCCGACAATAAAAAAGTGATTACGAGTTTTTGCTGATTTCCTTTTACAAAATTATCACATATAACTACTGTTAACAATAACATAGGCTTTTTCAACAAAGTACACCTGGAATTATTTATAAAGCTACTAAATAGTTAAAGTATGAAAACTCAAAAACACCATTCAATATGATACAAAGTATTATCGCGCGCTAACTTTTCTTCAGACATTCAAAATGGCTGACATGACTGGGCTAACAGGTCCAAAACCTAATCAGATGTAGAATGAAGTGAGCTGAACAAGATGTTAAAGTTTTAAAAGCAACTGTGAAGCCGTTTTTCTTAAAGTTTGCAGACAAGGATTTTAGCATTTGACCTCACAATGGCCGACAGGAAGTAGCTATCGAGTTAATTTTTTTTCATCCACATCTGTATGCACTCACAAGTTAATTCGTGAAAATTTGAAGGTGATACCTGTAGCGGTTTTGGAGAAAACTGCCGGACGTACGGACGGACAGACAGACAGACAACCAGACAGACGGACGGACGGACGGACGCGCCTAGGACGACAATATGGCCCCACACTATGTGGTGGGGACATAAAAAGGCAAATTTATTCAGCCAGTGTGTAATACACCTTATGTTTTGTCACGGGAATTATTTGTACTGGACTTTAGTGTATGTGACACGGAAATCAAAGTCGATTACTTTATTATTATATCTGATTGATTGAGTAAACCATCGTAGCACAATACTAACACGTTTTTGATTTATTACACCAAATAATGAAACCTTGTTATAACGTTATGGAATCGTGTTAGATCGTCATTATTTTCTCGTTTGCCATTGATTTCGCATCGAAACTCTTAGGAACGTGATAACGTCTCACAAGGCTTTTGACTGTCTATTCTTATATTAAAAATCAAATAAGTTCATGTTGATTACAACGGGGGACATAGAATGGTTGCGTGATAATAACAACAGACAACCTGATTGAATCCACGAGAAGACTTCTCTCAACAGTATTTCTGTTCTATTATTGGTAACCAAATGTCTGGTTGCATTTTCCCAATCCGTTCTCTGGGATGTGTGTCATCAGAGGGATTCACTATAGGACCCTCAAAGAAATAGTGGGAACTACTGATTAGATAACATCATCAACCGTTTTACGCCTCCGAAATGGTGCCTGTTCGTTGTGATTTTATTGTTATGCAAAGTACAAATATTAGATATTTTCATCGACTTATTTGGGTTTGTGTTCGTGACTCCTATAGCTTTCAGCAGTATATAACCAATTCAAGTCAGTAACATAGTAATTGTACAATTAATTCAGAAACATACAATTGATACATCGTAATTTCATGTAGGTCGTGAGCCATAAATAAGTAATGAATCGTGCGAACGCTCTTCATTATTATGACCGTTCAATAATTAAAATTAGCTCCGATTTCTTATTGATACGCTTGATGATAATATAACTAATTTACAATTATTCGATGAATCCACTTAATACAGGTTTGTTAAGTCAGTTACAAAGCAGGGTATACTATATGTATTGCCTATATCATTTTCACTTGCTGATAATAGCGTTTTAACTTCAGAAAGAATGAAAAACCCAAAACGTATTACAAGTTTTATTTGATATATTCAGTTGCTTTTCATTTTGCTTTCTACAGCCAGAAATCATGGAACTACTACTTCAGTAAACTAAAACATTCCATACATTCAACAGTTTTGATTATCTGGAAATTAATACCTCTGGAAAGAACCTTGGAACCATGGATCAAAAAGGTGAAAGCAGTTTGCCAATATATAGTAACAACTACTCCAGATGTAGAGTTGAAATTGAAACTTGTTCCTTTGTTCATGAATATACACTTAAAGTGTTAATGACTTCCAATACGTGATTCAAACTCCTCAGAACTCTAATTATTTCTCACTCACTTGGAACTTGGAAGTTCTAAGTGAATTGGTTTAATCCAATACTAGAATACTAGAAAGATGCAAGGGAAACTCAATGCCATGATATTAGTAATACGTCACTACTAATAGGCACTGTAACGATTCCCAAATATCATTATCTGTGAGAAGAAGACCCTATGTATGTGTAGGCCTAGGCCTAAATCAACTTGGATATTTTGGTGCAATTTTAATGAATATAAATCCAAATAAGGCACATGACGTGAACCAAATGACACCACCAAAACACACAGGTACCGTCTATCATGTGAACGAATTTGAAGAAAATCCAACGAGCGGTTTTCCTGGAATCGCAATGCCAAGATGAATCGAAAACCTTTCAAAATGGCTGCCAGATAATACGATCGCCGCCAAAAAGCTGCTCTAGAATTTGGTACTCTCTAACGTGCGTTCAAAGAAACTAAGAGAGTTCAATTCTAAGTTTTCCTGGAATTGCAATTTATTACGACTTTTATCTGATAAAAACTTACAAAATGGCAGTCAAAAATGTCCATAATTGCCGCCAGTTAAACAAGATTGCCGCCCATATCTTGTAAAATTGATTGAATAGAACACCGACTGATGTGCAAAAATGGCAAGTTGTTATGGAACCTACTCATTTCTTCTGCCAGCTCTAAAACTTGATATCCTCAATATCCGGGCCTCTATCATGTGAAGAAAATCCAATGCGCGGTTTTTCTGGAATCATAATGGCCGCGAGAAAACAAGATGGCTGCCCAAAAGTTAATCAGCTATAGAATTTGGTATCCTCTATCGTGTGAAGGAACTTGAAGAAAACCCAATGAGTAAGCTTAGTTCTGGTATTGCGATGACAAAAAACCGAAACGTCCCACGAAAATGCTCACGATCATGCCACCAACACAATTGTAAAACACCGGCGGTACGATAAAAACTAATCTGTATATACAAATTGACAGGTGTATAGGTTTGTCCTTCATGGTATTATCACCTAACCATAGATTCATAGGCATAGGCATAGGCCTACCGGTCCTTTGAAATTGACATTTCACCCAATTTTAAAACGTAATGAAATTGTAACACGGCTTTTGTGAGTTATTGTGTTTTATGGATTATGGCAACGGCTTTTGTGAATGGATGTTGACCCTTTGAAACGCCTACGGACTTGGAGACTGGATTTTATCTATCCCACATCATTTGAGACTGAATGCTCTATCTTCTATGAGTACTTGTATCTTCAACTATTTTTGATGTTATGAGTATTTGCTATCAATTTCTAATTTTTTCTTCAACATGTATTGTCATGACTTCAGTATGAATGAAATGTACCTTGGTGTTCTGGTCTTGGATTGTGATATCGGTTCCTGAATGGTGGGGGAAAGGGGGTATTAGACATTGTTTCTTTTCACGTTAGATCATGGTTTTGGGATATATGGGATTTGTTTTTCTTGACTGGATGCACTTAGAGTTTGCTTTTTCTTGTTAAGTTTCATTACAACTTTTGGTCCTTTCCCTTTGGCACTTGTGCTTAGATATTTTCACATATCGTTAGCTAGACAAGTTGTGTACGATTCCAGCCAATCCGAACAAAATATTTTATATAACTGGGTTGCATTATATCACTCTACAGATTGAAATTGATGCTTTGCCAACTTGAACCATGCAACAATTTCATTGAAAATATCGCAGATGTTGGCCAGATCGTTTTGTAGTAGGATCTTCAAGCCTCAAAGAATAATTCGGAAAACCTTTGAGCTTCAGATCCTACTACAAAAGAATCTAGCCGGGATATATGGAAATATCTTCTTTTAGTGATATCGTATCCTTAAGGTGATTTCTTACCTTTCTCAAATATTTTACAATGTGTGAAAGGAATTAAAGACTTGGTGCATTGTGACTGATTCATTCCACTCATCAGGCGTTGCGGTCATGCAAAGATTTGAAAACAACACCTTCAGAGGAATTATTTAATCCACAATGCACTGAGTCCATGGCTTAAATCCGTAAATACTCCATTTATATAACATTCCAGTGTAATATACTTAGCTGACTTGTCTGCGAAAAGACTGTGTTGAGATCATCATTTGCTAAAGGTTATTGCAATCCAATTAGCAAGGTTTTTAATGATAAAATCTGGATATTTCTATTTTCGATTCGATCAAGAAAAGAAATGGATATCCCTCATTGATGTTAGATGTTAGAGACGCAGTTAGTGATGCAACTATTGGTTTGATAATCGAGTAAACTGCCTAACTGCGTAATTGTGTCATCCACATTTCATTATGGATAATCCAGTATTCTTGTTAAACGATGTTATATCCCATACTTACTGTGATTCCATGAACACAACGAGCGGGAATATATAATATACAGGGTGGTCAAAAAAAAGAAAACCCTGCATTTTCCTAATATCTTTGTCATTTAAGGAGTTACTCCCTGATATTTCACACATTTGTATATGATTCAATTTCCTACCATGCTATTAAACTCCATGACCATCAGACTGATAGTCACAATTTTACAGCACTTTGAATAACATGCTTCAAGTTTGGCCATCATCGCGCTGTAGGCAAACCAGCACAGTTGTCAATGGGCCGAATGCATTCCTCAGCAGGTATGGCCTGACTGATTCGGATGATCTCACTTTTGAGGTTTGTGATTGTCCTGAGGTCATTCTCATACACTTTTTTCCTTGCCATATCCCTACAGGGACATTTTGGACGGGGAGTGCAGGTGGCCCGACAGCGCAATAGTGGCCACTATGTTCTGTAAAGTGCTGTAACATTGTGACTATCAATCTGATGGTCATGAAATAAAGTAGGCTGGTAGGGAATTGAATAATTAATCTTGCTGGAAGACTGTATCCCCCCGTCACCTTCACTCTCTTTACCTGGCAATATACAGAGAGAAGGATAAAGGGGGGGGGGAGTACAGGGTCTTTTAAGCACGACTATTGAATAATATACAAATGTGCAAAATATCAGGGAGTTATTTCTTAAAATGACAAATATATGAGGAAAATGGTGTAAGGGTTTCCATTTCTTTACCACCCTGGGCTACTAAATATATAAACGTTATATAGGATTTTTAAAATAAACCCAACTCTAATGTTAACCAGTAGCCTTACACCTAACCCCTCACCATAAATTTAACCCTAACCCCTAACCCTAACATTAACCCTAAACCTAGTAAACCTAACCTTGACCTTAAATCATCAGCCCTAACCCTAACATTAACCCTAAACCTAGTAAACCTAACCTTGACCTTAAATCATCAGCCCTAACCCTAACATTAACCCTAAACCTAGTAAACCTAACCTTGACCTTAAATCATCAGCCCTAACCCTAACATTAACCCTAAACCTAGTAAACCTAACCTTGACCTTAAATCATCAGCACTAACCCTAACATTAACCCTAATCCTAGTAAACCTAACCTTGACCTTAAATCATCAGCCCTAACCCTAACGTTAACCCTAAATCTTAACGATAACATTAACAACAAATCAAAAGTCCCAACCCCTAACCCTAAAGCCTTATCCCTGATCCTAACATTAATCCCAACAGTGTAAAAAAGTTAGGTTAAAAAAAGGAAATCGAAGAACTGAAAACCTCGAAACCTTTTTTGTATTTTTTCGATTAAACTAATCGTATCGAAATTATCGAAACATATTTTTTCTATTAAACTAATGAAATCAAAAATCGACACCAAGGTCCAAGACAAACAGTTCCAACCATGCATTTCAACCATGCTCCATTAGGAATTGTATTTCGAAAATGTCCATCCCTTTTAATTGTGGCCGAATCTAAGAAGGTGATGTCTTTGTACACTGTTGCTCATAAATATGGAATATTAGATTTGGCAGCTCAGAATTCAAATTTTGGAGTAAGAGAATATTTATTTGGAGTCGGTTCAGACATTTATTTTCTAGGCAAATTATAACCACATATTTCATCTACAAATCAAAGTTATTTAGAGAAAAGATATTCACATTTAAATTTAGAAAATTACTCTTAATTAATCAGGGGTAAGCTAAGAATTTTGCATTTTCAAAACACCCCGATCCAAATCGTCATGTAAAACAGATCAAACAAAATAAACATCTGGTCATGAAGATTGAAGTGTCCTCTATCCAATGATATCACTTATATGCAGTATGTCCTCTTTGTGCTGCAATCAGAGCATCAACCCTACGGGACCAGCATTGAATGAAACATCTGACCTTTCTAAGTGAAATAAGGCCCCATTCCTCAATTTAAGCAGTGCGTAACGTGTCTAAATTTTGAGGTTGGGGTCCAAGTCACGCATCTCATTACCAAGGTCATCCCACATTTGCTCTGCATTAGCCTGATTGGCTGACTTTTGTGCCTATGGTAGCTGGTCCACATTGCCTGCCCTGATGTAATCCAACACGATGCCAATAGCATATGCAACAGCATGATCATTCTGCAGATGAATGTTGCCCCAAAACACTCTGTTTACATGTGGTACTTGATGGAGGTCCAAAAGGTCAGTTTACTCTGAAATTATGTTTGGGAATCACCAAGGGGGTGCAATTTTTGAAAGTATTGCTCCAAACAACCTCTGTAATACTGCTCTAAACATAAATAGGGTCACCTTCGTGGACTGCCACATCAGTATGTGTCCTTATTGCCTCTTTCCTCTGGTCTACGACAGAAACGAACACACTTATCAACTTTGTGGAGGACACATCTTATTTCTTCACATGCTGTCATATGACACAAAAGATTAGGTGCAACGTTTTCGTGCTTTCCTGCCCATTGAAGGCACCTTTCTTTGTTATGATCAGTCAGCTGTGGTTTCTTTAAAGGTCTCATGGCCTTGCATCCGTTCTAAAGAAACCACTGGTTGTCTATAGCTCTGGAACACAGGTTTTGAGGTGAGACAGCCATTCATCTCGTACTACTGGTTGACTTAAAGCGATTTTGATGACATAAATGCAGCAGGTGGTGGTCTTTTCTTAAATTATTCTCTCTAGGGTTACTATTGCTGTGACCTGGAGTCATATTCCAATGCCTTTGATACCACTGCAGAATTTTAGAGACTGTTCCTGACACACCCCTAGGGTCCTGGCAATGGCAGTTTGTTTCTTGCCAGAGAGCGCCATCCCTATGACCTGCCATGCTCTTTTTCGCTTATTTTATGGGGCATGCCTTCTAAAAACTCTTCCAACTCTAAATTAAAGTTTTATAAAATGTGCACAATGATTACAACTAAGATTTGGACACCTCTTTCAAGTTACCAATATCATGAGGTCATGGGGTAACCTGAGTGAATACAACTTTAGTCAACCATAAATGTTTTAACTTTTCATACCAATCAGTTTTATATGCAAAACTGATGAGGGAATGAGAACACATTACAAATTTTCATCAAAATGTTATCATTTTGTAGAAATTCCATCAAACAGTTCGTATCTACAAAATATTCCATATTTATGAGCAACAGTGTATAATCCTAACCTCAGCTAAGGGATACATCTGTTATGGATACGGGCTTTATCCCGAAGAATATATGTGTATCTATCAAGAGAACACCGAAAAGTCAGAATACGGTGTACAATAATTAAGTTGAAGTCTTACTACAGGGTGTCCACAAAAAAGTATACACAACTTCAAAACAAAATAACTAGCATCCTGAGCGTTTTTTTTAATACAAAGGTAAGGCAAAAAGCCTTATTTGTTAACCAAGAAATGGTACCTACTATATCATGTAACTGTCATGGATGACTGAGCAATCATGATCATTCTGATGGTGGTAAAATTAGCGCTGTGCCAAGTTATCTTCTTGTGTAGTAATCGATGTGTAAGGCTAAGTATTATTTTTCTCTTGCATTATGTTAGAGGACAGGACTTTCATAATGAACTGGACTGGGGGCTGAGTAACTCTCTTATGAAAAGAAAGTTTGGCAAAAAGCTTAATTTACTAAAATAGGCCTGCAAATGGTTCAACTGACACCTGAGCAGTAGAGACAACAAAAAGTTCTAAAAAGCAAGTCCAGTGTACTGTTTTAGAACCCCTATTCTTACTATAGAAAATAGATTCTAGCAATACTGTCCCACATGAATCTACTTGTTGAGACTCAATCAACTTGAGTTCTTTTGGGATAATGAGGATTTTTAGCAATGGTGTATTGAATTAAATGGGGGATACAATAGACTTCAAAGCTGCATATCATCATGTAGACGTCTCATTGCTTTTCAAGAGGCTCATTTGGTCAAATTTCCCCAGAGGGAGGTAGCAATAAAAAGTTATGGAAAATTATGCAAAAAGGTTTAAAACATGGTAATAGTTTGAATTTGAACAATAATAATACTTTGAACACAAAAAATCATTGTATCAATCCTACTTGAATGCTAACTTGGCACAGTGCTGATTTTGCCACCATTCATAAAAGTAATGATTACTCAATCATCCATGACAGTTACATAATGATCTAGGTACCATTTGATGGAAGACAAGCTAGGCCTTATATTGCTACCTTTGAATTTATTTTAAATTGCTCAGAGTTCTGGTGGCCTTGAAGTTGCAGGGACGGATCTGGGAATCAACAAGGGGGGGGGCAAATTTCTGGTCTGAGAAAAAATGTTAGGCCCCTAAAACCAAAAGGTGGGCCCAAATTTAGAAATTTTGAGGCCCATTTTCTTCAAAATTTGGCCTAACATTTTGACCAAAAAGGCCCATTTTTCTGGCACCCCCCCCCCCAGATCCGCCAGTGAGTTGTGTATACTTTTTTGTGGACGACCTGTAGTGATTTACTTGTACTTAATGTTAAAGTGCTTGTCAAAAATATTGTCTTTTTTCTCATTTTCTTAACACTGGACAAATTGGAAATAAACGTCGCTGGAAAATTAATCTGAATTATTGACCAGGAAAGAAGTAATGTGTTCTATTGATATGTCCAGAAGTACCGCCAATACTCATCGAGATATCAAGAGATGCGATTAATAACGAGGTGTCAGTTGCTCGTGCAGTTGCTCCAATATCAGTTTTATATCCCAGGCAATATATATATATCAAGTCAATGGATAAACATTACAAACGCTCATGAATACCTAGCCTCAATGCAAAGATATGATTTCATCACCAAACCCTGTTATGACTATATAAAACAAACATCAGTCGGAGCTTCGATCTTTAATCACCCTATGCAGACGGTACTTGCTAAAAACGCTCGGTGCGGATATCATGCGCGCACGGTGTGGAGTTAATGGTTATTTGATTTCGTAATATTTTATAAACTAAGCCATGTTTAGTATTCAGGTATATACATATATGTGAGGATGATAAAATATCACGAACTTAAATTTAAAAATGACCATTAACTCCGCACCGCCTACACATATATCCGCACCGAGCGTACAGATGCCGTCTGAAAAGGGTGTTATAGAAAGCCCAAATAAGAGTAAGAGAAGTAGTTTACACATTTGACTGCTATTGATGAAACAAATATTTGGACACTTCTGATTGGTTTTGAGAAAATCTTTCAATATCACATGTAGCACAACAAAAATTATAACGTTAAGTCATATCCCTCGGATATTGTGTTTCAATTAGTGTGTAGAAGATTTATACAGCATTTTCTACACGACCAAACAGCTTAAACACAGCAAGAACATTAAGTTGGTATTTGCCCAGAGGGAATTGTTCCTAATCAATCGATGACTTTACAAAAAGGTGGCAAACAGAACTTGATACGAGAACGGATGGTTGTTACAACAAGTTAAGTCAGAACGACACCTCGACGTTGTTAATCAAAAATTGGATCAATCAAAATGTTTCATACCTGATTGAAAACGGTTATTGACGTATTGTTATGACATTCTGTGCACATAAATCTTACATTAGGCGTTTTTGTGTCTATAGCGTTTACTTTGTAAAAATTTGCTCAAGTATCACATAGTAAATTCCATCACATTTTTTCAGTTACACAATGTTCTGCTGTAATTGCAAAAGGTATTTATCTTGTGTAATCAAACGATTCACGAGCACAATGACTATTGGTGGTGAATAAAAATGCAGTTTTCATGATAAGCATATAAAATCTATCACCAGTGCAACTGAAAATGTAAAAAATGGTCCCCAGTCCCAGTTAAAACGGCCCTCATTGGTTTGCCACGGTATAAATCAATTGATGAGAAAACCATATTATTCAAGTATTTGGATAGGATTCAAATTACATTTACACCGGTTAGAATTACCTAACTTTTATCTAGTGAGCCAAATGTTATCTTTATCTAGTAACTTAATAACACTGTTATGTGATAGGCACTCTACTAGCAATAAACAACCGAAATCTTGTGACACAATAACATGGTTTTGTGAAGGTCATTCACGATCACAATTGCCTAACTTAAATGATGCTAACCATTTTATAAGTGACTCTATGGAAAGTTATAGACGGTTATTAGGGGCAGATGCCTAGGTCTAACTTGATTAGTCCTTCCCTATAGATCATAATTATAACGATAAATCGATATGCCTTATTGACAGATAACTGGATTATTTCTCAATTCATCACTGAACGCCAATCAGCCGTTCTTTCGAAAAGGATCAAACCAGACGAATGTTTTGGAACGGATGACTCAAACTCAAACTGGAGTTCAAAGCGAAAATTGGGTTCGAATTGCAATGAACTCTTTTAATATTGCATATATCACTCCTTGATACCACATCGCTAAATCATTATTATTGATGGTGAAATGAAGGTCTCTTTCTATAAAACATTAGGGATCCCACAACACATTGTCTACTATCGGATGTATTCGATCTATATGCCAAACTACAGGTTTGGAATAAGTAAGATTCATTGAATACTGACACTCTTGACGTTATTAAGATATCGATGTACCATAAAAGGTCAAAAGTGTATCCTGTCAACCATGCATCACGTCATCTATATATATCAGGCCAACAACGTCAACATATATCAATGGCTTATGTTTATTACTTGTGTAAAAAGTATAGTAAACTCGCCACTGACTCTAAAAATTTATTTCAACAAATCTTGAACATTTTAGAATATTAAGAATATTGATTGAAGTTGCTGGTTTTTAGGGGCGGCTTCAAAATATACATTCCTGATAGGAAACTAAATAAATTTAGTCAATTTCGTATTGGAGCGTATAGTCCATTTGTCACCCCTATACATACTATAGTGAACCTATGAATTGTTAAAAACACG
This sequence comes from Owenia fusiformis, assembly GCA_903813345.2. Taxonomy (NCBI): domain Eukaryota; kingdom Metazoa; phylum Annelida; class Polychaeta; order Sabellida; family Oweniidae; genus Owenia; species Owenia fusiformis. The sequence goes on from CAIIXF020000003.1 coordinate 22,794,043, forward strand.
ATGTTTTATGGTTAATTTATAATAACAAGGGTTTTCTGAAGTGATTTAACTGGGTTGGACAAAAAGTTAGTTTGGGGAAAAAAGTATATCGGCTAATTAGGGAGGGGTGCATTGGCTTAACATGGCGTTGACTATTGACTTAGCGTCGGGATACCACCACGTACCTGGTATCTTACCATGGTGATAGATACAAAAATTTTCCCCAACGTTAATTTTTTGGCAACCCAGCTAATAAACTCCAATAAACCCTAATGATAGTATTTGCACAGAAAAACATCATGTTTTTAAATATTCATACGTTAAGAAAATGACAAATGGACTAGTATTTGAAAAAATCGTATTGTCCCCGTGAAAGAATCTTATAGGAGTGTATTAACCTATTTTTGGTTTCCCGGTCATTTTATTAATTTTTTAAAGGTTATTTCTGGTCGGGATTGAATATGGGTTTTATTCCTCGGAAAATATGATATTGACCTTGAGCAATATCATATTGACACTCGGTCACTGTGCTCCATCGGTCAATATCATATTACCCTTTGGTCAATATCATATTGTCCCTCGAAATAAAACCGATATTCAATCCCTCCCAGTAAATAACCTATATATATCCTATTGTAAATATTTGAATGGGGTGGCTAGCAACTCATTTATATATTTGGGAATTATCGAAATGTTGAAAAATGTCAGATTTATCCCCCCCCCGAAAAAAATACCAACTAAATTTATTTAGTTTTCTATCAGACATTGATATTTTGATGCCGCCCCTTAATCACGGAAGATTCCAACGATGTTTTCTAACTCACCAAAATTGATTTTCATGTGCGTGATTTACGTTTTCTAATCTGAAACTTGGTCGATAGATTCAAAGTGATAAGTAATTTTCTTACAAAAATAACGGATCAATGTTCGGACATTATGGTAACTGATTCAGAGTATATCCTGGTTATTTATTAAAAACTGATATTATTAATATGCCTGTGGTATCATATGAGTGGTACCGACCAAAGGAATTATGAAAGTGATATCAAGCGAGAGTTTTTAAAGTAGATTTAGAAAGTAAATAGCACCAGGCATGTATGTAATATGTATGGCATCACCCAAGCCTAGCAATGTCCTATGTTTAAACATCGAATAACATTTAATTCACCGATATAATTACTAATACAGTATAACAAGTAAATCGCCCACAATGTTAATCATCCATATCAATAATACAAATGCTATTATGTAACATTGAAATAATCATGGAGAAAAGTTCTTGTATGACACTCCTCGTCTAATTTGCTGTATCACCTATAACGATCCTATGTCATAAATGTCTACGTAATACAGTATACTAGTGAATTATTCAAGTATTTCTGTAAAACAAACTATTGATGTTGAGAAAAGATGTTTTAATTAGATTTACAAATGAAAATGGTGACATAACCGGTATACGTGCGTTTCAACGATTCATTCAAAAATATACTTAAAGTCACATGGGACAATCAGATCGTTGGGGACTTCACCGTCACTAAATCTACCTGTGAGAATTTAAAAAACCAATCCATCAATATATGGTTTCCATTTGATCCCCTATGTGGGCCACGTACAATACGCGCGAGAACATAATCGAATTTGGACAAATAAAGTCTGACGAATAAGTATTGAATACTTGTTGTTAACTGCCAACATCAATACTTATAGAGAACCATTTGCAATTTGTGATTTTCGAACTCGACATGAGAAATCAATTTTCTAATCGGAGTGGCACTTACTTCGAATTGAGATTCCAGCCTTGCTGTGTTATTAATGATCTTACAAATGTTTTGTGGAGAGATATGAGTTACTTTTTATATATAAATCATAGGAGCCTCAAGAGAACAGACTGATTCGTTTTGATACAGTACCTTTATGTGTTGATATTGCATTTCAATGTGTTGATATTAATATGATATTGCACGTTTATATGTTAACATAAGATTAATGTTGCACCTTAATATGTTGATATAATGTTATCGTTGCACCATAATTTTATAATTAGAAATTAAATGACAACACGCGTTTATATAGACATGCACAATAATATCAATTGGTTTCAAATAGAACATAATTGTCTGGGATTCCCCTGAGATTCCTCTCAGGTAGACAACGTTTATCTGAAATAAAAAGTAAGATTGCCTATTTACAAAAAATGTCGCACAAAATTTGAGTCAGCACTTTATACATATCTTGTATTACCCATGGGATAGGCTTTGAAATATGTCTAATAGTGTAACTAAAAGGAATTGTAAGTAATATTGTAACACTGCAATAAGAACAAATTGCCGGCCAATATCCACTTAGTCCACTTCGCGGACTCCAATGGACAAAAATGTTTTATCCAAATAAGGCAATAACGATTTTTGGCATGTAATTTTGAGGAAATACATTTGAGAATTTATAATCAATTCTCTATTTGAAAAGAGAATTGATTTGACAGATAGACGCTTGACTGACACATGTATTAAACTAAAAGAGACTTAACATGACTGTGAACAGATCGATTAACAATAAGAGACATTTTAAACGGGTTTGGCATAATAGAGGCACTTACAGAAATATGACGATCAAGTAAACAGTTTCATTAGTCTTGGTGAATTACAATCTTACATGGGGGAAGTGTAACGTGAATTCATTGCTGTAACACTTCTCCCTTCTTCAAGCAGTTGTTCAACATGTTCCAATCCTATATAATTAGCTCTATTTAGTTCTTTAAATATATTGAATTCTCTAATGCAGCGGAAGTAAAGCACATTCAGTACAGTCTCAGTCAATAAAAATCCCCACGACATTTGAATGCTATTTTTATACCTCCTACAACCACTTCTGCAAATTGATTTTTAAAATCAGTTTTAGCACTACAATAGCTTTTAAAAGAGCAAGCAATGGTGTGCTGATTACTGATTGATGTACCAATCCCATATTTGGTTTTATGCAATGCTTAATTATCTTCGTTTCCCCAAATGACATATCCCGAAACAACTATTCTAGAAATGTACTTACAACACTCTAGACACATGATAAGCAAAAACTTAATAAATCATTGTAATGTAACCTATATATAACAAAGTAGAAGCAAATGGCGTTTAACGTCTGATTGCACAAGGTAGAAAATGTCTCATTTCCATATATATTAATTTGACTCCCATAGTGAAAATCTGTATATCTTTATGTATTAACTGTCACGTGATAGCGCATCTATACTTTTATATACCTCTGAAAATATGCGATAAGGTAGTTTATTATCCTATGTCAAAATCAATGTTAGAAAGATCATTACATGTATGCATAAATATAAGTTGGTGATGCGTTACTACGCAATAAGCCAATAATTATATTCCCTGTTTCGTATAAATATTTGATGACAACATATCCAATTGGGTTGATGGACTTACATCTTAAGAGCTTTATAGCATGCCATACCCTGTTAAATATTTAGGTTAGTTTGATGGAGAAATTTCTTGAAAAGATAATAAGCTGTTCAACATTCATAGATTCTGGTGAAGTTCTTGCTGTCGTACACTTTGATATTGTATCATACAGATTAATTTCAATCAAGCGTATTTTATTAACACTTTGATTATCTTGGACCCTCTAGCATGCCATACTTGATATTGTAAAGCCACTATTCGTCATATCAAATTATATCTCGTTGATGTAGACTCGTTAATAAAATGCAAGCTTGTTCTGTTTATCTGACTCTTGATATTCTAAAGCATCTTTTAAACATTGGAGTGACGAGTAAATTAATTTACAATATTACTTATTTAACTTGCCAGCGTTTCAATTATAAAATACACATACAAATAGCTGTATTTATTGCTACAGGGCTCGTTAAATTATTGGCATTTATTATAAAACACCATAAATGTGAAAAGAAAGAAATAAAACTGTCAGATGACAACTAATGAATGGGTAACCTGTGAAATCGAAAGCTGTTAACCACTATAACAATCAAATGTGAACGTAAACATTACTGTTACATCACCATGAATAGTTAAATAGGTCATTGTTGTGGACAACAACGGCTTTGAGACCGGAGAAGTGTTGCAACAATAAATTCACGTTACACTTTCCCCGCAATAATTTTTTTTCATCCTTGAACAATAAAAACTAATCAATAATTAATCATTAAATAATCTTAATAAACATGGTTATTATTGTAATTTCATGCTTTTCAAATATTACATTAAATGCATTTGGGAATGGACGTGAATATCTTGTAATGTAATAACTACTTGCTTTTATCCAGAAAGTGTACAGTGTATTTCTTGCCCAAAGGGCCTTATATCTGAAACATTAGCTCCATTACCAAGGCCCTTATACCGGTATAAGTGGATCGTACTCCAATCAATACCCTGGTATTATACCTCTGGTATGACAGAATGCTACTTGATTTGGATCTTGTTAGTGAATTATTCACTTCTATTAGTGACTTACACTTCTAAGTCTGTCCAAATTCCTGTTGGCGTCATGATGCATATTTTCAAAGAGTAAACTTACTTTATAATTTCATCAATATGTTATGGCATTTTATTAAAACTGGCTTGAGTAACATATATCTATAACATAAAGGCAGTGCCGGACTGTCTGATGATAGCAGAAAGTAAAACCAGTTGTTTGAATTTATATTTCTTCTTTCAAGTTTGACTTTAAAGGGCAATGCACTTTGGTTCTCTCAGATTCGTTCCACGCAAGTGGCATGCCTACATTGTATAGGTTAGAACATTAATTTAGTGAGATTGCCTTAGAAATTGATTGTTGCAAACTGTCCTATGATCCCCAATCCCCGGTCCAATACCATGAGGCTTTTCTACTTTAAGTTGATATGGCAATACTAAATCATGAGACAATCGACAAAGATAAAAGAGATCTTATCCAAGTTGTTGACCCTATATGTACATATCATTGTCATTGTCCCCATCTAAGAAACAGGCAATCGTAAAGCAGTGCAGATGGTAACGTTTGATGGACAATCCTATCCGATCAACTTTTCAAATCCTTCATAAATAATAAGGTAAAGCTTTTCTTGATAATTTGAGTAGCATTATGGCACAGGGTAACACGAATCACAACACAACACATTTTGAGATATCCATTAAACTAGTACCATCATAGTATGGACTAGACCTCAACAATTACTAAAATTCATCCACTATACCTAACAACTATCAATGCATAAGATACTCTGTTTGTCTAATTGTGTTGCTCATGAACATTAAATGCAAGGTATAGTAGAGTGAAAATCACTCAAACCCTTTTGCTCGCCCCCCAGTATGCATAGGTTATGATGTTAGTAGTGATTAGAGAAAACCTGAAAGACGTACTAAAACATGAGAACTTTTCAGTTCCTTCAGATCATGGAATGGTTTGATGATACACCAATAGCATATTTAGGTGCCTTGTTTGTGAGTTTAAAACTGTTGTTTGACTCTCAAGTAATGGTTGCCTTTTTGGTGGACAATGAATATGGTGATTTTCATCAATCGATACACATATAAGGGATATTTAGAGGTGTTGTTCCTCCTCTCTTCAGATTAATCATGTATCCGGTATTTTGTACGAAAATGAGTTTGAATACATCAGCTTTTGTATATATTTACAACACATTTTAACTCGTTCTCATTGAATGGATGGAGGATGTCGATTGTAGTTTGATGTAAAGACGTATCATTTGTGTTTGGAGTTTAAGAAGAAATCTTATGAGTTTAGAGAGATGAGAAACGAGTGAGATGCTTTGACTTAATTTCAGTAATTTAAACGCAGTTCTGTAGATATCCTTCACTTTTTCACGCCTTTCGTTTGTAATTTGGTCAGTTGCCATGATTTTGTGGAAACATGGATGTTAAGGCCCATCGATTGATTTATTGATCTTGGGAGGTCACGCAATCATGCAATGACTAATTGCCCACTTTAAACACCATGTGTCTATTTTATCACTCATATGAGAGCTCAAGAGGGCCATAAATAGATGAAATTGACAGACATTTGGTATGTTTCTGGTCATTTTTTCATGTTCAGTAAAACGTCGAAGGTGCTATACGGCACCTAAATGACTACCCTTTTATGTTGCCATGCTTGGGCTATTGTATAAACATAGAAAATGCATTTGTACATCAGCTGGCACTATGTAGAAAAAATATATTGCTTTTAAATCGACAAGGTATAGTTATGAACGTTTACAACAAAACGCTCGCATCCATAATTTGAGGGCAACACGCACGCGTGCACACCCATACGTAAGCACAGACACACACACAAACTACTGTGAACAATATCAACTAGGAAATGTAAAAGTAATGAAGGGCCCACGGTCCTGTGCTCACACAGCTTGGAACCTTCAGAGGAATGTATATCCTGACTTTAAAACAAAAATATTGATTTGGATTTGTAGTCTCGAACTTTGAGAAACTTAGATAGCACAGTTGTGTGACCTAGTTTGATGACCTTTGACCTTGAAAATTTTACTAATTCAGAGCTCAATAAGGTATTTTGTGATTAAGCTGACCAAAATTTACATCCAAAAATCAATTTGAAAAATCAACTTTTTTGACCTTTCGAAGGTCACTGAAGGCCAAGTAAAGGTCAAATCCTAAAACCAATGTCAGATTTGAACTCCTGGCAACTTATAGATGATTTTTAAAAAATTTGGTCAAATTGAAGCAAGTTGAAAAATAACTTATTTTTACTATTTTTTTACATCAAATATCTCAAAAACGGTAAAAATTTGATGCTGACATATATTATTGAGCAATATGTAGGGAATGCTTAAATGTAGTAATGATGTAATTCATTGAAAGAAATGATCAAGTATAAGGCAAACTTTGAGAAACTTGTCAATCACAAAACCTGCCATTAAATTTATACATGAGAAAGTTTCCTGAAAATGACGAAGTCCTAGTTTTTGTCAAATTTTATAGAGTAAACACCAAAAACTGTAATTCGAAGAGCTTTGAAATCTTCAGAGGACATAAGTTGCATATACAGCAACTACTAAAAGTTATTTGAAAGTTGTACTTCAACAAAGTGTCTAATATTTACAGAGAATTTGACTTTTTGACGTCAAAATCCGCAATTTCTCGGAAACCGGGCGATGTTAGGAAATGGCGATGATAGGTCAAATAGGCATTATGGATATGCATAAAATGAATGTGGATATGACTCAATCCGAATAGCAGTTTTAATTTGTAAGGCCAATGTTGACGGACGGACCAACGAACGGACCGACCGAAGGACGGACCAACGGACGGACGCCTGGTCGATCCCATAGGCTCACTGTGTGAGCCAAAAATTAGTTCTGTTTCCATCATAGCAATCTCAGTTTCCTTTTTCTGGATATTTTAGATTCATGAGAATCAGACTGAGATTATTCCCCTAATGCATTTAAAACAATAGAAACCTGATTTCATTAGGCATACCACGTGGTAAGTGATTACTCCGTTCAGATGGATTAAAAGAATTATAGTGGATGTTCGGGTAGGGAACAATAGGTTCGACTTCGCTACACGTAGATCGTTCCCATGGGATAATATTAATAATGTTAAGAGCATTTTGCACGATTGAGTTAATGAATGTTTGGGATCTTTGACTTTTGCATTTCCAGATGAATATAAACATGATAAATCCTATAAAATCATATTGAAAACAGCAAAATGTTGGCTGCCTTGGTCTTTTCTCAGTTGCAACTGAAAAATGTTTTGTTTTGAAATTTTTAAACGATTTCTTTGAAAATTGCATTCTACAAATAGCCATGATATATATTTAACCGAAAATTGTAATTATATGTGGACACCCAGTTTACATCAAAACAATCCTAAATTCACATCAAACTATCGTTGTAAAAATGTTAGTCTTATATAAGACCTGTATTATGTACGTCTCCCCACTTCTCCATCTTCTATACGAATTGGTTGTAAAAAGACTGGATATTGAAGGAAATGGAACAGAGGCGTAGTGCATGATTAATGTGTCAAATTTAATTAAAATGTATTACTTAAAGTAATGAGATTATTTAGTGACATATTATTTCCCGGAAGTAGCGATTTTGCTTAAAACAACATATTCCGGGGAACGATATGTCAATTATTTTGACTGGAGGAAAAACTGAACACGACTACAATATCTTGTTTTACATAGAGTAAAGCACATTTATTCATTAATTTGTTTAATTATGGGGGAAATTGGTCAAATATCCCAAAGATCGTCCGTATCATCACAGAAAAATATACTCTACTTATTTCCACCTATGTTAGTACATTCACTCATTATTTTGCAAAGAAATTCAAAACTACGCATTATAAATTATCATTCTCGTAAAAGTATATATTTCAGCTATTTAGGGCAATCGTTTGTGAAATAGGACAATATGCCCCAGTTGTGTGCCCTCAACATATCACCTTTGTTCTTTAGTCTCCAGTTCAAGAAATAAGTTATATTGAGCACCCTATCGAGATCTCACGAGAGTGCTTATTCTACAATTCAATTATTCTACTATGTACTATGGTGTCTCATTTTGTGTATAATCCGAACTCACATCCAAATATTACAAATTGCACACTCCGTTGCTTTACAGGTCTATTGATAAATATTATTAGGTTTTCATAATTCTTTGATCATATTCATCCAATCAGCAGAAAATCAAATAAACCTGTAATTGACTTGATTGAGTACTGCCTGAAAAATACCTTATTTTATTGATTAATATGAAACCCATTGTAACAAAGTACAACAATATCTGCCTGAGAAGTATCCAATGTTAATAACAATCGAAGAAACAATTAATTAACAAAAACCAAATCAAACTCGTTCATAAAAAGCGTAATCTATCTTACAATGCATACAGTGCAGTAACTAAAATCTATTATATGCACCAAAATACATTCATAATATTAATACAAACCCGCTAGTAAATCGATGATGCATAAATGCAAGGACCTCATGCGTTTCGAACTCACGACCTCACATGGTTATGGCGATAGCACCAAGCTTAGCGTGTTCAGTGCTCAAGACCGATGGACAAACCAATGAATTAGACTGAATGTCCTAAATCAAATTACGATTTGAAATACAAATAACGAAGTAAAAAAAGTAAAACTGCAAATACTTATTGAGACATCATCGCATTTACGAATTCTGTGATTGGACACGCAAATAGACTAGATTTCACACATAGCTAGGCAAGGTGTGTCCAATTCTAGCCAATCAGAACACGCTATTTCACGTAACTGCATTCCGTTATATAACCAATAACGTATTTGTTGTATGGTTGTCAAGGTGAAGAGATTGAAATTGATGCTTTGCCAACTTGACCCTTGCAAAAAGTGGCATTGAAAATATGTTCTTTTAGTGATTTTCTATCTTTTGTAGAAAACATTTTGCAATTGCAATGAGTGAAAAGAATTTAAGCCCAAGACTCAATGCATTGTAGCTGCTTCATTCCACCCAGGCGTTGTTTCCTAAACGCTGCATTGCCACTGCGCGTCATGCAAAGATTTAGAAACAACAACTTCAATGGAATTATTCAGCACGCAAGTCCAGGGCTTAAATCCTTTTAAACATTACATGAGGCACAAAAGTATATTTGAAATAACACTGATACATCATATTATTACCACCTTGCCGGGCCAGTTCTAGGGGTTTTAGTGCTAGTTTAGAAGGCATTCATTTTACTATATCGACCTGAGAAATGTGTGACGTCATAGTGGTGGTCCATATGGATCGGTCTAGAATATATTCTGGACCGGCAATTTTTCCCCGGGAAATTAGATATCGTTCAGAGCGTAAGATTTTTTTGCTATTTCAGCCCTGGTCGTTAAATATTGGACCGAGGGCCCCTTAGAAATGACATTATTGTACTATTCACAGCACGAGGTCGACATGTTCATAATCACATTACTATGTTATATAATGTACATCCAACACAAATGAAGCATTTTCTAAATTGACTTTTATATTTGTATTTTAAGATCAATGATCCCGAGAGCTTGTACCTGGATGGAGATAACAAGATGACATTCCACATTGAATGGAAGGATTCCCATCTACTCTACCATGCAAAGTACCACCGACATGATGACATCACTGCAACGCACAAACATCAAATGACGTAAGATATGTTGACTTTAGTGTCTACGATAGAGTTGATATTTCGGTCTTTAAGGTCAGGGTGCATGATGGGACATTTTCTGCATCCCTCAATTGAGTCACATGTTATTTTTCAAATAGGAATCACTCCTTCCACACATTGTCTATATCTTCTAGCTTTACACAAAGGGTGCACTTATATGCCTAGAAAAGACTTGTGAGGAGAATGTTTTGATAAAGTGTATAAAAAACAAGAAAATTCAGTGAAAAAATTCAGAAAATTTTCAGAATTTTTTTTTCACTGAATTTTCTCGTTTTTTTACATTTTACAAAACAAATCTTCTCACAAGTCTTTTCTAGGCACATAAGTGCAGTCTTTGTGCAAACCTGGAAGATATAGACAATGGGGAGAAGGGGCGATTCTTGTTTGAAAAATAACATGTGACTCAATTGAGGAATGCAGAAAATTTCCCATCATGCACCCTGACCTTAAAAGTAACATTCTGTTCATATACTATACATCAATATGACATACAATTGTTGCTATATTTCCTTTTATTCACTAATATATGATTCTAGAAGGTAAGTTTTCATTTCTCGCGCAAAAATATCAGAATGATAAAATTGATCATTCTTTTTCAGAAAAGAGATAATGGCGCTACAGGCAGAAAACCACGCCCTTGAGAAGCAGGTACATGGCTACCAACTATCTATAGCAAAGCAAGAGGCCGAACAAGGCCCAGCTGCTGTCCCTATAGCAACTGCATCAACGCCACAAAATAATCCGAATTCGTTTAAGTCTCAATCTCAGCAAAATACTCAATACCAGCCCCACGGAAGTCCAAAGACTGAAAAACGATTCTCTGACACTAATCGGCCTCAACCTTTCGCCAGTTTATCAAATGTCAGTAATACAGTAACTGGTTTATTGGGAATAGACAGTAGTAATAGTGGAATACTAAATCAACCTAAATCCGAGACAAGACGTTCCAAAAGCAGTGCCAGTCCACCGGATATGACTGATGCATACGGAGATCGTATAGTAGAAGATAATACAAGGAACAACCCAACTAAAAGAAAAAGTGAAACTAAACGACCTCAACCTAATTTGACTCTAACTAGTACAAAAGAGCAATATGGGAATGTAATAAACATTGAAGATAATATGAAAAGGCAGCCATCCAGTAAGAGAAAGAGTGAGACAAAACGACCAAACTCTATAAAAGCTTTGGACTTTGAAAATGTTTATAATGATCTCGTTAGCTTGGACGATAGCGATATGAAACAAACCAAACCAACCAGAAAATCTAGTGAATCTAAACGAACAAATAATAGTGCAAAAGTGAAAAGTAGAAATGGGTCCTATAACGATCTTCCAAATGTGGACGACGAATTGAAATACAGCAGTTCAGTTAGAAGAAGGGGTGATATCAAAAAAGGTCAAAATGGACAGACTAATCTTAACCCCATGGATGCCAAAGCAGTCTATAATGATCTGAACTCAGATGGCAGAGATGCAAAAGGTTATAGTGACAACCATGACAAGCACTATAGTAAAAAGGGTTATGACTCACATAGTTACACAGATCTAACAACATACTCTGGCCGTAAAAACTACAGAGAAGAGAGACACTATGAACACAGTCATAGCTATGATGACGACTACTATGATGATAATGAAAGAGATCATTATGATGACAAATACAATGGCTACTATGACAAACAACAGAGAGGTTATGATGGATATTATGACGATTATGACAAAAGGTATGCTGATGAAGACACCAGAAGAGGGGAGGTCTCCCAAGGAGACAGATCAAACTATTACAGCGGACAAGATGACAGATATCGTGAGTAAATAGCGAACTGGTGAAAGAGTGGAACCGCATAACTCAGCTGTAGGGGAATTGATAATCAAGATGTTCATCTTATAGGGTTGATGTAGTTAACTTAAGTATACCCCGGACACAAAAAAACTCTAGTTGTTTGAGACCCAAGTAAAAGACGAGTTGAGTGCGAGTTAGACAAAATGGCCTGTTCACGATCTAAAAATATGGACTTCTACATCACCAATCGCTACCTTGAAATATGATCTAACTCCCAAAGTAATTTCATGATTGATTTAGAAAGAATAGACTACCCCGACGGAAAACTACAATCGACTTTATTTTACCGGAAAATGAAAAAATGCAATTAGGGACATCAACACGGATTAGCTCTGGTCAATATGACATTCCAGTAGAAATAAACTAGAAACGCTTAAGTTAAAGGATGAATCAGATCTATGGGGGTGACAAAATTACAAGCAACATGTACAATTGCCTGCCAATCTATTCCTTACAATCTCAAAACAAAATCTCCCAAAATATCTTCAATATATTATAAATTGGTGAAGTTATAATGGATTATAAAGTGCAAAACGGGGTGAAAAATGTTTAAATTCTCCCATATAATAAGAATGGTTACGATTACAATAGAAAAATAATACATTATTGTAAAAATCTTTAGTTTTCCTGAAATAAAGTGTGTACTCTGGGGATTTTTAGAAAATAGACATGAAAAGGAATGTCACAAGCCAGAAATATAAAATTGAAACAATTTTTGTTTGGCTGCTCGCTATATCTGATTCTCTCTTTAAGTGAAATAGTCACCAAAGGATTTGATATCACTAGTGAAATAGAAAAGTATGACTTATTGAATAGTATACAAAATGTACTTTTGTAGATGTGATTTTACTTCAATATGAATTGAAGATTTTAGTTCAATAAAGCAGTCATTTGAGAGTGTTGTACCTGGGTGAAATAACGTATGCTAAAACCAAAGATTATTAAGACCCAAGTAGAAGACGAGTTAACACACAGGAAAAATGGAACATCTACTATTCTAGTACATGTATGAGTACAACGAGTCGCAAGAAAATCAAAATCTCTCAAACTATGGGCTAGCGCACAAAGTATTAAATTTAAATACACCCTGCACCACCAAAAGGTATCATAACATCATCATTTAAGAAACACAATTTTTCTCCCAACTTTCTGTTCAACGAAAATCATGCATCCTCGATGAAAGTTAGGTAAATCATATTATTTTATCAATAGTCCTACATTCATCAATCAAATTGTGTTCAGTAATATCCCAGAATGTGATAAACACATAAGACAATATGCAAAAGAAATCCATCATTTACAAGCAGACTTGGTGTAATTGCAAATTAGTTAACGATACAATCGAATTAAAAAGAGGCTGTTGTCTGACAGACGTAAATAATTACATAGGGCCCTACTTCCTACACACCAAGTGAATTGCCATTTATACTTACATAACATTGGTGTATAAGGATTAACAGTGATATATATATACTTACACCCCACATACTGTAGCCTGTATTATGGATACAAAAGGATACAGGCTACAGTGAAGTGGAAATGGAGGGCGTTTATTTCCATATTTCTGAAGGTATTCTGTGTATATTCCAAGCATTCTACTTCACATTGTACAGATTCATCGAGCAGTTTGCATTGTAAGCTTATTATTACTAGAAAAGCCCTATAGACAAAGATAGAGAAAACCCGCACCATTTGCAACTTCACTGTAATACAGACCACAGTATGGGTGTAGGGTATTGTGACTTACTTACGCGAGTAAATACTTGACACAACAGCTGGCTGAAACAATAAATGCAACTCTCTCATTTTGAAATAACTTTCTCAATTATATTGGAATTTTCATTATTTTTGGATGTAGATATATTGTTCAACTATCTCATTTTGAAATAACTTTCTCAATTATATTGGAATGTTCATTATTTTTGGATGTAGATATATTGTTCAATGCGACCCACAGTGGAGTTCTTATAAACTATCATCCACTTTGCAATTAAGTCTCGGCAGCGTCTTGTGTAAAACGTCAGAAAACGTTCAAAATACAATTTTCTGAAATTAGTATTTCTGCGTTTGCCACTGCAAATACATTTCTGTCATTGCTTATAAATTATGGTGAACCGACGAAATGATTTGGTGAAAGTACATTCCTCGACGAAAACCATGATCTTAAAGTTGTTGATTTTATAGAAGTACGTGAATATATAGCACTGTTGTCCGCATAGAACACTTTCTACAATAACATAAGTAGGTTCCCACATGATTGAAAGTCATTCCAGGTTATCCTGAAAGGTTGCATTTTTGCCATTAATGGAAAAAGTGCGAAATAATTTCCCTGAGAGAATAACCTATCCGCTGACATCATACCGAGGTTGCAGCCTAGTAACCCATATTGGGTAATTAATGTTAAGGTTTTTTATTAGACTCCAGATTGAAAATCTGGAGTCTATTGTTTTTGCCTGTTTTCTTTTTATTAGACTCCAGATGAAATCTGGAGTCTATTGTTTTTGCCTGTTTTCTTATTAGACTCCAGATGAAATCTGGAGTCTATTGTTTTCGTCAGTTTTCTTATTCTTCTTCTTCTTCTTCTTCTTATTATTCTAACCCAGTTTTCTCAATAACCATAAGGTTTTCAGTAAAGTCAGTCATTTGGTCAATTTAGGTCCAGAATCTAGTTCCTCGGAAATTGGGTCAAATTTTTAGCTAGATCAAAGGTCAAGAACTAGATCAAATCCAGTACTTTGTCACTTTTTTCGATTTTCTCGGTCGTCCTTCAATATTTTCGATCCGGGTTTTTTTCATTGTGTTCCTTATAAAAAAATAGAAAACCTAGGGTCGATTTAGTTTTTTGATATCTCAAACCGATTTCGAGATATCAGTGTCCGAAAACAAGGTCCAAAAAAAAGTTCTCCGAATCAAATGTCCAGGATATTAGTCATATAGGAAATTTTCTCAGGATTCCGAATCTGAAAACCAAATTTAGATCAGACTTCCGGTTCAGAAGTTATGGCGTTTTGAAAGCTCAAAAATCGCTAAATTTGGTGCCCATGTTAAGTCAATGGGAAAAAATAATTTTTTGAAGTAAAAAATATGAAATATAGACTGAGTTTAGCTAAATATAATGAACACTTTTAAAAGAATGGAACCTCAAAAGCCATCTACACTGCGTGAAATATGGGATTCCAACTCTTGACACGTCTAGAAACTGGTCTTTACACGCCGGGTTTCTAGATGTGCCAATTATTTACACCTCTTGACACGCGATGAATTCAACTCTTTACACCTCTTTGCACTTCTTGGCACACGCAGTGCAAAGACGTGTAAAGACCATGTCAAAAGTCTTTACACGCCCTGTGACAATTAATGGAATCTCTTGACACGCTCTTGGCACACTGAACAACATAATTATGTGTAAACAACTAACCTAATTACCAATAGCAATACATACAGTATTTTAACGATTGCAAGTATTTTCTCTGATACTTTTAATTGATATATTTTTTAATCATTCTTTCGCAGACTGTTTGGAACAAGTACATGTAGCAAATATTAAACAGACTATTTTGTATGTACGCTGACACATTGACTTATTTAAACATTTTGGCAATGTCATGCCGCCTTTTGAAAATATAAATCAGTTACAGGCAATGCTAATCGACGCATTGATCCTAAGTGAAGGAAATACATATCATGATAAGAAAAAGAAAGGCGTTTCAATGATAAAACGTGCAATAAACTTTGAAAACACTGATACATCAGGCCTATTTATATATTTATTTTGTATTAGCTTAATATAAAGATAACCTTACTTTTCGATGAGTATTTGGATTTCGGAGTAATTTGTTTCAAGTTAAGTCAATACAAATTATCGCCGACTTAACTTGTGACCATACATATGATAAATGAGGGGCATTTTAATACACAATTGGGCAAAACAAGCATATTCAATCGAATGTACCATTCTCTCTGCTATTCTTTCCCAGCCTATCCATAAACAGACAAGTTCCCATAGTTTTCGCAACATCTAATTCTATGATCAATTGCTAGACACAGCAAATATACTAATTAATTGTCTGATTGTGATTCGGGAACGTAGGGTTTTTACATAAACAGGATACTTGGCTGTACATAGCCTGAGAACACTGGATTGACCCCCCCCCATCGACGCCTAGGCGCTGCTTATGTTTTAATAAGAAACATTCCCTTGTAAAGAATTATCGGGATATGAATTGATACAAGGTCAAGTATTCTGCCCCTTTTGTGTGATAAAAATATGTATTTAATTGGTGCTTTAACTTTTTGAACAAAGAAATGAAATAATCGCACTGAATGTCTCAACATAAATCAGTGGTGTTTAATTAATAAATGACACTATTATGTCAGTCTACGCACTTCATGGACATGGACGGGGGGGGTGTGAGTTACCCATTCTAAAATGGTTAAATTTTGTATTAAAGAGTAATCAATAGGTCGGGAACTCCGATTGATAACCAACTGTAGCATACTGCTTAATTTGTTTGACTATTGATATTAAAAAGGAGTGAATTTATGATATTCATAGAGGTACATTGTATTGGTATTAATATAATAATGATATTGGGGACCATAAACCACTTTGTTTCGCAAGTAGCTTTAGGATCGCAGTTTTATCTTCACATGTTGCCCTTTGTGCAATTCGAAAATGAAATATTTTAATCTATAATTTATATATCATTTGCAAAATAAATGTAATTAAGAGACATGGGGGAGGGGGGGGGGTTAACGGCCAGAATTTGGAATGAATTTGGGAATTTCAAGGACTGATTCACTTAATGTTGTTCACTGGAGTCGATACACACACCTGCATAACAATCGGAGACAAAACTGACTTAATCTGATATGATAACAAAAGATTAATAACTTAGTCTATGTTTTTGTTTTTATAATTGCGGAAGTGTACCAAAACCACCTTGATTACAGAAGATATCCTCTAGGCTTTAGATTTAATGAATAGATTTTTTGCCCTAGTCTCATTTAATAAAACAGGCTATTTGCGTATTTAATTAATATTTGTGACAAAATATTTCAGTTAGACTCAAAATCAAAACGAATTTCTCCATTATAGCCCCCCTTGCAACTGTCCCGAGTCTGCATCTGTTTTTCATGCTTCCGATCCACCTTTGGGATAGAGAGAATAGATGTAGATTTGTAATTTGGGGGGGGGGGTGGCATTAAATGTGTTCTCATACAAACTAAAATAAACCCCAAAAAGCCATATCAAATGTCCAAACACAAGACCAATGCCATGTCAAACATCCAAATATAGAACCAATGCCATACCCCCGGGTACCAAATATCCAGAATATAAGACCAAGGCCATTCGAAATATCGAATACCCCGAGAAGAAGGCAGATCTTTGAGTAAAATGATCATAATTAAAACAACCTCAAATGAAGGATATGTGTAACAACTAGACCAATGCCCCGGGACCAATGCCGTACCACAATTGAGGGGTAACATATTTTCCACACCGATTCTTATACCAGAAAATGGAAAAATCTGTCTTAAAATGTGGGTCCATTGGCTTGACATACCAAATGTAAAAAAGGTACCCCACCTGAGCCGAGTGTGAACCACCGGGGTGAATGGTGAACACACGGGGCAAGGAATTCTTCGATTTTGATTCAAGTAATTTTTTTATAAAATTCATACTCATGTTAATAGCGGACGCCTTGGCCAAATAATCTTTCAAATCATGCACTTTCCAAGTGATTTTGTAGCAAAATTGTGATAATATATGAACCCCTTTGAATTATTCAAAGACGGACCCCCGCCAGCCCATCCCCCATTCTTACCTATGCTAAACACTAAGATAAACATATAGAATGGTATCTTGCACTTTTTTCTAAATGTTGATATCCAAAAAACATATCTTTTTGGTTTATCAACACATACCGCTCACAATATAACAAGTATACAGATTGTAACATAGATAAGCGAATTGGGGAAAATTACAATCCCTTTGATCAAATTATTATAAGATTTAATCTCCAGCTGAGGTGCAATCAAAATGTTGATACACATAATTAGCAGTCAGAAAGATGCTCTTACCACTGTAGTTTTCAATATCCCCTTTGTTGTAACATCTTATTTCAAAAGAATGGATATTGATGGTTGTATGGAAGTATTCATATCAAACATTCACATTATAGTTTACAGTGGAATTCCCTCCATAAATGCAACATATTTACCATTTAAGATTTCATATTGGACTTTCCGCATAATGATAAAATGTTGACGATATAGTTTTCGATAAAACCCCAGGGCCGTAGCCAGCTTTCAGTCGGGGGGAGGGGTGATGCAATCACCAAAATATTTTAGGTTTTCAGTCGGGGGGTGCGATCGTGACATAAATGAGGCAAAAAATATTTGTTTTGAATTTTTACGAAAATGATGCAACTTCCTTCAAACCTGAGCTAGAAGCTTCAAACAAAAAATCAATTTAATGCTCTTTTCTTCCTCTACCTTATGGTACCTTTTATTGCTTGTAGGAGGGGGTGCGAACCCACCGCTTCTCCTCGTTACGCTTATAAACCCAATAACGTATTCCCAAGGAATCGACTTTATTAATTTATATGTGAAAAATGAGCTTGCATGTACAAATTGCATCGTATGCAAACCTTCCCCTGACCGACCCGGTCATGTTTATGTCTTTTGAATGATGTCTACCCCTTGATGTATGCATCCTTTAATAAGTGGTGTTAAGAATATTGGTGTAGGCCCTGGTGAAAGGATATGTCATAAAGATTTCACGTTATCGCGATATACATGTAGCCGCGTCCCCTTTGTCTTTATCCTTCCAAACGCAAACGGCAGATAAGAGGGGTTCTTAGTGATTGATCTGATGCTTAATAAGCCACTTACACGATACAGTTTTAAATATTGATATTGTGTAAAGTTTTAACACATAGGCGTAACCAGGGGGGGGGTGCGATTCGTGAATGATCGCACCCCCCCCCTGCTTAACCAATAGAGAAGGAAGAAGAAAGGAGCTTTGAATGGCTTTCATTTGAAACTTCTAGTTCAATTTTGAAGGAATTTGCAATGTCTGGTTCACATTTGCTCAAATTCATCGTCGGGCCTCCGGCCGATTGAGTATTTTGTTTAAAATTGTTTTCATGTTTGAAAAAACACTCAATCGGCCGGCCCCTGGCCGATGAATCGGAGCAAATATGACCCAGGCATATGAGGGGCAACATTTTAGATATAGTATTGTTTGAAATCCTGGGAAAATGCACTCCCCCAATTTTGCAAATCTGGTCTGCGGTGCTAATGAACCCTCTAATTTGTTTTCGTTTACATGAGCAACTAACAGATATGTTTATTCTCATTCTGTCTCAGCTTGATTTTAATTAAATTTTACCCCCACCCTTCGAACGTCTTTGTCTCTCTCATTTTTGCAACCCTACATTCAGTTTCTTTTTAAACCAAATCAAGAAATATCCGTCCACATATCAGATATTAAACCAATAGTTGTTCATTATAAGAACAACCATATATTATATTTATAGATCATAAGCTATTTTTAATTTCAGCTATAAAATTAGCCCTCTCTCCCCTCCTCTATCTCTAGATACGCAGAGTTTCTAGACCGGCTAAGCACGTCTAAAAATTACTAGAAATTCCACAATTTATACAGTGATATGGATTTCATGTTTTTATTGAATCCCTTATTTTGAAGTCTAGCTAAATAATCGAGTTTGATTTTAAACGTTTTCGGGGATCCGGGCAGAACTCAGGATATAGTACTTGAGTACATTTGCATTCAAAATAATTCAAAATTCAAAATTGCAAATATCATGGAAGTTGATTGCAATTATGTTCGATGATCGTCAACATGAAAGAACAATATGTCTGAATAATTAGCTATTAAACATCTTTATCAAAACTTTCCTACACTTTTAAATGTTGATCTTGTCAAAGAGTACTCTCCATCTGAGATTCAGATGTAGATCGAAAATCAAATTGATTTCAAAGGTATTTATAGATGGTTTACATGAGGGGTTCTGTCCATGGTGTATTCCTTTCATAACAAAGAGTTGTTTTGCTTCCGGGGTCCTAAATTATTCAATTTTAAATAGTAACTAATAAGATTAAACAGATCAAAAAGACTCGGGGCACTGCCGTCGCCCCATCATGATCAATACAGGTGACAATAAGCGACACATGTTTCAGCGTCATGATAGTAAACCATGACATCTCAAATCTTCCCAGCCCTTGATTTTTGAGATCTTTCATCCCAGCTCATATTTCATCTAATTGGGGTCATAAAACTTGTGTAACTGTGCCTGTTGCATCCTCGCTGGAAGGGTATTTTACGGCTTATGGGCCATGTAAACCAGCATAGAATATGCAAATTAGATAAATACATATATGCATATATATACAGATGCATATATCTATATATGCCAGCACAGAATATGCAAATTAGATAGATACATACATTATTATTATATGTATCTATATATATGTATGATATATATACAAGCATGGAATATGTTAATTAGATAGACTAGATACATATATAGAACTACAGTAGATACATAACAATTAATTTATTAGTTATCTATGAATATGCTTTAATTTATGAGATATGTGTGTATTGTATACATGTTATATATGTATGTATTTGTATATATCTTATAAGCTGGTCCCCAGTCCCCAGTTCCCAGTTTGAGATATCTATATTGTTATATATAATATGTATGTATTTGTATGTATCTTTTAAGAAGGTCCCCAGTCCCCAGTTCCCAGTTTGAGATATCTTTATGCTATATATAATATGTATGTATGTATTTGTATGTATCTTCTAAGCTGGTCCCCAGTCCCCAGGTCCCAGTTTGAGATATTGCTATATATAATATGTATGTATTTGTATGTATCTTTTAAGAAGGTCCCCAGTCCCCAATTCCCAGTTTGAGATATCTATATTGTTATATATAATATGTATGTATTTGTATGTATCTTCTAAGCTGGTCCCCAGTCCCCGGTTCCCAGTTTGAGATATCTATATGCTATATATAATATGTATGTATGTATCTGTATGTATCTTTTAAGAAGGTCCCCAGTCCCCAGTTCCCAGTTTGAGATACCTATGTTTGTGTATATTTGTATTTGTATGTATCTTCTAAGCTGGTCCCCAGTCCCCAGTTCCCATTTCGAGATCTCTATGTTAAAGTACATAAACTATTTTAAAGTTTTTAATCATTCAAGATTCATCTTGATCCATTCTCTTTTGAGTTGATAGCAATATACACTGAGGGCTTTGTATAAAAAACCTCCTACCCACGTACCCTCGTACCCACGTACGTGGGTCCTGACCCAGTCTTTAAAGAGTTAAATTTTTAAATGTTTAAAACATTATTCAATCTCAGTTTATCCTGAATTATAGATGAATTTATGCATCCATATGCCTTTATTTATAGGTCTGACATCTCTCTAGTAAAAAAAAATAAAGCCGGAATTGCATAAATGTTCATTATTTTTGAGCTATTTGATTTATGTTTTTGATATGTCGAAATGTTTTTTGTTGATCGGGCAGTCTTACCTGTTTAACACATCAGTGCTGATTAGCAATCTCCTAGCCTTCGTTCAGTGCAATCCGTGCCTCCTGTTACCTCATGCAGATTGTAAATGTCCCGGGAAGTTTACCCTTGTCCAAAAGTTGACATCTTTTTAAAAATATATTTCTAAGAGTTTCCAACCAATTAAATTCACCACATTTTATTAGATGTTTATTTCAAATGTTATTAGAATTCATTCTTACGAATATTATATGTTATTAACGTATGTTAGTCAAAGATTTGGTGTCGTTGTTGTCCATTGTATTCACGTTTTACGCGCAAAAAGCTAGAAACTACAAAGCTGAACTTTTATCATTCAAACCAGTTTTACATCAAATCATTGTCAAAATAAAACTCTACTCTTCATATTACCTAATTATGGATCAAACGGCCATGAATATTGTCGAAGTTTACAAAACCAAACTTACACTCCCCTGCATAAGTTTGGCAACTCTAACTTTTAATTCCATCTAAATGATTCACTGAACTAGTGCGCACAATTATCCTTAAATTGTGCCAAAAAGCGATAAAAAACGAATATAGCGAATCCTTCTACTTTTCAAATATTTCGTTATTTAATTGCGCCACGGTTAAACAGAAATGCAGCCTTTATTATTCCTTGAGATCGTGTGAATTGATCACTCTATCACTTTGTATCTCCAATTCTGATGTTAAATTAAATAAAAGACATAAGACAAATTACACGTATAGTTCAAATCTGTCGTGCAAACAATGAATACTTGTAATATCGTTTGAAAGAATAAAAAGTATATGTGATAAAAATCGAAACTACAGGGTGTTAAAAAACAGGACCGATGAAAAGTTGAATAACTTCGTCAATCCAGAATCATTCAGGTCATTCAATGTGAATTTTGTTGTGAAAGTTTGACCATATTCTGCTCATGGAGTCAAAAACTACAGCACTTTACAACACATGCCCCATGTGGCCAATTTGCGCCAAGCAATAGATTGGTTGTACACTGTAAGACTGCCCGATCAACAAAAAATCGCTTCGATATATCAAAAACAACACTCAAATAGCTCAAATGAACATTATGCAATGCCGGCTTTATTTTATGACGAGACAGATGTCCGATGTAGAAATAAAGGCATATGGGTACATAAATTCATCCATAATTAAGCATACATTGAGATAGAATAATGTTTAAAAAATGTTCAAGATTTAACTCTTTAAAGACTGGGTCAGGACCCACGTACGTGGGTACGAGGGTACGTGGGTAGGAGGTTTTTTATACAAAGCCTACACTGAGGATGAATCCTATATCACTTTTTTGGACCACCCTGTATATTAACTTCTCTTATTACATGTTTAATGGTATAGACTGGACTGGTGTAGGTGGAAGAGTCATCTAATAGTCATTAAGTTATCATCTTTACATAACACTTTAAAATCCAAGAACAGCCAGATTTTATTTAGGCAGAACTTCAATGTCTATCTGATATATAACAAAATATGTGAAAATAGAAAGATTGACCTTTTTGTTATCCTAGTCGCAAGTTTAACCTGTCCATATAAACTGAAGAGTTGACATCCTGGATATTTAGGAGAACCTGTAAAGTATTGGTATTGATATGGTGAACTTTTTGAACACACTTTTCTCTTAAATCAGTCATCAAAAATTTCTAAAAATTACATATTGTCAATTTAATGGTCATCTTTTGAATGGTAACAATATAATTTGAAAAAATGTATATGCTTTTCTCTATATTGTTTTAGAAAACACATCAAACATTTCTTTTGCTTCTGGTTTCATATGCTCAGAATGAAATGAAACATCTTTCCGAACCTGTTTTGAACAAACCGACGCATACACAACATGTTCATGTCTCTCTACAAAGGAAATTTTGGTTGATTTTAAAAAAGTGTTGATGAAATAAAAGGTTTATCTTGATTTTTATTTTGTTTTACTTTTTTCTAATTTTGCTTCAATATATTGAAAAGGTAGAGAATTCATAAAACATTGAAATACATTAGACTGAAAGCTTCTGAAATTGACTCTCTTTAAAATCAGTATCAAGATAAGACATAAAATGATCCATCTTAAGTAGACACATATGTTTGGATAACTAACAGCTTATCAGCTTTATAGTGCTTCATATAACTGTATAATTCTTTTCCAATCTGGAGACAGATTATTTAAGTTATGTAAGTTATGGGTTTGTCTCATTACTGTAGTCTTGACTGGATTAACTGTTTTCCTCTAGAAGATAGGTTTCAGGCTGATTCGATGTATAATTCAAAGGCAATTTTAAAGAGTTCTTAAAAGTTAAAGTTCTGTTGTTAAGTCTGGAGTAAAGTTAAAATTTCTATAATGAAATATGAAGTGGAATCACTTATATTTTTAGACATACTATGACCATTGCCGCTTACCATTTTTGACCTATATACCTATCATAAGTGTAGTCAGGAGGTAGGGGCGATGACCAATAAAAATAAGAGCTTTAAAATGCATTTTGTTTGAAGCTTCTAGCTAATAGCAAAAAATTGGCGATCGCGATCCCCCCCCCCAGTCTGCTGGTTGCGCTAATGTCTTTTATTTCCACATATAGGGTAACTCAGTGAACTTGAATATACAAGTTTAATGTTAAACGTTGCTCTGAAGTTTGTGTAACTGATATCTACCTGGTGTGCTCATGTGGCCAGTATTAGATCAGATAGAGAAAAAAATATAACACCTTCATTATGAACTAGCAGCTCATACCCAAACAGAAGAATAAAAGTCTGTACAATTGATTGATGCTGTATGCCAAAAAATAGGTTTTAAAATGCTCATAAATATTAGATAACTTAAACATGCAATATACTGGAGTAATACGACTCAGATAACATTTTGGTTATTTTACCTTGATATTTGAAGACAATTTTTAAATACATAAATATTAGATTTACAATTGTACTTTTTTGTTACGATGTTATTCACCTTTCCACAAAGTGCGCTAATGAATATTATAATGAGCTGCTTAGAAATCTGTGACGTCAATGAGAGAAACTTTTTCCCGCGAAAAACAAATGCAATATTGAGTTTACATGTAAATCCTCGTTTGATTGCTGTAAGTTTTACCTCTTCAAATGTGCAAGTAATCAGTAAATTATTGACGGATTTTTATTGAAAGTCAAATTGGCATTTATTTGCGCCTTCTAAGCGATTGAAATATCAAATTTCTGTTCATAATGAGTAAATATAGTGAAGAGAATTACTCCGGTCAGTTTTCAATCATGATAGGAACTGGATGTGAACAGGTGAAATTATCATAATCATCAGTTCACTAACATTATAACATGTCTCTCATGCATATAAATATATAGATAGACAATCAATTTAAGTTAATCTTCAGTTGTCATTTGATGAATGACCTGTTCAAATGAAAAACATTTGCTCTAATTCATTAAATCATTGACTTCACTACTTCAATGATTCAATAAACTAAACGATTACTTCCTATTTATTTCTGCAAGTCATATCAGATCATATCTTGAAAATACCATACTTGAAAACATCGGGATATATAGAGATTATCCTATGTGAGGTTCAGGATATTACGGCCCTCTGGCAGATATATTATATTGGCCAAGGGATAATCCAAATATCCTGAACCGACTATAGGATGATTTGTTTATCCCATACCAATCACATTGTTCAATTGGCCAAAGTTCAGAAACTTTGCAACCAACTGTAGAATTATTTTAAAATGTCCAGTTTTGTATTCTTGTTTCTTTTCCTGTTCAAATCTTTGATTATTAATGGAGTATACTGCTCCTTCCCTTCTTTAACGCATCAAACAGATTGCAATTGTCTGCGTTTTTCTCCATTGTGGTTTACAGTATGCAAACGTTACAAAAAGGAACCAATACGGGAACAGTGATTATGACGTAGCGGGCAGATATACTATATCTGACCGCTTGGAGCGGGACATAAAGCCATATCTGCCCGCTGATGAAAATATAAGTTTTTACAAACCGGCTTTATGTACCCGTAACACGTCCAAGTATGGGATAAAGAATTGATATCTTGGAGGAGCGTGACATATATAGAGATTATCCTATATGAGGTTCAGGATATTGGGATTATCCCGAGGTAAATATAATATATCTGTCCGAGGGCCGCAGCTAGCTCCAGAGGGAAAATATATTATATTGGCCAAGGATAATCCCAATATCCTGAACCGACTATAGGATAATATGTTTATCCCATACCAATCTTGGTCATCTGGTTCACATTGTTCAATCGTGGAAATATTTAGAATATTCATGTCCAGTTTATATAGTGATATAGTATATCTGCCCGCTACGTTATAATCGCCGCTCGCACATTTGTTCATAATTTGTAACGTTCGTGTAATGGCTGTAAACGACAATGGAGAAAACACAGACAATCAGGATCTGTTTGATGATTTAAAAAAGGGAAGGTGCATCCACTTAATCAATCAAAAATTCGAGAAAATAAATGTGGGAAGGGAATATCACGGCCAAGAAAACAAAACTGGACATGAATATTCTAAAATATTTCCACAGTTGAACAATGTGAACCAGATGACCAAGATTAGTATGGGATAAACATATTATCTTGGCCAATATAATATATCTTCCCTCGGGACCTGCGGCCCTCGGGTAGATATATTATATTGGCCTCGGGATAATCCCAATATCCTGAACCTCATATAGGATAATCTCTCTATATATTCCAATGTATATTTCCCACTGTGTATCTCCCAATCCAAATATTCCCGGGAAAATGTTTTTTATTCAGTGTAGAAACAGTCAATTGAAATGAAATCAATGAAAAAAAACTGGATATGCAGGGTGTCCTGAAAACTTCACTTGTAAAACCTCACTTTTCATAGGATAAATTAGTTATGTGATGATCGGTTTTGAATAATGATCACTGGGAAGATTTCAGAGAAAGAGCGTATATTATACAATGTTTATTGATGATATGTTGACATTGCTGATCATTATTGACTGATGGCGAATAAGTACCAAAAGGTAACGCTTTGTGCGAATGTTATGTGAATTTCTGATGGAATTTCTTACTACGACATAACATTTAACAGGATATCGTATGACCACTATCAAATAATTTAACCGAGTCGTTTTTAACTTCTCAATTTACATTTTTTGTTTACAATCACACGAGACATGTGAGCCCGGGTATGTGAGGCTGATCTGAGAAGTCTTAATAAACAATAGCTCTGTCAAAAAAATGATTAAATTAAATTACATAAGATTCGGAATGAAAGTGCCCTGTCCATATTTCATATTTGACTAAAAATAATTAGTGCATTGGGCAAATAGAATCCTTTTTATTGCAGTTAATTCAAAATATTCCTATGCTGGCTGTACTAATTTCAGGCATTGACATCATTGATTTGACTCATTTGCATACAACCAATCAGCGCGCCGGAAATTATCGATTTTCTTTACTTACTTTGTGGAAAGGTGAATATTAATTTCATATTCTGTCAATGTTTAATATACGTACATATTAGATTTACAATTGTCCTTTTTTGTAACGATGTTATATTCATTTCATATTCTGTCAATGTTTAATACAAAAACCTACATATAGATATCTCAAACTGGTAACTGGGGACTGGGGACCAGCTTAAAAGATACATACATACATATGACATAGATATCTCAAAATGGGAACTGGGGACTGGGGACCAACTTATAAGATACATACAAATACATATATATAAAGAGAATGGATCAAGATGAATCTTGAATGATTAAAAACTTTAAAATAGTTTATGTACTTTAACATAGAGATCTCGAAATGGGAACTGGGGACTGGGGACCAGCTTAGAAGATACATACAAATACAAATATACACAAACATAGGTATCTCAAACTGGGAACTGGGGACTGGGGACCTTCTTAAAAGATACATACAGATACATACATACATATTATATATAGCATATAGATATCTCAAACTGGGAACCGGGGACTGGGGACCAGCTTAGAAGATACATACAAATACATACATATTATATATAACAATATAGATATCTCAAACTGGGAATTGGGGACTGGGGACCTTCTTAAAAGATACATACAAATACATACATATTATATATAGCAATATCTCAAACTGGGACCTGGGGACTGGGGACCAGCTTAGAAGATACATACAAATACATACATACATATTATATATAGCATAAAGATATCTCAAACTGGGAACTGGGGACTGGGGACCTTCTTAAAAGATACATACAAATACATACATATAATATATAGCATATAGATATCTCAAACTGGGAACTGGGGACTGGGGACCAGCTTAGAAGATATATACAAATACATACATATATAACATGTATACAATACACATATATCTCATAAATTAAAGCATATTCATAGATATCTCA
Organism: Owenia fusiformis; assembly: GCA_903813345.2. Classification (NCBI taxonomy): domain Eukaryota; kingdom Metazoa; phylum Annelida; class Polychaeta; order Sabellida; family Oweniidae; genus Owenia; species Owenia fusiformis. Next base: position 22,822,025 of record CAIIXF020000003.1, read on the forward strand.
GATATTCATGAATTATTGTTATTTAATTAACATATACTATGCCAACTAATAAATTAATTGTTATGTATCTTGTCTATCTAATTAACATATTCCATGCTTGTATATATATCATACATATATATGAATACATATAATAATGTATGTATTTATCTAATTTGCATATTCTGTGCTGGCATATGATATATATATGCATGAATACATAGATATATGTATGTATACATATATGTATCTATCTAATTTGCATATTCTATGCTGGTTTACATGGCCCATAAGCCTATTTTACAAGTATAAATGAAGTCCTTTGAAGAAGGATGTGCCTGTTGTTAAATACATGTACAATGCCTTACTACATTATGTAATGTATTGACATTAAGGTAGATGATTACATGATAACAATCACACTTATTGACATCCATAACTCTTCCCATCTGATATGCTCAGATCACAGAATATGCCTCATTATATCAGAGCACGTTTCAGGCGTTTCAGACCCATAGCCAGGATTTGCCAAGGGGTGGGTTACTTTTTTAAGAAATTCCAGGGGGAGTTTACTTTTGGCAATGTTAGTTCAAAAATGAGCAAAATAATTTAAAAGGTGCTCAGTATGGGGTAAAAAATGCAGAACCAATCTATCCCCCCTGTATTCGGGCCTGCATGTGCTATCTACATATTTGACAATTTGATTGACACGGTTCAAAGTGGACTTTGTTAATTATTCAAACTGTTTTAATATCTAGGAATATGCGTCCAAGTTAAAATCACTCGAAATCAGGGTTGATAAACCTAAGAAAAACACATTTCTTGTTTTCATTTGATCTTTAACATGATCCTGTAAAAATGTCAGATTTAGCAAAATACATAGGCGATCTCCATCTGCACACATCTACTCATTTCGACTAAGCTATTGCCTATACTTACACGCACACGCATACTTTTAAATTAATTTTATTTTGATAATGATTTAAAAAACACAAATCATTATTAACACGAAATTAAAATGATTATTATATTCCAATCCTAGTAAAGTATAATTAAGCGCGACTATAGGGCATGACAACATGTGGCCGGTCTAATTATACTGTTTGTTTTGATAAGGCTGTGCAAAGAGATATCAAAACTCTTGACACGCTCTTTACACGCGAGGTCTTTGCACCTCTTGACACGTCTTGGAATCTCTAGATACGCAGAGTTCCTAGACTATCTTTGCACGTCTAGAAATTGCTTGGAATTTCACATTTGACGCAGTGCTAGCTTCAAAATGTGGACACCAAAATGCCTAGGTCAAAATCTAGGTCAAATTCAAAGTTTTTCCTTATTTTTGCGATTCTGACACTACAGATTAATTATATTCTTCGAAATTTTGTATACATGTAGCCAACAGTACGCTAATAGTGTTAGCCTTTTGCCGTCAGAAAGTATTTTGACCCACTTTTGAGATATGGTGTCCGAAAAGTAGGTCAAAATAAAAAGTTCTCCAAATTTAACGTTTGAGTTATGAATTAAGAATAGAATCTTCTCAGAAATCCGAATCTGCAAAAAAAATTTCAATTCGACTTCCGGTTCCGAAGTTATGGCGTGTCCGAAAAGTAGGTCAAAATAAAAATTCGCCAAATTTAACGTATGAGTTATGAATTAGGGGTAGAATTTTGTCAGGAATCCGAATCTGCAAATCAAATTTGGATCCGACTTCCGGTTCGGAAGTTATGACGTTTTGAAATTTCAAGAAAAATCGATCTGATGGTATCCTGATAGAAAGTCAAGAGTAGAGAAGAAAATATTGAAAAATGCATCCATCCTTCCTTTCTGATCCTATCCTATCCTTCCTATCTACCCTTGCTTCGTATCCTCTCCTTCCTATCCTTCCTATTCTATCCCTTCTTCCTATTCTATTATATCATTCTTTCCTATTCTATCCTATAGTTCCTTCCTATTCTATCCTATCCTTCCTTCCTTTTTCATCCATCCATCCATTCATCTTTTTCTGGATGACTTAGCTTATTTTGGATGAGTTGGCTTATTCTGGATGACTCGGCTAAAAAAAGTCTAGATCTGGAGTCTGAAATTGAACTCGTTCAATTTCCAAAATCTAGTTATTCCTCTTTTTCTTTCTTTCTTCTTCCTCCTAACACATTTTCTCTCCAACTATAACATCTTACTTAAACCAACTTACATGGTTAACTAAGGAATGTTTCTGGCTTTCTGGGAAATTAGGTCAAATTTTTATCTAGGTCAAAGGTCAAGAACTAGGTCAAATCTTACATTTTCAACATTCTTCATCATATCTTCGTCAATATTCATCGTAACTCCTTCATCTTTTTTTCATCATGTAGCTTAGAAAAAGGCGAATCAAAGATATGACATCAGAATTTTGATTACTCTTACCGATTTTGAGATATGGCGTCCGGAAAGTAGGTCAGAACAAAAAGTTCTCCAAATTCAATATGTAATTTATGGAATAAGTGTAAAATGATCTCAGGAATCCGAATCTGCAAACCAAATTTAGATCGGACTTCCGGTTCGGAAGTAATGGCGTTTTGAAAGCTCAAAAATCGCTAAATTTGGTGCCTATGTTAAGTCAATGGGAAAAATGACTTTTTCCAAGTGTAAAATACCAGATATAAACTGAGTACAGCTTAACATTCTGAAAGCCTAGAAAAGAAAGGGACCTCGAAGGCTATCTAGCTTTAAAATTTGGACACCAAAATGCCTAGGTCAAAATCTAGGTCAAATTCATTATTTTTCCTTATTTTTGCGATTCTGACATTACACTTTAATGATTTGCTTCAAAATTTTGTATACAGGTAGCAAAGAGTGTGCTAATAGTGTTAGCCTTTTGCCGTCAGAAAGTATTTTGACCCACTTTTGAGATATGGTGTCCGAAAAGTAGGTCAAAATAAAAAAATCTCCAGATTCAACGAATGAGATATGAATTAAAGGTAGAATTTTCTCAGAAATCCGAATCTGCAAACCAAATTTCGATCCGACTTCCGGTTCGGAAGTTATGGCATGTCCAAAAAGTAGGTCAAAATAAAAAAATTCCAAATTTAACGTATGAGTTATGAATTAGGGGTAGAATTTTGTCAGGAATCCAAATCTGCAAATTAAATTTCGATCCGACTTCCGGTTCGAAAGTTATGGCGTTTTGAAAGCTCAGAAATCGCCAAATTTGGTGCCTCATATTATGTCAATGAGAAAAAGGATTTTTTGAAGTGTAAAATACCAGATATAGACTGAGTACAGCATAATATTCTGAAAGCCTATAAAAGGAGGGGACCTCGAAGGCTATCTAGCTTTAAAATTTGGACGCAAAAATGCCTTGGTCAAAATCTAGGTCAAATTCATAGTTTTTCCTTATTTTTGCGATTCTGACATTACACTTAAAGGATTTGCTTCAAAATTTTGTATACAGGTAGCAAAGAGTGTGCTTATAGTGTTAGTCTTCTGCTGTCAGAAAGTTTTTTGACCCACTTTTGAGATATGGTGTCCGAAATGTAGGTCAAAATAAAAAATTCTCCAAATTTAACGTATGAGTTATGAATTAAGGGTAGAATTTTCTCAGGAATCAGAATCTTTAAACCAAATTTCGATCTAACTTCTGGTTAGATAGTTATAGCGGTTTGAAGTCTCAAAAAGTCGATATGATGATATCCCCATGTTAAGCTAATAGAGTCGAAGATAGCCTTCTTAAAATTGTCTAAATGTCTATATTCTAGCTGACTCAGCTTATTCTGAATGACTCAGCTTACAAGTTCTGGATAACTCAGCTTAAAAAAAGTTTGAAATCTGGAGTCTTAAATTGAACTTGTTCAATTTACATGTCTAGTTACATTTGGGACAGTTAACGATTATCTGTTAAACCACGTCATCACTTTTGTAAATGATCGCCTCCCATTTTTAACGTTTCAATTCATTTCGACAACGTCACACAGCACGAAATGATGTCCAATTCTTATTTACACGACTAACTATCGACAACGTACAGTGACAAAATATACGGTTCTACACTTTAGCTGTACGTTATCATGTGTAATGCAAAAATTGTGAAATAGGTTTTAAAAGGTTTATCTAAGGATTATAAAATAGTATTTCATGTTTAATATCATGTGCATGCTCCTGGCAAGACTTTTAACGTTCTAATTCCGTTAATAGATTCCCGAGCAATGCTCGAGTTTCCGAACATAATTGACCGGTCGGAAAATGTTGGATGTATTCACATGGACGTGGCTGGAATTACCTAGAAAAAAACTCGTGCTCTGCTTGAGAATCTGTTCATTTAATTAAAAAGTAAAAAGCCTTGCCAAGAGCATGCACATGAAATTAAACATGAAATACTTCATCATATTCCTTAGATATTTTTTTTTAAAACCTACATCACAATTTTTGCTTCGAACAGCGTACACAATTATATTTTGTCACTGTACGTTTTTAGCCATGATTTAGAAGTTCAATAAATATAAATCTCATATTCATGTTTTACTGTAGGATGCCAGTCTCTGTATGCTTTCACTATCAATAGTTACTTACTTTGAAATAAAATGTTACAGAAACGAGGCGTTTATTATATTGATTCGTATCGCATGTATCGCATTGCCCCGTATAATCTTTATTTTTTCCTTGTTATCCCGACCACGTAATATGGCGTACTTTTCAGGGGATTTTCGATGTGGTATAAATATCGAGAAATGCACAGTACAGCGTGTCACAAAAATGCTACCCTACCCTCTATTACTTTTGTCCACAAATCTTGCTTTTACACATGTTACATGTGTGGAAAGTGTTCAATACAAGGTACATTGAAGTTCTTAGGTGTCATAACAGACTTTAACATTTTCCGACAAAGCATTGATGTTCTCGTATCAAAGAATAGGTATCGATATGGCGAACTGAATTGAACACATGTCCCTCTTAAACCAGTCATCAAAAGATTCTGAAAATTTTGACATCTATCCGAACCTCATTAGAACAAAATGACATACACAACGTGTTTAGGTCTCAATATTGTAATTGTACAAAATAAAGTTTGGTTTATTTGAAAAAAGGTGTCTTGTTAATGAAACAAAGGGATAACTTTTAATGATTTTTATATATTCTTGGGGTTTGCTTAATTTTTTGAATACTCTTTGCTAAATGGTTTTAATAAAACAAAAATGTCAAGTACAGTAAAAGCTGTCTTAGTGGATACCCCTCGCTAGTGAACACCTGTCTCTAGTGAACACCCTTCCTTTGCACATAGTTAATGCAAACACAGAATGAAATCCTGTGCTAATTCTGTGTTTTTACATTGATTTCTATGTAAATTACCCTCTCTGTCGTGACAACCTACCAACACTGAACTTTATTTTTCAAAAAATGTTCAGCAAACACAGGTTTTACTATACTAGAATTAGAGTAGTAACTGCTGTCAACTAAAGCACAATTTGCGAAATGTGGTGAATTTTTTGAGATGAGAGTAACTTTGTGTGGTTTAAACATATACGATGTCACTTGTCAGTCTTCACGAACGACCATCCACCACAGGGTAGCAAGACATTTATAATTCTAGCTCTTTTAGTGGAAATAAAATTGGAATAACTACAAAATATTGAAGAACGGTATCTTTATTTGAAACTATACATAATTTAAAAAGAGACAAAGAATTCATTAACTATGGCAGTATCAAACAAAGCATATTATATTTCAATAAAAAGAAACAACCATTACACGTCGAACAATGCTACTGTCACTGGCGGATCTGGGGGGGGCCAGAAAAAAAATTCGGCCCAAACAAAAAATTTTGGGCCCAAAAGGCCACAAAAATGGTCCTTTTTGATCATTACTGGGCCTTAAAAGGCCTTATTATTTAATTTCAGGCCAAATTTTGAAGAAAAGGGGCCTCAAATTTTTTTTCCGGAAGTTTTTTTCTCTGACCTGAAATTTGGTTCCCATATCCGCCCCTGACTGCAGCTTAATCAATTGTTAGTACAACATACGCCATCTTTCTTAGTGTACAAACTATTTATAAATGCATTAACAAACAGGTCCAAAACTTTTATTGAACAAAGTTTAAACTGCTTCATAGTCATGCATCATGCTCGTGAAGTCAACTTAAACAAAAACTCCAAATCATTACTTTATTCACATTCATAAATTTATTTTGTCCTTTCTTAGAGTCCACTTAATCCTGGAGACAAACGGCGGCCTCATAAAAGAAGGGATAGAGATCATTGAAAGCAAATAGCAGGGACATTTTCCATAAAATCCTATTTTCCGAAAAGATCTAAGATGCAGAAATGTTGGAAACTCATTAGACGTCCACTTTGTCAAAATCATTTTAGACTGTTTTTAAACTGTAAGGTTAAGTACACATCTAAATCATCCACTGCATGTACTCATATATAGGATGAAGTCACAGATCCCGTGCCAGATCCAGTCCCCATTTGTGGTAGGCTCAATAAATATATGAGCATATTTAATAAAATTTATTGAGCCTTGAGACCAAAAGGAGGAATCTGACGGAGGTCCATGGAGCAAGTGAAAACTAAGTCCTTGTATCTACAGATGCATGTCACCATAACAACAAGTTTATGTAACCATAACTACCAGTTGATGTCACCACAACTAGGGGAGGTTTGTGTTAGTTGGAACATTATCTTACTACCAGTTAGTATCTGTAAATAAAAACAACAACAAAACAATGTTATCTTGTAGAAATGGTCCACTTAAGTACAGTAGAACCTGTGTAAGTGGAACACCCTTATGACCACAAAAATGTTCCACTTGCAAGGTGTTCCACTTACAGAAGAGCATTAACATGAAGTCAATGGGCCACATGATTTTTATCAACTTGTGAGGTGTTCAATTTTGCAGTTTCTATGGTATGTCTTACTTGACACTTTAACTACATTAGCGCATGTTAATTCTACATGAAAAATGCAGGCATGAACCAAATATGTTTCAGCAAATTAAAGAGTGAATAAAATTCATTCACATATTCGAAGTCATTGTGGTATCCACCAGCTTCAACTTAATCACTAAAGAATAGTGAATGCTAGGAGAGATTCATATCAGAATGATACCAAGTGCTTGGAATTATTATTAGCATTGTGATATTATCTTAATCATTACAATTGCCATTTAATGAAGATATATTGTATTTCTGATACATATGCATAGATAAATACAATGGTGTTATTCAGCATGGATATGTATGTCACTTCAGCCACTTGCATCTCGAAATTAATGGACTGATTGACTGTGTAAGATTATAGTGTAACACAAGCGTTTTCCATGAATATATTGATTTGATGAAGATTCCCTCAAACAACATAACCTGACAATGGTTTTATGTTTAATATGTTTTTCTATAAAATGAGTTGATTATCTGTTGAGTTTTTTTTATTGAAATGCATAATCTAAAAAAATAAAGTAGTAAAGAAAGTTTTTCTGAGTTCACTTTTTGACAGAAATTGCCGTTCATTATTCTTTGAATTCTGTACTTGGGATGTAGTTCTATTCACTTGAAACAATAAACACTATAAATAGTCTACTTCGCTATAATGAGGATTAAATAAAATAGTTGTAAATAAATATTTAACTCTCAATATTAGCTTCATAAAAGTGATACCTACAATGTCATGCACATCGCACATTTATAAGTACAGTAAAACCTGTCTAAGTGGAATAATTTGGAACCTCTAAAGAGTGTTCCACTTGGGAGATGTTCCACTTATAGAGGTTGAGTCAGTTAGTCTTGGGACTTGAAAAATGTTCCACTAACAGAGTTGTTCCACTTCTAGAGGTTTTTAAGTTTGTTTTCTTTATCTCATGATAATACATTTACAATACAAATGGGTACAGGGCCTACGTTGAGGCATTATTGGCCACTTCTAGAGGTTGTCCACTTTACAGGTTTCACTGTAATTCATCAGTCTATATCACTCACCTTCTAACTTAATTTGATGATCAATGACATGAGCTCCATAACTGGTCTTAGACAGAAGGACATCTCCAGGTCACTCTTGAATGGTGAGTCTTCTTCAGTGGTATTCAATTCAGCATGCGACATGTCCATCTCATCAGCCAATGCGACATCACGTTTCTTCCTTCCGTTGTTACCGTTCATGACGTCTGCTGTGCAGTTTATGGGGAGGCCTTGAATACCAGACTGCACATTCTTCCTGAAATAAGCAAAATATGCATTTTAAATGGAACCCACAATCAAAAATAATACAGAGGTTTAGAAACTAGAAAGTTTTCCACATTGGGGATTTACTTTTTGACAGAAATTCCAGAATTCATTTAATTCTACTCTACTCTAGATATACATCTATGCCATTCACTTTAGACAATGAACACAATACTCACTATAATCAGAAATATATACATACATGTACGTACATTGAAATACAACCATTAACAATTTTCAAGAAGGAATGATGAAGATAATATGAACAGGTTGTCTTATTTATCATGGGTGAGTTGGATCACCAAAGAGATACAAGTACAAATCAATTTTTGTCTTGTGAGTTCTATACAGTGATTCACAATAAACTGAATGGCTTCATTCAATTGAAAGATTTCAGGAAAAGGAGGGGAATTCCCCAGAGTTCAAAGATAACCCCAGTGGAAAATAGAGAGATGATCATCATTGTTGATTGGTCAAATAACCAAAACAAAATGGAGACTCAAAATTTTGTAAAAACACTTCGATTAATATATTTACTTCTGGCGTATTTGGCAATTAAAATAACCTTATTATTATTGAAGGAAGATAAGCTACTTAACATTAACTGATCATGTTTGACACATGTTCAATGTCTACTCACAGGCAGTAATCTATAACGCAATCACTCTGGCTGAAATCAGTACACTTCAAATTAGTATTTACAGTACACTGTCCGTATGGCCAGCAGTCCCATAGGTTAGAAGCTGTGCAATACTTAGTAGGGTTCATATCCATGCAGGGCGAGCTGATTGATGTCACATGAGGTAAAATTACTGTTGCTATAACAACGCTAACATATGACACCGCCATCTTGCCTAAAAAAAGTATACATGTATTATTAATAGTGCTTAATGATTACACATGAGGGAAAAACATTGATACTTTTAAAATTTCGTATATTTGAAATAGCATTGACTAAGTATTGAATAGTGTCTCATTTGGACCATCTTTATCATGTTCATAGGTGTTCACTACATGAACTACAAAAATGTTAATGTTTTCCAGTCCCACCCTTATAAAAAAAACAACCATTTTTTCCGAAATTCAATGGTTTCATTGCATATCATGTAACCATCATTTCAACCTTGAAGATCAAAGGAAAAATCATTATATCAACCATTCAAAACCATTGCGCAACCATTACTTCACCCAATCTTTTCAACCCATTTTACATAAAGTTGCAATGGTTACGCAACCATCTTTGAGAAACCATTGCAAAACCATTACAACCATTACCTATTGAAATTAACAGTTACAATTGATTGCAACCATTGATGGAGAACTGCAACTATTGCAACCATTAATCCTCAAAATGAATGCTCATGGGCAGACCTGTAGCCAGCTTTTGAACTTTTGACAAATTTACAAGGGGATTCATATTTTATAACTATGGCCAAAAATTGGCCAAAATCGCTTGAAAAGTCCTCAATATGGTGAAAAACTGCATGAATTTGAAATAATTTTTGGCTATGGCTATGTTGATATTATTAGTATGTTTATTTTTAAGTAAGCATGTCTGTAGTCTGCAGTCTATCACACTCTTCTCTCATAAAATAATTTTTTTTGGACTTTGTGTGTCTCGGATCTTGTTCTCAATGACAAGTCTGACGTCACTTCCAGAACAACAAAAAACATACACTTATTTGTATATATCATTTAATCTAATCCCTAGGATTTTAAACACTTATTTCTATGACTATTGCAATCACTTATCAGGTATCGTTTTTAAGGAGAATGAAAAATGCAGAAATCTTGTAGGAAAATAAGGATTCTTTTTTGTTTCAATTCAATATTGTTTAATTTTGCTGGCTTATTTTCATTAAGAAAATTGTAGAAATACAAATTAAGATTTCACATTATTGAATTCAGATAAGGTACAAAGACAGAGCAGCAACAGTTGCACAGACAGAGCGGCAACGGTTGAAATGCTAATTATAACCATTGAAAAACTAATTATAACCATTGAAATGCTAATTATAACCCTTGAACAGCCAATTAGATAAAGTTCTGTTTTGATAGTTTAACAAAATCATTACAAATTAATTCTTTTTTTAAGAATTATTTTTGTCTGAATAATTTATTTTTGAATTCCCCCTACCATAATAATGACACAATCATAGTAAATTAGATGAGATTCACATTAAGATTTTTGAAGCCAGCTATGGTCTTGATGAATTCTCTTTTTTCTAGCGATAGTTAACTTAAGTTCATAATACAATTTATAGACATATCCAACTTCAAGTTCATGCTCATAGGCATAAAACCATGTCTAGTAAAAGGAAATATCATCTATTCAAGTGTTTAAGATATTTCCCTTTCAGTCATTATGATTAAAGTTTAATCCAATAGTAATTAATATTTTTTGATTTGTAAATGATATTGAAGAAAAGACAATCAATCCGGCTCTTGCCTAATCCAAAGCATAAATACAAGGATGTTGATGTTTCAAAATCATGTTTTGGAAACATTTTCAGTTTAATCTACTTAATTGTTGTAATAAGACTTCTTTGATATTGAAGAAGCAGTTATTTTGGCACTATCTTAATCCAAATCATAAATAAAAGGCAGGAAATACAATCTTTGATGTTTCATAATATGTATGTATGTACTTTTAGTCAGAAACATTTTTTTGTTGAGACAGGAGAAAAACAGAAAATTTCCACAGAACATTTTGTTGTACATGTATTGTTCAGTAAAACTGAATGAATCAAGAAGGAATTTCCAAAGAAACTACAAGAATGACCAGGGCCAGAAATGAATACTCTCTTCAATAAAATAGAAATACTGTCTCAAATTGTCTCATTCTTAAACTAAATAATTTCCACAATATGGTTGAAAATAGTTGCAACCATTTGGTAAAATGCAACTTAAACAATCAATGGTTTGTAATGGTTGCAAATGATTCCATAATTTCAATGATATGCAACCAAAGTTTTCAACCAAATTTTAATGGTTGCAATGTAATGGTTGGAAACCATTTCAATTGGTTGCAGCAATGGTTATGCAATGATTTGTAATGGTTGCACAATGGATTTTAACGGTTGAAATTCGGAAAAAATGGTTGTTTTTTTCCTAAGGGCACATTCATTACCATTGTATCTTTCAGTACTTTTTAAAAAATTAATGACTGTTACAAAAGTGTAACAGTTGTTACACATGCAAAGGCCATATCAATATGGCATTAAAATATTTGTAAAACTAGGCATATCAAAATATAAATCACTGCAAATCCAAATCAGTGGTCAACACAAAAAATATTTGGCTCTATATATTAATTTGTATATTACAGTATAACATAAAGAATTTTCCTACCTTTAGTTGTATGGTCAACTGAAGCTGTGATTAGTCCTGTGTTTTCTTAAACACACATATGCTGCTATATCCCAACAAGAATAAGGAAATAATTCACAATGGCTATCCATCATTTATCTGTTAAATAATCTTGAAAGGGAAGGTTTTCCAACTGGGGCCATCTCAAATGTCATAATTTAATCATGGGATGTATTCTCCATCATATATTGCAAAGATATTACGAGATCTTGAGACGTCCCCTAATATGGTGTTATAGAGACGTCATTATTCATGAAGGTGTAACTTTCTGCTTTACTTTGTGTGACTATCTTACTTAGTATCAGAAATTACAGGAAAAGGATTAAATTATGGTTAAAATACAAAAGGTGTAATTAATAATTGTACTAACGGGGGAAATTGAAAAGATGTTCTTTAATTATAACACTATTGTAATTGTGAAGAATCAAGATTGTTATCAAGTTTGGAATCCATGTTGGAACAATTAGCATATCAATGCCTATATATTCATTATAGTAGCCAAGACAGCCACTTGATAATCATGTTATATCTATGGATATCCTTCTTAAATATAAAAAAAATATAATTTGTTTTAAAGCTAAAATGCCAATGCGCACCATTTTTGGTATTTGTGCCATGTGCACCATTTATGGCATTTGTGCCAATGTGCACCATTCTTTGTATTTGTACCATATGCACCATTCTTTCTTTGTATTTGTTATTTTCTGCTGTCAGTTGTAGTCAAATCATGTACACTTTGTTCATACACCAATGTTCATGCACACAAAGGAAACATATTCTGAGGAATTCTTTCATTATCAAAAATAAACAGAAAAAATTACATTAGGAATGAGCCAATGTATTGTTAAATTTGGGAATGGAAAGCCAGAAATATTGCATTGTTCTCAAATAGCTGTCCAGGCTACTATAAAATAGAAATGAAAATGGAAATATTCACGACTGATGCCTACACATCCCAGTGTTCCTACACTTAAAATGTGTGACCACAATTTACAGTGTAGTTTAATATGTTTTAAGTGGATATGGATGTTCTGGTATTTCTATTTCTGTATTTACACCCACATTACACAGTCACTACATAGTAATGAACAAATTCACTCATTCTCATACTTAACATAATTATAAAATACAATTTATTATTTATACTGCAATTTCAAGCTTTAAGCAATGAATTTACTGTTCTCTGTCATAACTTTGAGAAATCTAAATTGTCTATAGTTTTGTTAATGTCCATCTGTGGTTGCTTGTGTGATGGTGTAGAGGTCATCTGAAAACATAAAATTAATTGAGATAGACTATTATTCAATGAGTTGAAAGTTCTTGTGATCTGATTGGCCCATGTGACATAATATTAACTCTACATTTTAGCCATTTTCATTTACTAGAGCTGTGGGACGCAGAATCTGTACGACACTCTGATGCAAATACACACATTTTGACAAAAATGACATTTAAAGATAGATAATCCCAATATCCTGAACCTCATATTCTACATAGGATAATCTCTATGTATGCAATTTGGATAAGTCCATCACAAACTCTTTTAAGAGGGCTATCCCTGAATATAATGACAATTGACTTCACAATGAAATACAACATTTTTCTAATATTCTGGGAAATAATTCCTTCAAGTTCCTTAAATCCTACAAACATGGTGTTCATTAAGTAATGTTGACATACTTTACTGTCCCTCTTTAATCCAACATGATTTTCTGATTCCACACTGTACATTCTAATATTTTCAGAAAATGTATGTAACTGATATACATCAAACATTACATAACTATTGTAAATCAAACATTGTATAACTGATGTACTTCAAACATTGTATAACTGATGTACTTCAAACATTGCATGACTGATGTTCTTCAAATATTGCATAGCTAATGTAAATCAAACATTGTATAACTGATGTACAATGTGCATCAAACATTGCATAACTGATGTACATCAAACATTATATAACTGATGTACTTCAAACATTGTATAACTGATGTACTTCAAACATTGCATGACTGATGTTCTTCAAATATTGCATAGCTAATGTAAATCAAACATTGTATAACTGATGTACAGTGTGCATCAAACATTGTATAACTGATCTACTTCAAACATTGCATGACTGATGTTCTTCAAATATTGCATAGCTAATGTAAATCAAACATTGTATAACTGATGTACAATGTGCATCAAACATTGCATAACTGATGTACATCAAACATTATATAACTGATGCACTTCAAACATTGTATAACTGATGTACTTCAAACATTGTATAACTGATGTACTTCAGACATTGCATAACTAACGTAAATCAAACATTGTATAACTGATGTACATGTACATCAAACATTGCATAACTAATGTAAATCAAATATTGCATAACAGATGTACATTGAACATTAACTGATGTACATTGAACATTGTATAACTGATGTACATTAAATATTGTGTGATGTACATCAAACATTGTATAACTGATGTACATCAAACATTGTATAACTGATGTACACTAAACATTGTATAACTGATGTATCATCAAACATTGAATAATGGATGTACATGTTGCATTACATAACTGATGTACATCAAACATTGCATTGTATTATTGGTGTACATCAAACATTGTATTTTTCAATCAATGCACATCAAACATTGAACCCAACAATATCCAATGTACTTTTTTCCAGGGCTAATACCTCAGTCACATTTGATCTATGGCAACTGTAGGGTGGCCTTATCTTCCCAAATTCGGGAGAAATATGAAGCATAAAATACTAGTATAGGAGTATGATGTAGATTTACTATATCTAAAGTTATGGCTGCCGCACACCCGCAATAGAGCATTATGTGACTGAGGCTTAAGGAAGCTAAAGAAGTGTTACATACCTTTTCATGCTTGAGAGTCTGTTTATTTTGTTTTAGCTTTACTGGCTGATTAGACTTCAGTTGGGAGAATCTGGAGTCAACTTCTACAGTTCTTGATCTAGTTTGAAGAATCACCTGGATTTAACATGTTAAAGTATTTACTACAACTAGACACATATAAAAACATGGCAGATCAGAATTGGGTTTCTCTTTATCTATACCCCTCTCCGTCATCATTTTTGCTTGGAGCAATTGAGATGTATACAATGATTTTAGGCTTGACCCCACCCTGTAATTATTCCGAACAAATATTGGAATCATCACACAGGTCATTCTAATGTATCACACATAAATGTTTCGGTTGTTTCCAGAGTTAGAACATATTATTTTATGCATGTTTTATCACTCAACTCGATGTTAGAACATATTATTTTTCTCATTTTAGGATAATTTTGCAAGACTTAGCACCCGACTTAGCATAACTTCTATTGCTGTTTAAAAGTAAATGCAGAAAAATTATCATATTTAATCACTCTAAACACGTACATGTAGTTAAAAATATTGAGTAACTGAGTAACTGAGTAAATACCTTTTTCACATCAATTTTCTTTTTCAGATGTTTGCTCTTGTCTTTGTTGACCTTGGCTTCTTTGACCTTGAAAACAGACTGTTTGGCTTTCTTTTGTTGACTTTGTTTTTTGCCCATATTCTTTTTTCAACATTACGATATATTAAATGCAGCAGCCTATATTTTTTCAAGTTTTCTAGTCAAATATCTTGATCCTGGAAATAGAAATACATGTACTACAGAAGTGTTGTTGTTTCTTGAAATCTACCTCTTTCAAGGTCTACATCTCTCTAAATATTCCGTATACAGGGTGTCCCCATACTTTCGGGACACCCTGTACATGTATCTTCATCCTCTGTTGGCGAAAGTCTGTAAGTTATCAGCTTGGAAAGACAAGTCCTGATCACAAACAGAGGAACATTTTAAGATATAAAGTAAGCAGTTGATTCCTGTATTTCAGTTTCAGCCATCACAATTCTCTAGCTATGTAAAGAGGGCCAGCAAAGGCTGTTCTATCAGATCAGTCAGCAGCCTTTGAAAGCGGAAAATCTCCTCTTAATTTCGAAATGTATTTGCCCTCCTGGGACTTTGATATGTCAATGGCGTAGCGTCATATACACATAAGACACCATTGCATACTCTCAAAATTTAGAGAAAGTTGATTTTTTCTGTTGAATTGACCCACATATTAGAGTCCATTTCACTGTTCAATTGCGTCAGTAATAAAAATAAGAAATCAAAATATCATAATGCAGTAATATATGGAAAAATATATTCCTATTGTACATGAATGACATTTGAATATCTTGGGATTGCTTCTAGTTAAGCTCATAAAGTATGCCTCTTATATTTGGATGCTTCAATAAGATTAACATGGCTGAAATTCTTCAAATTACAAGAGGGCACAGGCTTATTGCACAAAAAACTAAAAAATCTGAAATATACAAATGTCATTCATGTACAATATGAATATACTTTTTCATATATTATTGCACAATGGTCTCCTGATTTCTTATTTTTGGGGTTCTACTGACGCAATAAAACAGTAAAATTGACTCGAGTCAGAATTTCGTACATGAACGCTTCAAATGCAATATCATTTTCAAAAAATTACCCCCCTGCCTAACCCCCCCCCCCCCCCCCCCCCCCCTAAACCGAGAAAGAGTCGGAGGCATGCGAGGCGAATCCTGGAAACCCGGGTTCGGGAAAGCAGGGTTCACTGTTTGTTTCCATTGACAACTGTGCGAAACTACATTCATAATTCATACAACAGTGAACAGGAGGTTTTCAGTCAGACCCGGGTGCGCCAATCCCTTATTTAAATGTGTGTTTCGCGGACCAGGGTTTAAGGTCATTCCAAACGAAATAAGTGTTTAATGAGGCCACGAAATATAAAAGTTCGTTTTATTAGAATTTTATACGTGTTCATTTTTATCTACCAAGACGTTTTACATATTAGAAAATGTTATGTATTATGATTGGTCTAAAATGTGCAAAGCTAGAAGACCCTTTATATTCCTTCGAGCCGTTCGTTCTCTATTTTGACTAAGATAATGTATCAGGACAACGGCTACTTAAGCAAGGAAAATTGACCAGTAGAGATGAGGAACTTGACATACTATTTTTATTCATAAATATGGATAATATTTTATTTAAATATATTACGAGCTATTACCATCCTCCAGTGTTGACAATCTCTGTTGTGTCAGTCTGGGTCAAAATCTTACAATATTAATGTCATTATTTATTAATCTCAAGAGTGTTAGGTAACAGGTCTATCTAGGCCTACGGCGTGCGTCTACGTGGTAGCTAGGCGTCGTCGTCAGTACAAAAAAACAACAACAACAAAACAATGAATGTTTGTAAAATATAGTCATTTTTTTTATAATTGCGTTACAATTAAGTGCTAGGCCAACTTTGGTCGGCGGCGTGCGTCTACGCGGTAGCTAGGCGTCGTCGTCAGTCAAAAACAGCAATATTGCTTGTTTGTAAATAGTGATTATTTTTAATTTAACATTTACATAATTTGTATACATGTATCTCCTTTATATAAAGGGCAATAAATATATACATACATACATTACAATTGATAACAAGGAACTCTTCTAATTTGAAAACTCCCGAAAATAACACGAATGACTCTAATTTTGAACCGTTCACATTTTTGCAAAGGCGGATTTCGATGAAGGCAAACCCGGGTTTTGAGGGCGCATCATACAAGGCACTTTATAACCCCATGCGCAAAACATCTCGTTAAAAAGTCTGTTGTAGTTAAGTCAACATATCCATAGTTAAGAGTTAATAACGAGGAACCCTTCTAATAAAAACAATGAAAATCCTGGTTTGAAAAGCATCGAAAATAACACGAACGAGTCAAATAATAAACCGTTCGTTTTTTTTGCAAAGGCGGGTTTGGATGACAGTAAACCCGGGTTTTGAGGGCGCGACTTATGGCAACGAGTGCTTCTGCCTAAACCCCCCTTAAAGCTTGTTCACTTCGCTCGAGTTCACTCACAAAATACCCACCCTACTCCACTGTATGTAAAGCTAGCCGTACACCAATGGGACATTGTCTGACTTATCGTATCCTACCGACCACTTTAGATAACAATCTAAAGGGGTCGTAGGATGCGATAACCCCGCGACATCATGGGACAATGTCCCACATTGTCCCATTTTACTCAATAACTTCCTCGATGTCCCATCATGTCCCATTGGTCTACGGCTAGCTTAATGGTATATGTAGTCTCATTGACGCCCGACTGCCCACTCAAAGATTGAACAAGGTTTTCAATTTCATCTGAGCTGTGTATTACTCACGTCGAGAGCTACCATGTTAGATTTTGAAAGTAATCTAAGTAGCTCTCGACGGGAGTAAGCTGTGTACATGTGTAAGTTTTATTCAAAAAGCAAAACAATGAATCTAAACTGTGATATATAAGAACTATTGACCGTCAAGAGTTAGGAAAATTGTTGAATTTCATGATTGTAATCAAATAATTGATACACACCTGTTGTATCACCGAAAATCATCAAAACTATTGACAAATTATTATTTTTCACGTTTTTAAACCCGGAAGTGGGTCATAAATCTGACTGCAGACCGTACTGCAGCCAGACATTTTGGTATATTAGTAACAATTTAGTAAACCAATCATAAAGGACGAGTCCCGGGGGTCGAGTACTCATCCGGGAAGGGGAATCTTTATGGAACTGTCTTACACAAAGCCCCCCCCCCCCCGTATATTATAATTGCTAATATAAACGATTTTTGATTCTTTCATGATTCTTTCATGATGCTTAAATTTTTAGGGTAAGCTTACAGGGTGTCCCAAAAGTCCATGCACCTATAGTGTACACTGAACAGTGCGAGACAGAGTACTTTGTAATATAATCGATCCAGCAAACAGTGACGTCCATGTCACGTTACTCATAAGTAGCATATAAGTTCCTAGAAGACGTTGCACATTTTCGTTTTTTACACATCGAGGCAACGTAAACATGAGACATCTACACGCCTAACCATCGACAAGGTACAGTCACGTGACCGTGACAAAATATGCCGTAGTACACTTTTGATGTACAATGTCACTATTAACTGATTTTAAACAAAGACTATGATGTAGGTTTGATGCAGGTTTTCAAAAATAAATTTGAGGAATACAAAAAGGATTTCCTGTTTGATTTCGCGTGTATTCGATTTCAAAGACATTTATTTTTCTAATTACGTTAAAAGATCTTCGAGCAGTGCTCGATTTGTTTCGTTGTACGTCTACCCATACAATTGTTCGGTTGGAAAAATGTTGTTTTTTACACATTTCCTTCAAGATAATTTTGACTGTCTCGGAGTATCGAATATTTTAATGAGAATGTGTTTCTCTAAACTGCACAATTTAAGACGGGTTAAGATTTAATAAATATTCATGCATTTGGTATAATTTAAAAATCAGAAATGTACGTTATCAACTCACAGTGTATGTTGTCCCTGTAATTGAAATTCATGATCAATTTAAACTTATTTGGAAATATGATACTGCAAATAAAGATGCTTTGAACCTTGAAATTGAAAAAATAAACTGGGCTAATTTTTTTACTCAAAACCATGATATGAACACTTTAAATGATCAATTTACTGATACAATTCTTACCATCTTTAAAAAGCATATCCCTCACAAAATGAAAAGAATTAAAGCGAATGATCGACCTTGGTTCAATGAGAGTATATCTCATGCGATTCAGAAAAAGAAAAAACTCTATGTTAAATTCAAGAAAAGCAATCTTCCTGAACATTATACAGCATATAAGAATCAGACTGAAGCTGTCAAGAACCTTATTTTAGAAACCAAAGCAAAATTTACATCAGATCAAATAGAAAGTCTAAATGGAGAAACACATGCAAGTGACAAATTTTGGCAACTTATAAAAAAGTTTTTAGGTAAAAAATTTAGCTCGCCTATTCCTACCATAGAAAACCCTTTAACTGGAACTACCTGTTTGACCAGTCAGGAGAAAGCTACTGAATTTCAAAAATATTTCTCTAACATGTATCACTTAGAACCAGATGCATTGAATAATGATATTCATTTTCCTGACAGATGCAATAACAAATTAGAGAACATTGACTTTGACCAACAGGAAATTATCTCTATAATTAAGGATCTTGACCCCTCAAAAGCAAATGGTCCAGATGGAGTTACAATAAAAATGCTCCAGCTATGCAGGAATACTATTTCTGTGCCACTTAATTTACTTTTTCATAAAATTTTGACCACAGGTAATTTTCCCCAGAACTGGAAATTAGGGGATATCTGCCCAATATTTAAAAAGAATAATAAGAATGACATAAGAAATTATAGACCTATATCTCTTCTCAGTATTACTTCCAAAATATTAGAGCGAATTGTCTACTCTAAGATGTACGAACATTTAATTGAAAATAACTTATTGTATAAATACCAGTCCGGTTTTTTGAAAGGGCACAGCAATGAGTTACAACTGTTAGCCATCCAAAACCTAATTTGGCGCAATTTTAGCGACGGCAATGATACACGTGCACTTTTTTTGGATATTTCGGCCGCGTTTGACCGTGTCCCCCATTACCTTCTTCTAAAAAAGTTGAAAGCGTATGGATTTTCAGGAAACTTATTAGTTTTTCTAAAATCTTATTTGACTGATAGGAGTGTCAAAGTAACTGTGAATGGCAAATGTTCTGACACCTCTCCTAGCAACTACATAAACTGTTCTGTGCCTCAGGGAAGTATTCTCGGACCTTTGATGTTTCTCCTCTATATAAACGACTTACCGGACAACCTGACCTCAGAGTGCTTTATTTACGCAGACGACACCTCCCTCTTTGTACCTACTTCCCCAAACAATCCGCAGTCTCATATACAAATTCAAAATGATCTAAAAAAAATCGAAGCCTGGTCTAAACAGTGGAAACTAGATTTTAAACCAGAAAAGAGCAGAGAAATGACCTTTTCTAAGAAAAATAATCCAATCTATCCACCAGTTATCTTAAATGATAAACAAATTGAAAAAACTGACATTCATAAACACCTAGGCTTCATTTTTGATAAAAAATTAAGTGGGTCAGCACATATAAATTCTATCTGTGCAAAAATCCAAACAGCTCTTAACCCCTTAAAAGCACTTAAGGGTAGACTAAAATCAAAACAATTAAATATTCTCTATACAGCTTATATTCAGTCCTTATTTGATTATTGTGATATCCTTTACGACTGTGCTCCTATTTGTGACCTTAACAGACTTGACAGTCTCCAGTACCAAGCTGGTCTAATAGTCTCTGGTGCTCTCCCAGGCTCCAGCACTTCCAAAGTACTTAACAATTTGAACTGGTCCACCTTAACTGAGAGGAGGATCTTCCACTTTAAAACAATTATGTACAAAGCCGTGAACGATTTAACACCTATTTATATCTCAGATATATTTAGGCCATTCATAAACCATCAAGCAAGATTGTTAAGGAAATCTCGAGATTTCACTATCCCTATTCACTATCCTCATAAGTCTCAAATATACAAAATGATGAACCTATGGAATGATCCAGGATCTGTTCCCTTGGAACAAAAGCTCTTGCCAACTATTGCATCTTTTAAAAGAACACTTAAATTAAATTTGTTCCCTGGTGTTGTTTCAACAATTTGTTTAAAATTAACTCGTCAACAAGAACTTTATCTGAATAGAGCCAGGGTAGATTTAATTTTAAAAGCCCAGCTCAAAGCCCACAATTGGAGCTCAGTTGAGTCATCAAATTGTTTATGTGGTTCCCCTGAAACTTTTCCCCACTTCTTTTTCAAATGCCCTCTGAAAGAACAACAAAGAAATAAATTAATAACAGATACTTTAGGGATATATGGGGACTTATTAACTCATTTCAGAACACAGCAAGACAAAATTCACTTTTTTCTTTTTGGGGATCCATCATTAACCCAATTAGAAATGGATAATCTATTTTCACTGGTTGCGAATTATCTCATTGAAAACACAACCAGAATCTAAATATTTTCCTGCCTATGACCTGTTTCCATTTTTCAACATACTACCCCTCCCCCAGGATATCAGCAGCCCTCCTATCTTTTGTTTCATTGCAAGGGATTCTACCATTTACAGGTGACATCCAGGTTAAAATGAATATTGTACTTTATTGTTTAATTATATAAGGGGACATCTAATGCTTACAGCGCTTTGCCCCTTGTAATTGTATCTAAATGACTTGTGCTTACAATAAATATGAAAGATGATAAAAAAATTCAAAATGCATCAAGGGTTTTATGCGTAACAAGTGATGTTCAACGAACATGCTCCTGTATCCCTAGTACAGATAAACAGGTAAACGTGATTTTTTCGTTGAATGCTATTTTATTTTATGAAAGTGTTAATATGGTGATGTCTTTCTAAGACTTAGAAGGAGAAATGTGAGATTTCGAGCCATATGTCTCAAGAAAATGCTCTTACCTTTCTAGTAGGATGAGTTCAGGTGCCAAAAACAGCTGATCAAAGGATATATATCATTTTCTAATTAAAAATTTTTGTTGAGCCCTGCATTTTTAACACTGTTTTGACAGGAAGTCATACCCAAAATGAAAACTGAATAAAACAACATTTATCCTAAATGTAGATCAAAATACTTACTCAGACATGCAAAATGTTATTATTAGTAGTAATGCTAATCATTTTTAAGAAATTTAAGCATGTTAATAAGACTTTTTTCGTCCATGATTATATAGATAAAGAATTTCTTCATTCATGAAGCTTTGGCAGTTTGGTGTAGTGGTTAGAGCTTTGGGCTCAAACAGACTTTTATTCCAAAAGATCTGGGTTCAAATCCCTCCGTTGGAATATGTTTTTATTCTTTATTTTTGTTTTGTTTTCATTTTGATCCACAATATTTCTAAAATAAATGTTTATATATGGCACTTAAACCATATTTAGTATTTCCAAGGGTTTTAATTTTTAGATGAAATCATAGAAAGTTACTTTAATATGTGACCATGGCGTGATATCTTCCGACCTTTTTGGCCACTCGGCGTCGGTACGTTACGTTATGTTTAGTTGCACTTTTATGAATTTTAATAATCTCAAGGAGTTCATGGAGAGATCTATACTAGCAAGATGACTTTCAAAATTTATGCTATAGGGTGTCCCGAAAGTATGGGCCCCCTAGGCAGACATATACCAATGTCTCCATAGTATGTGTCATATATCATTTTAAAGCTCATCCAAAGTTATATTAATTTGCCGAGTATCATGGTTCAACTCACAAATGGAAAAAGTTACAGGAATACAAAAGTTAGTGTTTGGCCAAAATTAAAGTCAGTTTTACACCAAAACAATAGTCGGTGTGTCTCCTTAGCCGCCATGTTAACAGCAGCAATACTTTCCATATATGACCTTAAACAGGCTTCAAATAGGGATATGGCGTTTTGTAATCCTCATGAAACCTTTTTAAGGCATAAGAAGAGTTTCCTTGGAGTATCTACCCTAAACGTCATCTTTTTAGAACTCAATAGCCATCCTATCTTCGAGAATGGCATCCATATTTTCTGTCACAGGGTCAGGGCTGTTTCCAGGATACTGAAATGAACTATCTTTTTGACAAAACGCTAATTTTTGAATTGCCTGTTACTTTTTACCATTTGAACCATCATATTTGGCAAATCAATGTAACTTTGGATAAGCTTAAAAATGATATATGACACATACTATGGAGACATTGGTATATGTCTGCCTAGGGAGGGGGGCATACTTTGGGACACTGTATATCTGGAAAGTGCAGAAGTTCAAAAGCCAGGTATCAGTCGAAATGTTGATACATGCGCAGACCTCTATTTAGTGATATTTTCATTTCAAATATGGCGGCCAATCCGATGTCTGACGACCCTTACAAAGAATCTAGGCAGTTTGCATTTTTACCTCCTGTGAAATAACAAGTGGAATTTAGTAGTTGTTTTGTGTTTTATTATCATTCTGCATCGTAATTCTATGTGATGTGGTGTTGAAATGTCAGCAGAAATACATATCCATACGATAATCGAGTGAATCAGATAACAGATTTTTCGAAAACCCGTCTCGTGCTAAGAGTGTAAAAACTTGTATTAACATGCTCAAAAGTGCCAATGTGCACATCAATGTCAAGCTAAATCAATGTTGTGTCTAAAACAGGTACCTGATCTACTCAAAACAGCTTGTCATTCACGTGTACACGCTTAGCAAACACGGCGAAATGACCTGAATCTTGGAATTTCGTTCGAGAGCTAGTAATGTTTGCTCCGGTCTTCGTCATAAGTGTTGATCAGACTTCACGCATGCGTAGGAGAAAAACCATCAACCAATAACGTTTATAAATCAATTTTGCGCATGCGCCTTACAACGGTAAAGAAATTCGTATTTATAAACGAACCAGTTTGAGATAACCCGATATCAGTCGGAGAAATCTGACGATCTACGAAACTCACTTCAAAAAATCAAATGCGGACTGACGGCGTATTCTACTATGTTTGGATCTAAGATTTTCAGTATAGATAAAGTCTTTTATGATCTTTCGAATGAGGTAAGTCTCTAGTTCGAAAGACAATCGTATCAACTTGAACAAAAGTTGAGTTTTGACGAAAATTTTTAACATGCGCAGAAGTCTCATTTTCGTTGTACCATATTGACTGGTATGGAACACAAAAAAAAAGAATTAGTAACATTGACATTTAATCATATCAATGCCAATTTTATGGATTTACGGAAAAAATATTAGGGTAAATATATCTGATATGCCTATTAAATATTATTACTTTATTATCAAATATGTTCCTTCTATTACACGTACATTATAGCATTTCATTCACTGTAAAATTAACTGTGAATTGAGATCTGTAAGGCCAATGTGACAACATACATTCGAGTTGACAACATACATTATCTATTTTTCGTAGTAGCATCCAAAGTAAAAAGCGGTTTTGCATTAACTCTGAATGTATATTTGTATACTTATCTTAAGTTGTGTTAGTCGTAGTTTGGCTGTTATTTGCATAGCAAAACAAAAATTAGAGAGAATTTTGAGAAATTCAGTCAAGATTTAGAGATCCCTGACGTGCTGGGTAGATCTATAACAAGATATTGAAGTTGCTGAGGATCATTTAAAGTAGATATGCATATTTGCAACTTAATTACAAATCGAATGCAACAACTACCTGATGATGAACTGACACAATATTGATCAAATCAATGCTAGTTCTTTCCTCGCTTCCTCATTCTAGAAAATGGCGATCTAAAATGGCGGAAATGACATAGTACATCAAAAGTGTACTACGGTAATGTCACGTGACTGTACCTTGTCGATGGTCAGGCGTGATCTATTGATGGTATAAAAGAACGTTGTTGTGACGTGTCCGTAAAGTTCGTTAGTGTGGAAAACATAACAAACAGGAATGTTTGATTTTTTACTACATTGGTCCATATGTGACGTAACTCAAACGTTAAAATTCAACGTTGTCAAAACAGGCTTTTAATATCAAAATATTTGTTGGTGGGAAAAAAACATGACAAAAACTTTGTGTTCTTACTAAGTCGGTTCATTTCCGAAGTATTGTTAACGTTAAAGTTTAACGTTGTCGAAATGTTTTTTTCAATTTGAAATTACCTCAAAACGTGACGTCAATAATGACGTTCATGGGCCGTATTGATCTGACGTTATTTAAATATTCAGCAAAACGTCGATGGATGGTTGAATTTCAACATTGTGGAAATGGCTTCAAAAAATTTGTGAGTTAAGGAAAGGTTACAAAGACGTCAATATGTTCTCACTAAAAGTTAACGTTGTCAAAACGTTCTTACGATGTGAAATAACCTCAAAACGTGACGTCGAAAATAGCGCACATGTATCGTCCAGATCCAACGTTATAAATAAAAAATCGTAACCCTGCTAGGAACGTTAAGTACCCGGTTACCCGGTCACCCGTTTTTTTACACAAACCCCAAAAAGGTATGTAACTTCCTTCAAAATTGAGCCAGAAGCTTCAAATAAAAAGCATTTTAAGCATTTTCTTCCTCTATCATCATGGTCATATTTTTATTGGTTATGGGGGGGGGGGTGCGATCGCACCATCGCACCCCCTCCTGGCTACGCCTAGGAGTCATTGTAAGATGATTTGAAAAACATGACAAATCAATCTTACTCCATTTTCAATAGTTCGTATGTTGGTTCGTGAATTGTTTTGATTATGATTTAAATCTCTAAATAGCTCTCGTTACTTCGGCAGAGAGGTGACGTGTGTTAATTTACATAATGCAACGTGAAAGATTTTGATTATTAATCATAATTTAAGTTATCCCAATTTTCGACGAAACGTCCACTTAAGTGTAAATTGTTACTTGTCAACAGAAGTATTACTACCTTCCTTTCTTCTTGAAACAACCCTAACCGACAAAAGATCTTATACTTTGCACAACATTTTTATTTTTCCACAACCATGCAAATACATCAGATTATTTTTATTCGCAGTAGGGATAATTACGGACAGTTCTGAGGAAGAATGTCCCGCGTCCAGGCATCGTGTTGGCATAGTAACCCATTCTCTGACAGTTACCGGAACACGATTCACAACTACCCTGAAGTAAGAATTTAAAATACAATGACATATTAAAGGGAAGATGTGCACTGTTGGGATCCGAAGACATTATACATGTCACAGGCCCAGGAAGATTTAACCCCCCCCCAGTAAATGTATCGCTAATTTAGTAATACATAGTGAGTGGGAGGGGATAAACTCTTGTTCCCGTGTCTGTGATACATGTATCGTCTACTTTATACGCCATTTATCATATTACAGGGTGAGCCAAAAGAAGGTAACCCAAACAAATGTTATAACCCAGTCATCCAGCATGTGTTTAAAGCCATATTACTTTTTTGACTCACGTCCTGCATCATCATTTCATTTTCATTGTACAATTTATGCGTATGGGAAGTTTGTTTCTTTTCATAATTTCAGGATTTCTAGGCTTTATATTCAAAAGCTGAAGGAACGATAATTGAAATTTTGACAACTTGAGATCAAATTATCATTTATGATGTTTTAAAAATTGTGTATTGATCAGTGATTTGGCGTTTTGTCCATAGATAGTCCATAGATGTCCTTTCAAGTCCTCACTCTACAGACTGGGGCAAAATGCGTCAGCCATCGTTTCAAAGGACATAATATAACAGGCGTCCAATATAATGGTGATCCTTAATGCTCCAATCAGGACAATAAGAAAACATAATTATGGTATTAACGTACGATATCAGCATCCGCGTCACTATTACATGGGTAGGAATCAAAACGGCAACCGTTTAGGATAGATGTCCTCATATACTCATGGGCAATTCCGTGATCACAGTCTAGAAAACGTACAATATAAAGCGTATATAACTGTGACGATCCTTCAGATTACTTTGAGCATGGTAATGGGATTGCCTTGAGGGATTGTCACTTTGTTTCACTTTTGCACTTCCTTACTTTTTGTAGTTACTCTAATTTGTGTTGTATTTAATATATGTAGAACTCTTTAAGATTTTACAAAAGGGTTGTTGATATAGACAGGCAGATGCCCTGGACTAAAATTGAGAGTGTCAATGTTATTCATTCAAGATCTATTGAATTGGGGTCCTCACTTGTTTTTATCATGTAACTATAAACTTTATACTTGTATATTTTATGCCATAGTTGTGTAGAGTAGTGACAGCGTATAATTTTTGTTATAAAACTGGTCAGTTTTATGTTAGCAACTGTGCTGTAAACTTTCATTTAAGGGATAGCCAAAATTCACCGGGCTTGTTTACTTTTATCCAAAACGAGGCTAGGCTGGAGATCAGCTGTTTTAGCTCAGTGATTCTGTCTTGTCTGGGGACTCTCTCCATTGCATTGAAACGGGCCGGACGTGTATAACTTTTTGAAATTATAACATTCAAAAATGCAACTCAAAACTGGATATTTATATAAACACAGATATACCAACTTAGGTGAACAAGTTGGGGAAGGTAATTGAATTGATTTTATTGTTATTTTGACAGGTTTTTGACTTTGATAAACCACTGTAGTATCTTTTTATCTCAGTTAGCGTGTAACATGTATAAACACTCATTTAAAACTGTTTAGGGGATTTATTGCTAAAGGACTACTGTTGATTTGGATTATATAAAGTTTCTAGCGTCTTTTGGATCAGCTTGAACTTTGAACTGATTCAGTCTTATTCTTTACTGGCAATAACCCCCGCTTAGACAGTAAAGCTCCTTCTCAGATAATTGTCTGTAATTGGGCTTTATCACTCACTCCCTAATTTAAATCCCAGTACCCGTTTCTGTGATTTTTCACCGCCAGTTTGGTTGGAGGAACTTCAATAAGAACAGGGGTCACTGTGTGCCGACAAGCTCATTTGGCTTCAACTGGCTTATTAGAGCTTCCCATATATTTACCACAACTCCCCCCCCCCCCCCCTAAAGGTCACGGCAAGCCATTTCAAGCCCATTTGGCTTCTTTGGGCTTTCCATTACTATTTAGACTATTCACTGCAACCCCTCCCCTTATACATGTTATACCAAAAACACTGATTGTATTTATTTCTAGTCAGTTTTACACGTCTGGCCTTACTATATATTGTTGCTTATAATAGATACATCATTCACTATTCTAGATCTTTTAACTTGGAATGATTTCTCATATTATATATCTGTTTTGATTTATAAACCTGAAATTGAGAGAGAACTTTTTGAACAATTGTAAATTCGAGAGGTCCCGGGAATTGTTATGGAACATTTGACAAGGCGTACGTAAAGTTATGGTCTTTAGGAACCGATGTAACTTATTCTAAACCAGAGTCAATGTTCCTAGGGTTCCATTGAATAATCTTTATGACCCCCCCCCCCCTCCACATTCAACTTGAGACTGTATTAATTTTATTCGCCAAAGTAACTTTTATTGACCCATTAGAAAATACACTTTTGTATCTTTGTATCTTTGTATGTGTATGTTCATGCCTGGGTATTTTAAAAGGGATCCGAGCATTCTTTCTGACTATGATCAAACAGCTGATCACTGATTCTGCACACAGTACTTGCAGAGTCAAAGTCAGTATTGAAGCCAGTTCATAAGGCTTTAAGCCTATTTGAGATGCTGTCTAGACACTATGACCATTGACCACCCCCTGACTACATAGCTTGAGTTCACTGGCGGATTAGGGGGGGGGGCCTGGGGGCCAGGGCCCCCCCCCCTTGGGTGGGCCCAGAAAAAAAAAATTGGGCCCAAAAGATATTATGGGCCAAAAAAGGCCTTAAGGCCCCAAAAAGTGGGCCTAATTGATCATTACTGGGTCTTTTAAGGCCTTATTTTTTAATTTCAGGCCAAATTTTGAAGAAAATGGGCCTCAAAATTTCAAAATTTGGGCCCACTTTTGGGTTTTAGGGGCCCAAAATTTGCGCGGACGTTTTTTTTCTCTGACCTGAAATTTGGGGCCCCCCCCCTTGTTGGTTCCCAGATCCGCCCCTGGAGTTGGTATAGATTCCATTTGGGGTCTTTTAGCCTTGCGCTTGCTTGTTTGGGGTTCTAGTCAGTGTTTACCATCTACCCCTCCCCATTTAGTTTCCATATCTGGTCAATATCTATGTTAACTATATTCTCTATATAGTTCTTCGATTATTGACAGATTTTATGCAAGAATACTTAAATACCTTACCCTTTTGTTTGCTAATTGAGGGGAAAACTACATTCCACTTTTCATGTGAGTAGTATAGGAAGGTGATTTCAACCCCACTAGAGATCATACATAACTAAGCTGTTGAGTTACATTTTTGGAAAGAAACACATTTTGGGCTTTATTGCAAATTGATTTACTGAACTTCCACTGACTGCTGTTTTGTGCATTGTGTATGAGAGATCATTTGTGTACTTGATATACCATTTGACTATACTGATTTTGTAAGTTTTGTGTAGATTAGTAATAGAAATAGAGTCGTTTTTATACGTTATATAAAAATCCATTTACTTCCACTGTTTTGTTATTCGTGTGTTTAAATGGTGAATTAGTAATATTATCCCCTGATGAGTTTGACAGACTCCTGATTTGAAAAAGCCCTACTTTAAGCATTACAAAGTTTCCCACTTTAATTGTGAAAAGTGACAACTTGAAGCCCATTGTAGCCCTCAAGTACCCTGCGTGCAGAGTCTAGTTAAACTACACTCTGCCTAGTAGAGACCATATTACAGTTTAGTAGCCCCGCCCCCACGACGGGTACCGGTGACAGTTTGGGTAATAATATAAATCACTTCTGACCTATGCGCTGACCTTTCTTCCACCATTCAGCGAGCCTGAACAAACATACGCCAAATGCGTTCTAATTAAATATGCGCATGTCATTGGTCAATTCCGGGCTCAACGATGACGTCAGAAGGAATGACCATATATAGAACGTCGGTCAAATTTGGCCGACGAACACTGATTGGCGCGGTGAGTTCACAGGTTTATTTTAGTTTGAAAGAGTGAAGACGAAGTTCTCTTTTAAGAAGTGAAGTCAAACGAATGCAAAGGGTACCCTCAAGTGGCTGCAACTTGACTTCCACCTGGTCATACTCACGCCCTAACTTCATACTTATTTGATGCAATTTAACACTGGGCATATTCAGAATCTTGAGTTTGTTGCCATTTGCTCTTATGAAATATAAAATTTACATTGAACACTGAGATATCTAACTAAGCCTATACTTAGACATTGTTATCCCGTAACTGTTATCCCGAAATTGTCCCACTTCATCCCAATTATATTTATCCCAGAATTTATCCCTAAATTATCCCGTAAATTTTCATCGCAAAATTTTATCCCCTATATATTTATCCCCACTTTATCCCATTTTGTTAGGTACTGTGAACACAGATGTTGTTCAATTAAATAGGGGATACACTTTTCAACTTTTACTTGAACTTGTTCCGAAACTAAGTGAATGAAAACATCAAATCAAATTATTGACTCTTAGACTGTATTCTGTTTACGACCCTCAAACCACGCTACCACACGAGGGTCGCGACATAACCATCACTCTACCTTTAACCATGGAAATTCAAGTTGAATGTCCGTGCTTTAACTAATACCAGTTATACTGATATTATATGAAACGGTTTCACACCTATCTTGTGAAATTCTATATCATTTTTGGCCAATCAGAAAACATTGCAGCCATGCTTTATTTTACAACAGATGAATGATTATTTAACAGTTACCTAGATTCACATAATTAATTTCAAGGCCACAAATGTACCACAGAATTACATAAGAGCCACACACCACACAACCAAGCAACCATGTCTTTGATGGACCGGAGAACGATCGCGAGAACTACGGTGGACTATGATGACTTCCAAGCTCATTAGACGTATAGATAGCAAAAATCTGTACAACAAAGCTGAGCCTATTCTTATTCAAAGATACTCACTGAAGTCATCGCAAGGTGGTTGATCTCCTCCTTTGTTGGGGTAGAAGTCGGCATGTCCAACTGGGTGTCCGAGACCAAGATTAATCCCATCACTGTTCCCATTGGTATGTATGTTGTCAACGAATTGGGCGTCTCCTGCGTCAATGCGTCCTCTTGGGTCAGAAATCTCAAATGCCGGCCCAGCAGGGTCCATTCCTTTAACATGGATAAGAATAAGAATAGAATCGAAATACACTGATAACTGACTGGATTTTGAATACAAATGTTCAGATTTCAACAATGAGCGTCACTCAAAGGCGTTATCTATAGTTTGCAAAATTGAAATGATACCTGTGACTCTGGCCATTCGACCGTTGGTACTTTTTCCAGTAAACCCACATGTCTGTGCTCCCAAACTATGCCCGATACAATGGAAGTCTCCGTATGTGTTTCCGGCATTAACCTTTAATTCAACATATAGCTTGATGTATATGCATGGATGGCTCACACTAAGTGTGTACAATGTGGCAGACAACTTGTTATCCGGCAAATCAAGCACTGTGCATGCTTGCAAATTGTTAGAAGCCGAATTTTACACCGAACCAAAACACCAGAACAAGGAAATTAAAATCAATGGGGAGAACGTGTGACGGAAGTAATGAATGGAAAGCTTTGTAGAAAAAACGAAATCATATAGAGAAAATTCTAGCTATATATTTCCCAACCATCGAAATCTGGCGAATTTCGCTAATAACAAGAACGTCGTCTTATTTGGGCACCTGTGACTATTTCAAAGTTTGGCTGCGATGTGTAGGTAGGCTATATATTTCGTTGCATACCAGTGTGTCTACTAAGTGTCCAGTACATGCCCCAATAACCCTAGTGTTCATGGCTGACTGAGGGTAATATACGTCGGACGCACCTTCTGTCCAGTCAACGATAATGACGTTGTAATCGCCATTTTCCTAGAATACCAAAGAAAAAGAAAAGGTTCTAGCAGATAACATAATATTTGTGACGTTTGCACTTTTGAATAGTGAATAACTTCACAATTAAATACCACGGGACTTTTGGGAGATGATATATTTAAGATGGTAAAGATTATTTTGGGAGAAACATCTTGCTTGCAATATTACAATAAATGTGTATAACTTGTAATTTTCCTCCAGGGGCTTCGTGAAAATGGCTTCTTCCTACTAAATGACAAGTGAAGGGCAAAAAGTTAAAAATAATTCATTCACTCCGTTTTTTCACAGAATCATTATTGTGATTTTTCTCTTGGTCACATATTCTTACCAGAAGGGCATTCCTCATATTGTTTGTCCAATGAGAGAGGGGAGTCCTTCCCCACCAACCATGAATGATGAATCTCGTTGGTTTTGTGCTGTCATATTCGTTGCTGCAGTCATGAAAATATAATTGTCAAAAGTCCATCAATGTTGATGATGAAAGTTAAACGGATGCTCAATCATAGTGATAAAATGTTATCACAATGCCCCCCCCCCCTCAAAAATAGAAATCGATTAAAACAGATTAATTACTAACGGGATGTTGTCCCAGCGTATGTCAATTGCCCTCTCAGGGTCATCGCGATTATAGAGCTCGTATCTCAGTTCTTGCGCCTCCCACGTCTCAGGAAGATCAGTGTCAACCCAAGGCTCGTCGTCGTTGTTGAAACAACCACATGGAGGAGAGCAAATCTCCGCTGCTTGGCTAGAAAACATCAATACAAACTTGTTACATTGCCCCATTCTGATACTCATAGCATCTCTCTCTGTTGCATCGCAGAGGCTCTCCAGAAGGATATAGAGATGGAGAGGGCGTGGCTTACCACGATGAAAGTCCGCATGATACGTAGCAATTCTCCTATATTCTGTTTAATATGGACCCTTTTCTCCTAAATTCCATTTAGTGTGGACGATTTCTCCCAAATTCCATTTAATGTGGACCCTTTCTCCCAAAGTTTTATTCAATGTGGACAATTTCTCCCAAATTCCATTTCATGTAGACCATTAGTCCCATGTTCTATTTACATAATTGCTTGTGGATCATTTCTCTCAAATTTTATTAAATGTGGACAATTTCTCCAAAATTCCATTAAATGTGGACAATTTCTCCCAACGATGATTCCATTTAATTGTGGACCATTCCTCTACATGCTACTTTATTCGAGTCTCTTTTATTGGAAAACTTACCTATAAGCCAAAGAAAGCGCTAGAATTGCAACAAACAACATACTGAGAAGGACTCGTCGGTGAATGTGGCGACGTGGACCAATGACTGAATAAATAGCCCCATTTGATATATTTTATCAATTTTTTATCCAAATGGCAATGAACCCAATGAGAATGAAACAGAAAGGTCTAAATATAGCTTGTACTAAAATGAATAATTTTTTCTGTAACACCCCCACATTTGTCGTACAAAGCGTTGACCGCATTTCTGCGGCGAGCGTAGAAAAACTACGCTCGCCTTGCGTAGAAATGCTTAATACTGACCGCTGAATTGATGGACCGCACGGCGGCCGTAGCACAGTGCATAGAACATTATATTGTTTGATCGGGTAAAATATCTTAATTCTGTTTTCAGAAAATAAAATGAGAATAATTGTAAGGACACATGCTTTTGAAGATTGCTTCTGATATTCTCCACCCTCTATCCCATGATTTGAAATGTTCAAACAGCAGACAATTCCTTCTTAAACAACATTTTAACATAGAAGTATTTACAGTAACACACGTTGGTGCCTATAAGGCAAAATAAAATACTTGTGATTATTGAACTTATATTATTAAAACATGAATTGATTTAAAATGTACAAATCTAGAAAACAGACAATTCCTTCTGTAAACAACATTTTAACATAGGAGTATTTACAGTAACACACGTTGGTGCCTAAGGCAAAATAAAATGCATGCGATTATTGAGGTAGGCTAAGCCATGCATTCATATAAAATGAAAAAGAAACGAATTCACTCAATGAGCTTTGAGGTCTCTTGGTCAAGGTATACGTCACGATAAATATGTCTTTCTATAAAATGTAAAACCGAAACACAGGGCATCAGTTTTAGATTTTTCGAACTCACTAAAATGAAATGGAGTGTATAATGTTAACATATAGCTTTGGCTGAATTAAAAAGATGGCATCTTGTCCCGGGTATCTTGTGTTCTAGTATTCTAGAATCCATCGGATAAACTTTAAATAGAAAGGTAAACTTATACCCAACTTACCAGGTGCTTGCTTAGCTGGAAAACACTCAAAGTAAACGTCACATGTTTAAGCGTTATTTCCTTTGGATCCCGATCAGTGGCACACCTGTTTAGACAGGGATTTATTTCTGACTAGGTTCTATTTAAAGCATGGGGTAGGTTGCTTTAACATGCGAAAAGATAAGAGGATTTACATGTTAGCGTATAGGCCCTACATGTGTTAATTTGTGGAAACAAACCCTCATTTTATACGCTAATATTCACCACGAATAGATAGGAAGGGGCCAGAAAGGAAATTTTGGAAGGAAACAACAAAGACACCGGTGGAATTTTGAGTCTCATATATCGTGCAGTTTTTTTCAATCCGAGATACTTTGTGAATGTTGGCCGTGTACGAGTAGGACCCTGTCAGTAGCCTACTAGCATCTCGTGTGATTAGGAAAGTAGAACTTGAGTGGCCGGAAAAGACCAGAACCGGTAAGTATAGACGTGGTCCATGGTATACATGAATGGTTTACTTATTTGTTTGATATTATACAGTGCCTGTATACAATACCTAATGCCTAAATGATTGCTGTACGTTATCAAAATATATCAATCTAATGTACTGTGGCTAATACCTAAATAAATATTAAAAAGGCAAAGCTTTTGAGCATCTTGATTCACAAGGTTTGCTCCTACCTCACGGGATCTCTAGATCCAGTGGAAAGCGACTATGGCTTTTGTAGAGGGGGTCGTAAAGATCCATTTGAGATGTGAGATCACACAACCCCCTTCTCTCTCACACGTACATTTACATGGCTCTTACTCAAATTCAATTCCGTTTACTACAGTTATCGTTTACAGCAAGATGGCAGAAGATGATTTCTTTAAAAAGAGGAACATCGATGCATTTATACTTCACAACAATTAGATGATAAAACTATAACTCTAACTTTATTTTCAGTTGAATCATCATACTCCATATCACACAAAATGGGGCTGTTTGAGATATCATCCGGGTTCTTTGGTATGGTACTGGAGAACGTGTACCAGAATTCATCAGAGAAAATGTTATCGACGTTTAATCGTCTCGGAAGTGACATGCACAGAGTGGCATTCGTGTCAAATATGAAACATTACCAAAATGAGACCAACGATATGGTAAAGGAAAACTATAAGGGGAAGTTCTCAAAACTGGCAGAAGAGGCCAGAGTGAAAGGCAATAAATTTTTCGGAAAGAGGGAGTATGATAGTGCCCTAAGGAAGTATACTGACAGTGTTCTTTTTGCCCCTGTTGAGGAAAATAATAATCAGCTTGCCCTCGCCCTTGCGAACAGATCAGCCGCCTTGTACCATTTGGGCAGACTGAAGGAATGCCTAACTGACTGCGAAGCAGCGTTTAAACACGGCTACCCAGGTGACATGCATTACAAACTTCATGACAGGATGGGGAAATGTTATACACGTTTAGAGAATCGAGAACAATCCACAAACTGTTTCAAACGGGCAAAATCTACGTTGAATGATGCTCACCTGGACAACAAAAAACATCAAACCTGGACAGAAGACATTGAGAGACAATTGAAGAAATGTGACCATATGCCGTTGGACACTCCGAAAGATAAAAATGATACTGCCGATTCAACATCTGAACTTACCTACGGAAAGAATCCACGCTATTCCCGGGCATCGTCTGCTGTTGATATTCGTTACACCCCCGGTAGAGGGCGCTTCGCAGTTGCTAATAGGGATATTGAAATTGGGGACACTTTGATCGCGGAGCTTCCGTTTGCGTCAGTCATGCTACCTGACTTCCTGGCTACACACTGCTACTGCTGTTACAAAAGGATTAAACTTGCGTACCCATGTAGACAATGCAGTGGTGTCAGGTATGTATTCATGAAGCAAATGTAATGATTATGTATGTACCCATGGAGACAATGCACTGGTGTCAGGTATGTATTCGTGTAGAAAATGTTATGGTATTATGTTATGTATGTACCCATGGAGACAATGCAGTCGTATCAGGTATGTATTGTGTAAAAAATCTAATGATATATATCATGTATGTACCCATGGAGACAATGCAGTGGTATCAGGTATGTATTCGTGTTGAAAATTTAATGGTATATTTCATGTATGTACCCATGAGACAATGCAGTACTAGCTGTCAGGTATGTATTCGTGTAGAAAATATAATGGTATGTATATCATGTATGTACCAATGGAGAAAATCTAGTGGTGTCAGGTCGTGTAGAAAATGTAATGGTATGTGTTGTGTATGTACCTGTGTAGATAATGGATTGGTGTCAGGTATGTATTCGTGTAGAAAATGTAATGGTATGTGTTATATGTATGTACCTATGTAGATAATGGATTGGTGTCAGGTATGTATTCGTGTAGAAAATGTAATGGTATGTGTTATATGTATGTACCTATGTAGATAATGGATTGGTGTTAGGTATGTATTCGTGTAGAAAATGTAATGGTATGTGTTATATGTATGTACCTATGTAGATAATGGATTGGTGTCAGGTATGTATTCGTGTAGAAAATGTAATGGTATGTGTTATATGTATGTACCTATGTAGATAATGGATTGGTGTCAGGTATGTATTCGTGTAGAAAATGTAATGGTATGCTTTATGTATGTACCTATGTGTGTCATGTAACCATGGATACAGTGTAGTTGTGTCAGGTATGTATTTTTACAGAAAATGTAATGGTATGTGAAATGTATGGACGCGTTGGACGAGACGATGGTGTCATCTATGTATTCGTGTAGAAAACAAAATGTAAAAATGTCATGTATGCATGGCATATGTAGAGATATGTAGATCATGCAGTTGTGTCAATAATTCATCTAGATAGAAAACGCGATAGTGCCATGTATGTAGACAATAAGGTGGTGTCAGGTTAGTAAAGGTCTACTATACAAAATCTCGCATTCCATTGATGGTAACCTCTTATCATTTGGTACTGTACAAAACATTGTTCTGCTGTGTAGATGTGTAGTGTAGTGTAGTGAATAGTAATGTAGTATAATTTAATGTAGAATGATGCAGTGCAGTGTTCCATTTGTAGAGTAAAAAAAGAGTGCATAAGTGTACATTCGGTTGTGAAGTAGTTCTGGATCTATACCTTCCCTTAACTATTTAATGAGGCCTACTAGATTTGTTCAAATGCGCCAAACGCAGATATATTTAAAAGATCCTTATTAATGTAATTCATTAATTATGCATACGTAACATTCTCAATTCTCATTCTCGTTTATACTGTCAACTTATAGCCATTATACGAGTATTTGTCTTAAGGAATTTGCTTGATTATTTCAGGTATTGCAGCGAGGAATGTAGTGAAAAATCCTGGAATTCTGGTCACAAATTCGAGTGCAAGTTCACTGATTTGATAATCGATTCGGGAGTTATTGTGCCAGGTCTACTCCCTCTGCGTCTTGTGACGTGCATGGGTTTGAAAAAACTACTAGCGTTCCGAGACACGCTCTCAGAACAAGGCGAGGACTCTGGTGTAAACGCCGGTTGTAATAAAGACGGTGATTACTTGAATAATTATTGGGCTGTTTATAATATGGTGACCAACACTGAATTGAGAGAACCAAAGGAGTTGATTCAGCTTTCCATGGTTGCCGTCTTCATGCTGCAAATTCTCCAAAAATCCGGATTCTTCGTCCAAGATGGTATATCATGCGCTGGGGAGGACATTGCCTACGTCGGGGGTTTAATATTGAGACATATGCAACAGGCGCTGTGTAATGCTCATGAAATTTGCGAGATGTTGCTTGAAGATGACTTTCGCCATTCGAAATTCTTAACGCTCGGCATCGGTATGTATGTTACATCTAGCCTGCTCAACCACTCCTGTAACCCGTCTGTGGATCGTAACTTTGTAGGTGGGGACAGGGCCGTTTGTAGAGCAATTACAAATATTAAAAAAGGCGAGGAGATAACTGACGAATACGGTGCTTTGTTCTTTTTACAAACGAAAGAACAACGACAAGCTGTCCTCCGGCCACAGTACTTCTTCGATTGTAAATGTGAGGCTTGTGTGAACAATTGGCCTCTTCACGAGGACCTTTTGAACAAACTCCCTGTGGTCAGGTGTGAGATGTGTGGCTCTGCGCTACAAGTACAAAACAAGGAGGGGCTTGAAAAAACGGAATGCCCGAAATGTTGTCACGTGACCAATGCTCAGGAAAAGCTGGATCTGTTAATGGAGTCGCATACGAAGTATATCGAGGCCATGAAATCAGCCATAAATGGAGACACCGATGGAGCATTACCAACATTTGAGAAACATCTATCCCTGTTGTGTGACACATTATGCCAGCCATGGTCTGATTACAACAACTGCCAGGCTGCTCTGAAGCAGGCCTATAGAATCTCCGGCAACTGTATACGAAAAAGAGATCTCTAATGCGATGAGGAACAACATCGATATTCTAACACTTAAAATCGTTCGTAATTATAACCTGGCCTTAAATCAGATCCTGTGTTCGACCATGTGATTTATCAAAAATAAGAAATTAAAGACCGGGAGCTTGTCTATCACATTTCCTCTAATCGTGAATGACGGGCTTATATTTCTTCTTATGTGCAATAACTGGTTTGTAAGCTTATACATTTGACATTTACATGAACCGTCTTAAGTGTGTTGTTGATTGAGCATCAGTTCATCATCACCTATTTAATGAGTCTTTTAAATCAAACTGTGATGAGACGAGTGAGTTTTGATTATTTTATGAAAAACAACATACATCTATCTTTGAACGGGCGTATGGTTATCCCAATGGGTGCGAATCTATGAAGTGTTGCGGAAATATGAATGGAATTCATTTTGTGTGCTACTTAGTAATAAAAATGCTGTGAAATGGTCCTGTTTGCTCCAAATGAAAACAATGATTACAATATAGCCCCCAAGAGTGCTATAATAATAGGTATGGTCCAAGAAAAAGTGATTCAAAAGCATGACTGAAAAGCATTGTTCAATGGAATAAATTGTGTTCTCAAATACTGACAGAAAAATAAATGTGAGGCCTGTTTGGGCTACAATATCAATCATAATGAAACACGATATTGTGCCTATGATGCATAAGATAAGATATAGAATGATTGTGACATTAGATACAACAATGAACAACTAGCGCTGTCCATAAAAATAAAATGATTAATTAACCTCGATGTGTACTGTAATAGAGGACGCGTGAATACTGAGAGACTTGTTGAAAAGGAAATATGAAATGTTTTTCTCGAAGAATAGATTAGGGTCTTGTATTATCTGTCATTGATATTAAGTTATACTGTCTCCTTGTGTGCCATCAACAACAACGAATCTGTACCTAAGATATCAATCTGCATGATTAACGTTTTGTCATTATATGAATCGAGATGAAAGCATAGGCTCATAGTGTGTGAGTGGAAAACATTTCAATTCGAAT
Source organism: Owenia fusiformis (assembly GCA_903813345.2). Lineage (NCBI taxonomy): Eukaryota > Metazoa > Annelida > Polychaeta > Sabellida > Oweniidae > Owenia > Owenia fusiformis. The sequence goes on from CAIIXF020000003.1 coordinate 22,861,591, forward strand.
GAAACAAACATTTCAAAAGCTGTGTTATAAGACGCAGTGGGACCAGTTAAATGTCGATGGACAGATGGACAGTGATGTTCAAAGAGAGTTTACTGTGTGCAATTTTTCCGAATTATAACCAATTGTACTTGCATGATTTTGCCTTTTGTTAACATGAGTGTTTTGAAAAAAACAATAAAAGTAGACTGTCTTGTTTGTTGTCACTTGTTAGACCAGTAATAATGACATATCTTAGCCCTGGGTTATAGACTCACATAACTCATTGTGAATCACCACATCAATATTATCAACTTGTTTCCGATCAGCCGGATTACTTCATTTTCGCATATAATAGAAATCTGAGTTATGTAGGATACACGCTTGTTAAATCACGACTTTAGTAACCCGATACATAATATACGACAATGCTGGATTGAAGAATTGGACAATTGTGGTGAATGAACTGAAATAGAATATAACCAGCTTAATTAATTATTTTCAAAACGTAACTATCTCAGGAACTTAAATAAGAACAAAATACAAATCAAATCAAAAGATGATGAAGCACGTGTTCGTTCAAACACTTGTGTTGAACTGTTTAATACTGAGGTTTGTGATTGGTCAATCAAGAAGCGGTGATCCATGTCGCTATGACGACAGCGGCGGGAGAATCACAGTTGATTGCTCCAAGGCGGGTCTGACGTCATTCCCTTCTCATATTCCGGACAACACTTATATTCTGAACCTGGACTTTAACAACATAGGAACGCTAAATAACAATACGTTTTTAGGGTATCCCCATTTACGAAGCGTGTCCATACGGAACAATATACTTGACAATATTCAACCTGATGCCTTTAGAGGCCTTGGGATGCTGAGAGAAATTGATCTTTCAAATAATAAACTATTTTACATTGACAGAGAGGCCTTGAATGTTTTTGCAGTCTTGGAAATTTTCAGAATCGACAATAACCTGTTTTCAGAAGACACATTTTCATACTTTTTAAGTGGCCTTGGTGATATATCGGTTGTCCGAAAGCTGTTCGCAAGGGATATGAAATCTTGGAGAAATTTGAAAGATGATACATTCGGAAGCATTCCCTCTCTTGAAGTCCTTGACATATCAGGGAGTGGCTTTTCCAGTATTCCCGATTTGACGTTCGTTGGTCTTGAGAGTTTAGAAGAACTTTATATTGAAAACTGTCCAAAATTAAAGAATTTAGGCCCCAAGGCTTTAATAGGTCTGACCAACCTGAATATTCTGTCACTGAAAGGCAACAAGATAAGAAATATCGGAAAATATTTCCAACAAGCCGCAGAGAGTTTAAACCAACTGACTACAATAGACTTGTCAAATAACGAAATCAGCCGAATTTTGGTACATGCCTTCTTTCCGATGCCTTCCGTACAATTCTTAGACCTGAGTGGTAACAGTCTACGGGAAATCAACTCCTTTACTTTTGCAGGTCTCACTCAACTGATATATCTGGATTTGAGTAATAACAGTAGATTGGAAAAGCTATCGGAGCGAGCATTTGCAGGATTATTATCCCTCCAAGAACTTAAACTGTCTAACTCTGATATATCGTCTATTACCACCAACCAAACATTTGATGGCCTCGATAAACTGGAGACGCTTAATATGGAGAGTAACCCATTAAATGAGCTTGCAGATGGCGTGTTCCAGCCGTTGACAAGGATAAGAAGCATAATTCTGACTGGCTGTAGACTTTCTGTATTAAAGTGTTGCTTTCAGAACATCTCAGTGGAAGAAGTTCACTTGGAGAAGAATACACTAAAGGAGATACACCACGATGCCTTGAAGAACACCTCGAGAATGAGGATGTTGATGTTGACGGATAATCAGATACGTAGAGTACCAGAAGCTGTCCGCTTAAACACTCATCTAGAAACACTGGATCTCTCAGAGAACTATATTCAGACATTAACTCAAGAGGACATCGACTATTTCAAAGGTTTGGATCAGCTTAACCTGGCAAATAACCCATACCATTGTTTCCCCTCAATTGGACTGGTAGAGCTTTCCAAGATGGCTGAATCAGACAACCGACCTTATATCCAACAATGGCCTAGCGAATATCCATGTATCACACCTGACCGATGGCATGGGGTACCCCTGAAGGATTATATTTTTGATGAAGTACTTGGAGATGGATATGTATTTCCATCTGATGGAGAAAACGCCTCGACTACAACAAAGTTCACATTACCTTCCACTGTTACAACTACCACTACTACAACCACAACGACTACAACAACCACAACGCCTCCCCCGACTACAACAACAGTAAAACTACCCCCAATTAGACCCAAAGATCGTCCGAAAAGGCCAAAACCAACTCGTAAATTAATAACCGTGAATCCCAGAAGAAGAAAGCCCAAAATAAAACCCAGTCCAGCTCCAAATACAAGGCGTCCTGGTGTACCAAGACTATCTGAAATTTTGAGCATTTTAAGAGCCCAACAGCAAAATCGAAGTAAATCTACAGTTGCTCCTATAGTGGAATTAACAAAGTCAACACAGGCCCCTACTACGATAGAAATACCTGGAGGTACCGACGCATCCTCTGACTCGGATTTATTGAAGGCTGCTGCTCCTGGGAGAATCATTTCAGGACCTCGACAAAGACCAGACAATGTTGAAACAACGAGTATTCCTACAGATAAAATAACAAAGGTGACCGAAACAAGCTCTATCGGGGCTGAAGAAACTGGTGATTATGATTATGACGACTATTCAAGCTTGGTTCACTCCACCGGTACAACTCCCGCCTCTTCAACTGATCAATTGTCGACACTTCTAGTCACAACCACCGCAGCAACAGTCACCATTGCGTATATGACTAGCGCAAGCAGTGCCACAATGACAACTACACAAAACATGGCCGAAGAATCGTCAGATGAAAAAGAATCTGGCGAAGATGAGGACGATATGGAGGAACAATCAAAGGAGACAACACAAACGTCAACTATGCATGTGACTTCGACTACTGCCAAACCAGCTATATTCGTATCTTCAACAGAACGTGGACCAACTACTGAAACTGACACAATGACAGATCATACGACTGAAAGTATGAAAATGCCACAAGAAACAACTGAGATGGTAAAGGAAGATATGGAAACATCTCTTCCAACACAGTCTACGGTGTTAGTAAGATCAGAATCAGCAACTACGTTATCTATGTCAACGACTACAGAAAAAGACGAACTGGAAGGTGAAAAGGACGAGGGTGAAGAAGATATGGATGGTGGAATACCAGTCATGGACGGTGAGGAGACAAGCGAACCGATGACCACAGTAGGTGATAAAGATGATACAGAGCCAGGAAAAACTGATGAAATTGAACAAACTGAACAAAACCCGCAGATTGAAAATTCAGAAGCTGACGAAATAGATCTGGCAGGTGATAACTCTGATGAAAGTCAGGTCGAAGACAACAAAGACTCCCCAGACATAGATGATGATGTAGACACTGATGCCGAGATAACAGACTCTGAATCAGCCGAAGCTGGCGGCCAACCTGATGAAGAAATCTCAAAAACGAGAGAAGATAAAAAAGACACAAGTGATGAAGATACAGAAGAAGGGGAAAAGGAAATAGACGATGAGAATAAAGAAGATATGCAAGAGGGAGAAGGATTAGAAACAAATGATGAGAGTAAGGAAGACATGCGAGAAGAAGAGGGAATAGATGCAAACGATGAGAATAAAGAAGATATGCAAGAAAGAGAAGAAGGAGTAGAAACCAATGATGAGAATGAGGAAGATATGCAAGATGAAGAAGAAGGAATACAAACAAATGATGAGATTAAGGGAGATGTGCAAAAGGGAGGAGAAATTGACACAAATGATGAGAATATTGAAGATATGGAAAAGGGAGAAGGAATAGAAACTAATGATGAGAATAAGGGGGATGTGAAACCAGAAAGTGACGGTAAAATAGATCAAGGTGAAGAACAAGTAGAAGGGGAAGTGGAAATTGAAGGATACAAGGATGAAGCGAAACAAACAGATTTTGTATCCACGACATTAGGAATTGGGATAAGTACAACAAACAGTTACATGACTGTAACAATAGCTGAACAAAACACAACATCAGTCGACGAAGACAGTGCTTTAGCTTTTATTGAAGAGACCCACTCATCATGGGCATCGAGCAATACTGTGCTTATAGAGATAATCGTGATTGGAGGGGCTGTAATGATTTTCATCTTGGTCGTTGTGGCCTACTTTGTACGATACAAGAGGCGACGGCAGAGTGCCAGTGAGGCGGATTCAGAGCTTGGAGGGCCGAAGGACACCAAGGAGATGACGGATACTGCCGACAGTACAACTGAGGGGATGCCAGCAGTTTTCCAATCTCATACTCGATGGTCTAAGTTTGGAAAGAAAGGTTGTGGCTCCATTAATTTCTAGTGGTAACAATTCTTCTCGTCGGGTTTCCATGGAAAACTCCAATGCATGCTTTTCCTGCTTTTTTAACTGATGTCATGGTTTGGGTTATCGGCGGTTTCGTTTGCCTTATAACTGACTGTTAGATGTTTCCTGTTCTTTCCGTATTTTATTTTGCTTTTTAGTCTCCTTTTTGGCACTTTCGATTTGTGGTACCACTTGTTTGACAGGTATACTAGATTAGTATCTAGCGTTACCCTATGTTTTGATTATTGTAAAATATACTGGGCCTACTTTTGCTTTCAGTGTCCGGGCTCTATAAAAGAGCCCGGGCACTGTTAAATAATTATGCTGTCAACTTTGTTTAAGTCATATTTTCCTAATTTCATTACAAAATACTGTTCAATGAAGTATTATTTTATTATGTTTTGTTCTCATTATTCCATGATATGCCTATTTTAAAAGGTACAACATTTTTATATTGATTTAGGATAATCTTCTTTTTAACTGGTTATCTGGCTGAAGTTTGATTTGCCTCTCTCGATTCTTATGAACTATTTGGACATTTCTGAATCATTTTCATTTAACTTCTTTATTTCAGAAGGTATTTCAGATCTTTTTCCAGAAATTAGGATTGTAAGGGAAATAGTGGCATGCTTCTTGAAAACGGGTGGCTTACAACATTTTGTTTTCTCTATCCCCTTTCCGTTCCTAAAACACTTGACATCGTGAATAAAATTGCTCATTAGTCATTTTTAAAACCTGCCCTGAGGATAATCTAGACATTTAATTGACATCAACGAGTCCACATCTGCGAACCTGATTCAATGTTTCACATACATCCCATGACATGTTCATGTTCTTTCATTGTCACCTAAGGGCTCAAACGCAAATCATATTTTTCATCATTTTATCATCCAGTCATATTCATCCGAATCAAAATATAATATTTTCCATTGTCTTGTAGGCAGTATCGACTCCCAGACAACAACAAGTGATTATATTTCCCGCAGTGACTCAAGTGGACCTCCGAGTCCATCAATGGTAGTCTCTATGTCGCCAGATGGCACTTTATCTGGCGCAGACGACAGTTTCACCGGAAATACGTCACGCTCTGATGCTTATTCAGCACAAATTTACGATGAGCCTGTATTTACTGAAACCGACGCTGATGATGAAGATGACGACGAAAGGATGTGATTCCCACGACTTTGTTACTTACAAATTATGAGCCTAGCTGGTGCCTAGTTAGTGCTAGTTAACCGCATACAAATAGCCTACTGTCCTGCTCGCATTTTCAGTTGAGATATAGAACTTAGGTCTAAATTAATGTGTCTAGATAAGAACTGATATTCTAAAAACGATATAATCCAGTACGTTTTTGGTTGTATTGGGCTACTGTGACTAGGAATGCTGATTGTAAAATAATGCATTTTATACTCGTTTTGTACATATTAATAAGGCTATGTAAATTAGGCATTTCAGACGCTTTAAAAAATTGGTGTTAGTAAGTTTTTAAAAAAATTTAAAGTACAGCCTCTAACTCGAGTCTTAAAATGCGCCATAAGTAGATTCACGATAACCAATAAGCACCATCAATATACTTTGATAAATCGTTCCTGTCTGTAAATATTAATTTGGACTATTGATGAAAATTAAATAATGTTTCTCTAATGTTGGGGTATATTTAGACTCGGAGTTGGAGACTGGACCTTTCGACTGGATGTTTTCCTATTTTGTCATTATTTTACTGACTAACTTATCTCGCATAATTTTCCACCGTTATATAACAGCATACGTATACAGGTATATAGATATCCAGATTCTAAATGTACAGGATCATAAACTTTGTTAGCCTATACTGCAGGGTGGGCCAAAAACGTCCATGCTTTTTACTTCGATACAACTTCTCAAAAAATGCATGGATTTCGATATAATGTTCGTAGGGGATGTAGGAATCGGCTCGGCAAGGTGTGTCCGATTCCAGCCAATCCGAATAAAGTATTTGCATAATGAACAGTGTGTGAAATATCAATAACGCATTTGTTGCGTAAGCGATCGAGATTGAAATTGAGTTATCCAATACTTGACACTTGCAAAAAGTGTCATTGAAAATATGTTCTTTTAGTGATTTTGTATCTTTTATGTGATTTTATAGAAAATATTTTGCAATGTGTGAAAATAATTTAAGCCCAACACTCAATGCATTGTGGCTGCTTCATTCCACTCAGATGTTGTTTCCTAAACTTTACATTCCACGTGCGCGTCATGCAAAGATTTGGAAACAACATCCTCGTGGAATGGTTCAGCTCACAATGTACTGAGTCCAAGATTTAAATCCTTAAATTTCTCAGTCTGTTGGAAAAGCACATAGGCTTAGGGTGGGTTCAGTTAAAATATATGGACGCTTTTGCCCCACCGTGACCATTTCTACGTGTATATCATGCAGAGGTAATTTTCTCATGCTCAGACAAAGCGGAGATGTTTTTTTGCTGCAAAGAGTGTTGTTCTCTCAGTGAATAGATCATTTGTTCTTAAGCACGTATATTGGGAAATCTGATATCACGAAATATGTGCAAGTCGAATGGACGTGAACCTATTCATAGAAAAGTGAGTTAATAGAGGCGAAAGTATCCATGTTGAAATATGGGCAACCTCTCCTCGTTTTCAGTTGATCCTCAAAGATTAATAGCGATATCTGGAATATTCCATAGTGATTTGAAAACAAAACTCTACACATCAACGCCACAAGTTTTAGTGTAGTTTTAGTAAGTATTTTGTCACACTGTTTATTAAATTATATAAATATAAGATACATAAAGTCCGGCATGATATCTTAAAAGTACATCTTAAAATATAAACATTGATGATGTCACTGATCAAACGTGAATTCGATCAAACATTTCTATCAGCTGTGGAGTAGTGCCATATAATGCTGAAAATCTGAGGAACAGAAACGGAAGTGACGTCATTTTCCGCGAAGACAATTATAAATTCAAATATATCAATGGGTAAGGGAATAATTGAGTATGGGCAAACTAGTCTGAATATATGTAATTTTTAAAATCATTTTATTTCGCAAAGATGGTATGTGATTAATAGTTGATTAGTAATGTTTGTATACGAAATGTAAATGGATCTTCATTATAAATTATAAACCCTAACCCTAGGGTTTACAGTACATTTTATGAGTGTAGCTGCGTTAAGTAATGGTAATTATATAGCATGACAGTAGTATGTTATTTCAATTAACTATAAATGTATATAATCTAAAATAAATTAATTGATCAGATTTTCGTTTTAGTTTATTTTTGCCTAGAAACGCAGATATTTTGGGCATATAGTTATCGAGCCCCACTTTACTGTTTGATTGCTAAAAAGGCACCCACAGTTTGCTTGAAACCCAAATTAAGACAGTCATAGATAATTAAACATTTAGTGATTATAACCAATTTGTTGACTCCTGTAATGCAAATGAGTCCAACACGCTCTATTGTATTGACGATTTTTATTAATATACGATCATGCTTCTTCTCTCTTAATTCATGTAATCAGCATGTATTACGTGGACATCTGGACTTGGATTCAACAAAGGGAGTATGCTTAATCCTACATCTTCTTTGACAAATGAAGCTCGCTTTACCCTCTTTTGTGGTATTGGAATGTGTCCTTCTAGCCAATGCGTATTCATTGAGCCTTTACCCTGAAAAAAACAAAACAAAACCCGTGTCAAATGAAAAGAATGGGACAGATTTTAACAGGATGTCCTTTTGGATGCCTACCATGGAGTATCAAAAGCATTAGTAAGAACAACGTGTACAATTTTCATTCTGATACTCATAGCATCTCTCTCTGTCATGTCTGTTGCATCGCAGAAGGATAGAGATAAAGAGGGTGTGGCTTACCACGATGTACAATCTGTGTTTCATCGAATTCGTTCATCTGTAAAAATTAGGGACAGACGCATCACGTTGAATAAAAACGGGATCACGTGAACGATTAGTACAACTGAAACAAATACTGGTTAGCGCCGGAACGAAACGAAATATATTTGAATAAGAAATAATTCTCTTGTTAACACATTTAACAGTACGTATAGCAATTTTTTATATGAAGTGATGGGAATGAATTATTCAGACGTAGTTAACTAGTGAGAAATTAAATGTACCTTTATTTCTACTTGATCTCGTGGTGCTGTCACGAATCCCCCTATTTCATCCAGGAGAGCCTTGGTGGATTCGCTCAGTTGGATCTTCATTGCTTGTAATACAAAAACGCGCAAATCACAGATGCATGTCATTCACTAACAGCTTTGTTTGAGAATAACAAATATGAAGGAAACTAGACAATTAATAATATATTTACAAATAATAGGAATATCAATTCGAGTGTACCTTTCTATGAGACTAAATACAATGGAATTAATAATTATTTATTATTTGCTATCCCTTTTTAAAAGGCCTTTCGTGCATTTCTACGACATTAGAATATATATAGGTGTAGTGTACATATGTACTGTACAGTTCAATTCAGAAAATAAGAGACAATAGGGAGTTTAAGCTTGCATATGAAATCGAAACGCCTACCTATACGTATGACCAATCGCCCACGAAAATACATCGATTAAATAACTTAGGTTCGCGTTAAGGCTGTGCAAGCTTAACTCCCTAATATTCTCCGAACACGTAAAGTGCTCAAAAGCCCAAGCCTCTCATTATAATGGAAGACCGTCTCCTGCCAATAGAGCATTGCCCTGGCAACTAATGCCTCTGTAACATTTGATCAACGGCTACCGTATGGCGACCGTAGCTTCCCAAAATCGTTAGAAATATGCAGCATAAAATTAGGAATAAGTAGTACGATGTAGATTTTCTATATAGGGACTTATCGATTATTGGAAAGCTACGGCCACCGTAGAGCAAATGTGACTGCGACATAAGTTGCAACATGATGGCACCGAGGGTGCATAGGCCCACAATGGAAAAGTATTGGCGACCGAAGCATCAGATAACAAAAAGATGCTTATAGGATATCCTTTGATTTTGAGGAATATCATTTTTATCTACGAGGTGATATTGATATCTGCACGAGAGAGCGAAGCGAACGAGCGCATATATCAATATCACCGAGTAGATTAAAATGATATTCTGATATTATTCCTGAATAATGCACCTGGCGGATTCAGCAGCGTGACCGGTGCGGTGCTTTGTATGCTATCTACCTTTACATGTCAAATTTGAAGCCTATGATTTCTTAGAATGTTTGGGAGTTCCACAAATTTTTAGACGATGTTGACTCTAAAAAATTACACATCAAGGCTTTTTCCTTTCAATTTTATTTTTTGTCCCTATCTATATCTTGATACTGATGATATTTCAATTCACTTACCAAATAAAATTGATTTCTCTGAATTCTTCCATTTACTTTTAAACAAATTGTCGTGCTAAGAAGGATTCAGAAGTTCAAGATCGTGCTCAGATGAAATGTTAATAAGTAGTGTGATTCATTTTGTTCAGCTTACAATTTCCGATTCCCCACCCTCCAGCATGGTTAATTATTTTTTAGATCCTGACTGCTGATCTCTGACATCTTGGATTACCACTGTACCAAGGTATGGAGTTTTCGTACCTGTGATTGAAAAATCACTGGTAAACTGGTAAGCTAGTATTGCGCGTCTCTAGAGCATAATGCCTTATATAGATTACTGTATAAGTGGTAATTTTGCCTAATCATTTAATTTGCCTATTTCCTAATTTTTGCCAGGTTCGGAAAATTAAATGTCGGAAATATTGTCTTTATAATGTTATCCAATGGGAGGTTTCTTGTCATTAGGAAAATTAAAATTAGGAAAATTAGGAAATTTGACCATTCGGAAAATTAACCACTCGGATTAAATACCACTTATACAGTATATGACCAATGTGACAACTTGTTTTCAATGTTAAAGATCTAAATAACATTACAAATGACCCCGAGGATGTCAAACAATTAGACTCTCAATTAGAAACTAATACGAATTCATGTAAATATCATGAACATACGATGTAAATAATGATCTTAAAAATTGACATTTTGAATGACAATCAGTGGCTGATGGCACAATATAAGAGACTTTTCAGTAGTTGCTATATCTGAAACATGACTAAATAATAACATTGAATCAGTATATAAAAATTATAAGTGACATGTATTTAATATTATTAAACACCTGATATCAACATCAACATCTTAGACATTTTAACAATTTCTCGGCTCCATGTGTTCAGAGAACAAACCAACTTATTTAATGGGCGATACTAATATTACTTGCTTAAGGTCGAGAACCATGATCCATCAAATTATCTCATTAACTTGTTATTTTCAAATAGCTTATTTGCTTCTGATCTTAAAATCTACTAGAAAATAAACCTTTTCCGGCAACCTTTCTATCACTTAGCCACAAATGAAAAAATATGAATAAGGTGTTTCATCTTTTGGATCAAAGTGGAGTTTTGCCCAGTTGGTCCCCAAGCACAAAAAATCAGCCAAACCCGTTGACGTTTAGAGCCTCCCCTCGCCCTACCATTTTCTGAAGCACATTCGCTACCATGTAAACAATATCTGAAAATTGCAGAAAGTGACATCTTCATCATGTTCGTGACACATGCTATACAAAATGCACTACGGTGATTTAGACCACACTATTCTTCTGAAAAAACTATAGTCCAGAGAAACTGCCCACATTGATGAGTTTTAATTTCGTTCGGGGGAAAGGGTGTAAAGCGTCTTGAAATTATACTTGATTTGCATTACTATTTAGCGTTCAAGACAATGCCAATCGTGATTACACCTGAATCTGATCATCCTTGTCTCTTACCTTTCCCAGTAGACTCCATTCTTGACGCTGTGTTGACGGTATCACCGAACAGACAATACCGAGGCATCTTTGTACCCACAATTCCTGCCACACATGGTCCTATTAAGAAGTATAGTGTAAAGCCTGATTCATTATTTGCCTTAGTAATATGGAAGCGTATACCAATGCCCATTATCATACACGTAACATTTTCAAATATGGAAATAAAGTAAAAACAATTTCAGGATGACATTTTCAAATAATATTACACAAAATACAAATATATATTGTTAAATGATAAAAAGTTTTTACATTCGTACCTATGCAATATTGCCCATTCTTGATTTACTTTGAGAGTCTCCTTTATCTCGTATCCTGACTTTCAACTAAAACTATTGATTTGAAATATCGAGTTTTGAGAAACTTAGATTACATAGATTGTGACCTAAAATGATGACATTGACCTTGAAATATTACTTGTATGAGAAAGTAGGCCTTTTGTAATTAAGCTGACCTAGATTTGAATCCAAACATCAACTTTTTTTAACTTTTGAAGATCACTGAAGGTCAACCAAAGGTTGAATCTCAAGGTCACATTTAAACTCCCGAGAACTTGTTGATAATCTTAAAAGTAAATTGATCAATTTAAAGCAAGTTTAAATTTGTTCTTGGTAAATTTCGAATTTGACCTTCCATTTTCATTTTTGAGCTTTTATATCTTAAAACTGGTGTAATGTTTTATTAAAAGACATACAATTGCTTATATGTGTAGAACCTTTTAGAGGGATGTATATCCCCAGAAATATTTTATTTTTCGTCTCGAACTATGAGAAAATTAGAGAGCACAGTTTGTGAACTACCCTGATGACATTTGATCTTAAATATTTTACTTTTCCAGACCTCAGTTATTCTCAGTAAGTTGACTACACTACAGTTGATAGATTTGGCTACACGGGGGCTCACAGCCTCTTAATAAATATGGTCGCAATAATGGAGCATTTGTAGGAATAGGCTTGTGGACTCGTGATGTTGGAATGCTTTTCATGAAACAAAGATAATCGTTTTTATGAAAGGTGGCATTCAAAAAATATTACCTGAGTTTATTCCAATACGTAAATGAACATTATCTAGTGGCATGTGGGGTATGACGAATTCCGAGATCGAGGTCCGCAACTCCAGAGCAAGGCAACATATCTCGGACGCATGCGCAGTTCCATTTCTCTCAGGCAGTCCACTCACGACCATGTACGAATCCCCGATTGTTTCCACTTTATATACGTCATACCGGTCAATAGTCGCATCAAACAAGCTGAAAGTGTAAGAAAAGCATTTTTGGTTTGAAGAAATGAAATAAAAATTCGGATATTACGAACAAATTGACCGAACGCATCCAACGTACATGTACGCTACGTGCATGACAACAAGACGAACGGAAATTTAAAATACGAGCTAATTCAAACATTGAGGCAGCGTTAAAATATAGTCGATCAATAAATTCCTCAATTTATATTTGTCTGTATCAATCAAGAAATGAGAGTACATTCAGATACTAGTAACCGTTTTTAATTCGCAAATTACTGTTTGCTTCTTATTGTGTTATTTGTATGGATTCATGCAAGCACTCGTGATTTTATGCTTCCAATATTGAATATGTATTGGATGATGGGTTCTTATTAGAGCTGATTAATTGTTCCGACCCCGCAAATTGTCAGACACAGTGCGGGATAAAATGAATCTCAGATATTTTGTCACGTGGATTAGTCAACCATTAGCACAATTAATATGATGAATTGCAATACAATAGCTATGGTGATATAATTTCAAATGACACGACCAAGGATTAATCAACAATATGCACTATATCAGAAGCCAAAAAAGTTGTTTGTACAATATACATTAATTGCTTGTTTGATCAATGAAGACCATATTTAAGGATTTAAGCCCTGGACTCGGTGCAATGTGGAATGACCATTCAGTTGAAGATGTTGCTTTCCAAAATTTGCACGAGATGCGCCAGCAGCGAGTGTTAGTTTTAATAAAAACAACGCCTGAAAGGAATGGTAATTCCACAATGCATTGAGTCTTTGGCTTACATTCTTTTCACACATTGCAAATTTTTTTCTACCATGTCACTAAAAAGGTACTAAATCACTAAAAGAACATATTTTCAATGAAACCTTTTTGCAAGGTGCAAGTTTGCAAAGCATCATTCAATTTGTAGAATCCAGTTCTAACCTTGACAACCCATTGACACCCATAGTGTGTTCTGATTGGCTGGAATAAGACACACCTTGCTTATTTTTGCCTATAAAATTTCAAATCCTCACAAAAATGCACGTAAAACCAGTAAAGCGAGAAAGTTTCTAAAACATACCATAGATATATCATTAAATAACACAGGGTGGTCCACAATAAATAGATTTCATACACATTTTATTTAGGCTTTAAGCCCTGCATTTTTTTGCTGAATCATACCATGAAGGTGTCCAAACCTTTGCATGACCACGCAGCGGGAATAAAGTTAAGGAAACAACGCCTGGGTGGAATGAAGCAGCTACAATGCATTGAGTCTTGGGCTTAAATTATTTTCACACAATGCAATTTTTTCTTACGAAATCACTAAAAGAACACATTTTCAGTGACATTTTTTGCAAGGGTCAAGTTGGAAAGTCATCAAATCCAATGTGAGGAGTCCATTCATCACCATGAAAACTGTTTAACTAGTGACCTTGCATGTGTTATTGATATTTCACACACTGGTCTATATGTGAAATACTGTGTTCTGATTGGCTGGAATCGGACACACCTTGCCTAAATTATGTGTGATTGTAGCCTTTCAAAAGGTTGTACTTTTGCATTTTTATGAGATCGAATCTACACTAATGTACTATGCTTGCTCTGATTCTCAGTCAAGGTGCATTTGGTAATGAGTAGCGTGTCCACTGTCCACGCCTTTCTTAAAAATGTTGCGCCGAGCAGGGTGAACTGTGTGCGAAAGGATTGAACGTAGTTGGAGATTTCTACGATTTTACGAACTTTAGTGACGTTCTCTGCCGGCAAGGTGTCTCAGAACCCGAGCATAGCGTATTCAAAGTTTTCTGGCGGCCACCTCAAATGCGCTCTGCATCCACTAGGGGCGAGATGAGGATGTGATTAGAACGAGCTGTACTTATTGGGAACGGGATGGACCGTGTATTGGGAACGAGGTGGACTGCAAATTGGGAACGAGGTGGACGTATTGGTAGCAAGGTGGACATATTGGACACGAGTTGGACGTATTGGGAACGAGTTGGACGTATTTGGAACGAGATGGACGTATTAGGAACGAGATGGACGTATTGGGAACAGAATAGACCGCATATTGGGAACGAGGTGGACGTATTGGGAATGAGAGGGACCGCGTATTGGGAACGTGGGCGTATTTGGAACTAGATGGACAGCGTATTGGAAACGGGATGGACCGCGTATTAGGAACGAGGTGGACGTATTGGGAGCGAGGTGGGCGTATTGGGAACGAGATGAACAGCGTATTGGAAACGGGATGGACCGCGTATTACTAGGAACGGGGTTGACGTATTGGGAACGAGGCTGGTGTATTGGAAACTAGATGGACGTATTGGAAACGAGGTGGACGTATTTGGAACAAGGTGGGCGTATTGGAACGGGATGGACGTATTTGGAACGAAGTGGGCGTATTAAGAACGAGGTGGGCGTATTGGGAACAAGATGGACCGCGCATTGAAAACAGGATGTAGTTAATGACTCATTAATATAAAGTGATACCAAGTATCAAGATTGCAATGGGTTAACATTAACAAACGGTTCTAATACCAATACAATATAATACGATACGATACAATACGATACACCAAAGACTGTAGGCGTGGGGTGTACTTGTGTGCTTGTTTTATGTAAAATAACGCAGAGTTCATTCAAGGAGGATTTCTCTGTTCATTTCATGATACCACGGGGGTCAGAGACCTGGAGACTAGTAATTATTAAATCCAATCCAATTATCCAATTACAAGGGAAGTATCATGATTACATACATAGACTACGACAAAAATGGGATCCATCATTACACACCTTCATAAACAAAATCCAATACGCAACAGATGGAAAGATATAAAGACATGATAGTATACAATTGTAGACCTCTCTTGAGGTCAACTGGCAGTACGGTACCTAGTACCAATAAGTACTGTTGACCGCTAATCAACCAATCAGAAATGAGTATTTCAACTGAGGTACTAACAAAGTTAATTTTTACCTGTACATCCTGTTTAAAAACTCAACGACTTGTAGCGGGGTGCTTATTGATGATATCTTGGTAAAGCCCACAATGTCACTGAAAAAAATTGTTGCCGCGTCGTAATACTCAGGGGGTACCTCATCGTTTAACTTCAGCTGATCGGCAATTTGTTTAGGTAACATCTGATGCAATAGTTTGTCGGAACGTTTTTTCTCGTAACGAAGCTCTTCAGATTTGGTTGATACTTTAATGGCGAAATCTTGGATCTTTCGGTTCATTTCGTACAAACTGCGACAGTATGAGACACCCAGAATGAGACAACCGCACGTAACAACGATCATCGCACATGAATATGCCCAGACATCACTTGATGCCATCGAAGAAATTGAAGCTAGTTCCAAGATAATGTCCTCAGATAAGCGGGTGCCGATAGCACCAATTGCGTCCATATAGGTTGTAACGTTCGAGAACCAATTAGAAGACGCGAGACGCAAATCCCTGGAAGACAGAGTCACACAAGGATCATACGATGCATTCAGAATATCCCTCCGAACTAATTCAAGTTCACTCATTAATGGGCTGTCTCCAAGAGCATTGTTAAAAATCTCAAGTCCATCTTTATAGTTCTTGTAAAGAAGCTCCAGGAGCGCCTGCTTTTGGCCGCACAGGGATGAGAACCATTTGAAACGTGAACTGTTGAACCCGCAAACAACGAAAAACGTCGAACCAAGGGCCCGTTCAATCCCAATGACATCGGATAAGCGGAGAATAATTTCATTCGCAACGATGTTACGCCAAAGTGTCTCAGAATGAGGTAGTTGAGTTTTTATAGACGTTACTCCGATCAGGTCCTGAATGATATCCGTATAGTACTCGATATTTTGTTCAAATGTGATACTATCTATACTCAGTCGGCTCCGATAATTTTCTAAATCGAATCTAAATTGTTCTTTGGTGTAATCACTATTGTTAATACGGTATGTGTTTGTCCATCCCGTTGTCTTATCTAAAGCAACATTGGTTTTCCGGTGTTTCTCGACCAGTTCTAAATAAGATTTTGCTTTCAGGTCCTCGGAAGTTTCACTGAGATATAATGCAGTTATTCCTCTCTCTATCTGCAATTGCTTAACGATTTCTCTCATTTGGTTGCTCAATTCAATCACGGCGTTGACGTTACTTGCGGTGTTATTCACTTTTACGGCGGCAACCAGGGCTATACCGCTCAATATAACCAAGGCAGTTATTGGTAAAATCATCAAAACCATCATCTTTATGATTTCCAACCTTTGTCCGTTCGGGTTTTTACTGGCTACAAGTAAATCGTTTAGTTGTTTTCGATCTTCGCGAATTGATGAAGTGACGCTGTGTTGTGCTATACTTTGAGTCCGCGACAGTTTTCTCTCTCGAAATATCGACGACATGCTGACATCAGATGTTTGTTTAGTTCTACGGCCCTCTCTTATTTAGTTTTATATATATAAAAATATTTATTTATACATAGTATGCAACTCTCTTATTTATTTATTTACTTACTAGCGCTTCACCTGGTACTGCGAAAGTAAAACACACTGATACTAATATGCTCAGCTTCTTCATTAACACTCGATTTCAAGCTACTATGACATGTTCTGTTGTCTGTCATAGACTTCATAAATGTGAAAATATATTAAGCATTTCTCTTAGATAGTTCTTGACTAATAACTAATCAACGGGTAATCTAACCAAGACCGTTTAAACGGTAATACGTATTAGTGTAACGGATAGGCTATCATTATGGTGATATAATACAGGCGCGTTTATACACGTGTTAAAGCAGAATATCAGTCGTCAAAAAGTTAGGCCTATATAACGCACGTAATATTATTTAAAGCTTGTATAAGCGAATGCAACTTTCGGTTGTCGGCTACCGGATTAACCTACTGTTTTATGGGCAACTCATTTAAATACGAACCAAAAGTACCCAAGTATTTCATTCACAGATACTATTCAGATAGCGAACAGAGTCCATGTAAATAAATGACAATAATTGTAAAGATGGGAAACATGGCTGAGAATGAAATTGATGCAGTCATCACTGGTTTTGTGCTACGATCTACGATTTATTTGTTTATTGCGTTTTTTATGCGCCATGTATAAATCTATTACTC
The DNA here is from genome assembly GCA_903813345.2 of Owenia fusiformis. Taxonomy (NCBI): domain Eukaryota; kingdom Metazoa; phylum Annelida; class Polychaeta; order Sabellida; family Oweniidae; genus Owenia; species Owenia fusiformis. The sequence continues at coordinate 22,879,221 of CAIIXF020000003.1, forward strand.
TGGCTAATAAAGAGGCGAAGGCAGCATGTACATCTTAGGTTCCGTGGGAACTTTTTTAGAATATTCATGTCCAGTTTTGTTTTTTGGCCGTAGCAGGATTTTCCTGTTCTTTCTGATATTCATCCATATTTACATTTGATTGAATCTGTGGTTAAACACACGAAAACAGACCTTATATTCTTTCAAGAAACATTCTACACAGACAAGTGATAATGATATAAAAATATATTTTCAGATTTTAAAATGATAAATGAACAAATCCAAAACATAGAGACTGATAGAGGAGTAGCAATATTGAAGTGATGTGGATATTGGCAAACGCATGCAAGAAATTATAATTTGATGAAAAACAACATGCTCGTAACACACCAGAGAAATGTGTTAATTATAATCAACGCAAAAAGGGAAGTAATTATACCACCAACTTCCCGTGATAAATTAAAAATGAGCAAGTTTCTTATGAAAACGCGAGCAATAGAGAGAAAAGAAGGGTTGTCTTAAACTTAAATTGTATGCTATTTATGGAGATTTGGAATATGGAAACATCAAAATCAATAGATGGGATGTATCTAACCAACTTATCCAAAAAATCTCTTAAAATTCTTCTTAAACTTAAAAAAATATATATTCTAGAAAAATTCTCATTTAGCGTGGATTAAAATATCAATTAAATATAAAAATGATAATGATTCTTGTTATAATTAATATATAATCAATTGAATGAAACAATAAATCGATTTTTAGTTATTTATTTTTAAACATATTTCTTCCAAACTCAAACAAGGTCTAATTTCATGTAAAGTCTCTTTTGTTATACAAGATATCGGCCCAATGGGTCTCTTTAGTACACAATCCAGATCATAGCCCTGAAAACATATTCAAAAACAATTTTACATGGCTTTAGCAAAATCTATTTGGTCGACTATCTCCAATTACTTCAAGTTTAGTATGATTTGGTAATTGGTATATACTTGATCATTAGATGTACTGTATATAATAACCCAGATGCGAGTAGAAATAATCTTGATTTACGTCATTAAAAATTCAAAATTAAGTCAAAGTAATATCATATTTGAAATCTACATGTAAAATTACATCTAGAAATGTGGTTTTAAAAAGTGTTTATCAACTTTGAAAAATTAATTTTCTTTGAAAATGTGACTTCTAGCTCGGGGAGATTCCCCATAGACCCCATGCTATAAAATCACAAAAAATGAAATATCTTTTCTTTTAGTGGACAGATAATATTTTGCTTTACTGGACATATTTTCATTAGTATAAGTATCAGACACATAAGGGTTATATGAAAATTGAGCCACTTAAATTGATAATATTCAAGTTTAAGGGAACTTTCTTATATACCTGCCATGTTAATTGACCCGAATCAGCCACCTGGTGGTGAAACTGGTAACTACCTACTCGCATTTGGGTAATTGCAATGTGTGAAATTGTAGTGTTTGACCTGTTCGTGATTTGTGCCTTTTTCAGTTTGCTCTATTTGGGTCTCAAAGTGCAAATAATTGGATTATTTTAAACTTTTTTTAAGTTTATGAGATTAACACTTTCGAAAGTGTAGTTCCAAAGTTTAGTATCTATTAAAATAGAGTAATAGCTTGTGTGACCTAGATGAATTTTGATTTTGACAATTTTCAAAGTATTTTTAAACCTTCATTTGAAAAGATGAATTTTTGACCTTTCAAAGAGCACTGAAACTCAACTCCTTGTAATGTCCCTGCGCAGGTAGTTTGATTTCAAAGTGGACAGTCCGAAACGATTCAAAAATGACATTTTTTTATCTAATTGTACCGTCAGTATCTAATAATATGGATAAAATCTCTTTAGGCATGAAAAGATTTGCTGACCATCAAAATTATATCCTTCCACTATAAACCTTTAATTGTATTTCATGTTAGTGGCAGGATATAATTCTAACAGTCAACCTTAGGAGAGGTAAATAATTATGACTGTATACCTCTTCATCTGCACTGTCAGTTGGAAGCAAGTTCTCTATGGTTGACTGGAGTAGCTGCAAATACAGTATAAGAAACATTAGGATCTCATCTTCTTTTCCAATTAATTTTACATTTGAAATTGAATATTTATCCTACAGGCCCATAGCCAGGGGGGGTTCGCAGTGTTCGGGCCTTGGCAAATCCTGGCTACGGGCCTGTCCTATATATAGATTATCAAAGATGCATTATCTTAAACATGTGATTAACCCCTATTTGACCAGATCTCATGCGTCATCCTTATTCACCTTCACTCGATGCTTATTGCATATGCTCTTTTTTCTAAATTCAAAGAGGTTTAACATTCAAATGCCACAACAAGCACATTGTAAAAACTTGATAATGTGCAGTAATGTTGTCAATGTAAAATGTTAAGGAAATGTAGAAATTGAACAGTCTCATCTGTTTGGTGGTCAATATGTGTGAATTATGTTTAATCATAATACTCAGAGCAGCTGGAACAGTTTTCAATGTGCCATTTTTAGCAAAAACAAATGCCGGAAGAGGGAATAATAAGCCAGGTTTAATAATGAAACCATTGTACTTTGAATGGATGACAGTTTTGATGATATCATGTAATGAAGGGGGTCTAAGGCTTACTAAAAATTGATTTCACAAAAATTGATGTGGGCCCTGTAGTCCCCATAAAACAAGACTGCCATCTTTATATCAGCAAAGCACATATTCATTCATAGCAAGATGTACATGTATATGTGTGATGTTAGGTTACAACCAGTTTAGTTTTTAACATATAACGAAACATTAACTCGACAAAATGACACCACTGGTAAGTTATTGCAAATGGTTACAAAAGTGTTACAGTTGTCACTTCTTAGTGGTGACATAATAATAGGAATCCTAATGTTGAATACTTTATTTGTAAGTACCTGTATCAGTGTTCTCCACATGATTTTTTCTCAAAAGGGTGCAAAATTTTCATTTTCACAATTTAGATAGAAATTGGTCAAAATATGCCAATTTTTCATGATTTTTTTCTCAAGTGGGTTCAAAATTCTCTTTTTTACAATTTAGACCGAAATTGGTCAAAATATGCCAATTGTTCATGATTTCCAAATTGGTGCAAATGACTTCTCAAGTGGGTGCTAGCCTGTTTTTCAAATCCCTCGTGAGTGCTGCACCCACATGCTTTAAAGCAATGCTGGGGAAATCACTGTGTATGTATCAATAACAAACCTGCACTTTCACAATATCAGCCATTTTTGTTTGTACCAGAACATCTAACCTCATCCTGGTCACTGGGTGTAGCACAAAACATTTGCACTCCAGGCAGAACAGCTCTCTGTAAGATATCATAAAATTGTGAAATAAATCTAGAGCATAGCTCATGGTCAATTCGGCTTACCTGACTGTGTAAATAAATGGAGATTTCTCCGAGATGAGGAATTTCTTAAGAGTATATAATTATAATGAGACACATAAGAACATGTATTGCACCTAAAATGATTAAAATAGATTCATATGGGACAGTTATATGTGTTGTAACAGTTGTTGATTCTACGAGCAGTAGACTGAAGAAATAATATAAACAAACCTCAGATATACTACTAAACTTTGGTATCATTTGCAATTCATATCTGTTATATATCTATAACATTAGATGTTGTACCAGATATGTATTTAACACAACAATGGACTGCAGTCTATAATTGTTCCCATCTCCTGGTTAAATGATTATATTACCTGGTATTCTGTTTTGCTTGGAGTCTCTCATTGCCACATTGGTCACATACTGGCCAGGCATAGGCTGTACTTTCATCTATACCTGTTATTACTCCTATAGAAGAACAAATGATAGATTTATGAAACGAATATTCCTTCATTGTTCTGTATTGTATTGTATTACATGTTAGAAGATTCAATATCCAGAGGTTTTCTGTATATGTAATATGTCTAATATGCCTTTGAGAGTGAGGACTTTAGAAACATTGTAAATAAGGCATTAACATGCAAAATGTCACCACCTGCCATTTGTTACAGATGCCAACTGCCAACCATCAAATGCCATCCATAAAAAATTGGAAAATATGTGGTGATGACATAATTATGTTTGTGGGATGGTGTCCAAAGGCAACGGTTGCTGAAGTGAAATTTATGAGAGGAGGGGATAAATAACAATTTTATTCATGGAAAACGTTTTTTAAAACCATTCAAGTGAAAAGCAAATCAACATTTTCAAGTTTTGCTATATGGGGAGTGAAGGGGTAAAACCATAAAGTAATGAATTTTGTTTTTTCAAAACTGTCAACATTTGGATACAACCCCTTATAGCATTCCCTTGATAGTGTTATTGTGCTACGTACCACAGACTGAAACAATACTATGTTTCTTGGAATTCAGGGAAACTTCTGGAATGTTCATCTTGGTTTGTAGCAACTTTTCCCTGGTGGATTTAGGGACTATGTTACCACTGTAGAGCCTTGTGTACTCATCACAGCATACATTTCCTGCAGATAGAAAACAAGGCATCAACATGCAAAATAACACCACGTGCCATTTGTTAGAGACACCGAATGCTGACCACCAAACACCCAAAAGTTGGAGACCATAACAATATGTCACCAATCTTGGTGGTGACAAAACAAGATACAGTAAAACCTTATTTTTAATTTAAAATATGACTGTTTACTGTACAAACCAAGAGGTGTTTACATTTTAAGGTTATTTCAACATGGGAGCAAAAGGGAAGAAAAAAACATGACCAAAAAGTGTGTAAATTGGGACATGATGAGATTAGCCAGATGAACCAATTTTATTTTTTTTAGATGGTTATAGGTGCACAGAAACTTCCAAACAAGGGTATACATATGAAACAAATAGATTAAGTCTTGCATCAAATCTGCCTTTTCCATTGTAAATACACTCAACAAGAGAGAGAACAGAGGGGCAACATGGGGGCTTGAGGCAAGACTTATAAATCAAACTGGTGTGTGAATTGTGAAAGCTGTATCCATGTACATGTAAATGACTAAACAAAAAATGAAGTATACAGAAAGATACATTATATACTAGAACTATTCCAATATTCTGTAATAACTAACAAAATGAAGTCACCTGAGTTGACTAGAAGGTCCTGTAGGTATAAACAATCTGTGCCCTCTTGTATCGCCATGGCAACTTGGTCATCTGTGACACATCTAGGCCCTACTGTAATATGTGGTATGTGACCACCAGATGTGGAGTCTGTGACATATAGGTGGATGTTACCTTGTGATGCAACCTTGAAAAAAAATATCTTAAACATTTAACACTTTGTTGTCGTGGAAATCTGAGTACCACATATAGTCTCATGTTGATATATTAAAGTGAGACCACACATATAGGTGGAAATTATTGAGTTATGCAATCTAAGAATAGAACATTACTAACATTACACTGCATTGTCATTCATTAAATATATAAATATCATGCAATAATTGGATTTATGAAATTATAAACAGTTTGTTGAGGGGAGTAGTACATATGAAAGTATAGAACAAATGAAGTAAGAATGATCCATCCTCTGGACAAAGATCACATGACTGAAGGTCACGAGGTAACTGGGAATTCATTATTCCACTGAACTTCAAAGACAGGATGTTTCTAAGTAAGTAATGAGACATATCCCTTTAATTTGGCTAATTAACTTATCATTTAATTGTACTAATTAACTCCCTGATGGCAAACTGTTAGAATCAGAATATATCACAAATATATAACCACAGGTATCCCCAGGATACTGGAGCTTCTCCACCTCTTTCACCTGAGTTTGTAGTTCTTTTGTAGTTTGTAAATCATAACTTATAAATTATATTACATAATATGACGTAACAAAGGTTGTGATTGCGTAATAAAAATTACCTTGATGGTAATTAATTTGCATAAGGCAGTTATAAAAGCGGTTGGGAACAAACTCCCGGACCGATATTAGTGCTCCTAACTGTTAATGATTGGGTTGAAGGAAGGGGTAAGGGTGGAAAGAAGTAAATGTAAATATATATCAGTTAATTAATCATGGTATTTTATATGATAGTTTGATTGAACGTAAAATGGAAGTCCGGTGACTGTGTTCCAACAGTATGTAGCAAGAAGATATGGAACAGAGGGTATTATCCTTAGCATGGTGTGAGATTAGGAAAGACAAGCATGCTATTGGTTGACAGTGACATGTGGGTGGAGCAATAACAGGCATGAAAAATAGCACAGAGTGTGTGGTATATTCCTCCCATAAATTTCCTAATGAAGCATTAGGGTTTATTTATATGATGAATATAAACCACAGAAAAGATAAGTTTTGTGTGTGAGATATATATATCATAAAATCGTAACTTATAAATTATATCACATAATATTACATAATATGACGTAACAATGGTTGTGATTACCTAATAAAAATTACCTTGATGGTAATTAATTTGTATAAGCCAGTTATAAAAACGGTTGGGAACAAACTCCCACTGAGTGCTTGCACGAAAGCCCCAATTATCATATTAAAGAGATATTTAATTATATCTCGTATGCAACTACTGAATCATGAACGATATAGTGTTATTATACTGATGTCATTACTTACATTTTTCCTACTGTAGATGGGTTTACAGTAAACACTACACCTTTGTGATATATCTGGTTTCTGAAATACAATGTCATTTAACATTATACTATGGAAGATATGATGTGAAATACAATGTTATTTAACATTATACTAAGGAAGATATGATGTAACCATTTTTAACAGAAGGACAATAAACGAGTAATGTATCTTATTGTTGACTGTTAACTACAGAGCAAGATATAAACTGGTGGTTGGAATATCACTGAGATTTATTCAGACTTACAATTAGCATTGGTAAATGCCTCAAATAATCCATTCAATTACTATACCAAATGTAGCTATCGACTTCAAGCTATCTGTTAGAGTGAACCAATCAAGCAACTCAAAATTAAATATTATATTACTTAATGGGCAGATATTTTATTTACTTTTATCAAATTTTATCAAATATTTATTTATTTATTTATTTAGCCTCCAATACTGAAGAATAGTTTGACAATTATAACAATCTTACACTATACCTTATGCTAATTAGACAATTACAATATCATGAATTATACATGTATACATGAGCAAAATTTAGACCCAAAATAACAATGGATACATTGGTAAATCAGCTAAAAAATCTTCTTTGGTACATAATTGAGACATTCTTACATGAAATAATCAAAACATTATCCCAATTTTTCATTGGAAACTCCATGCCTAAAATAATGTTATATAAAACCTCACATGAAAGTTTCTTAAATGTAGGATTTTCTTTAATCAAATTTTCAATCATAATCTTTCTGATATCAACATAATTATCACAACCTATAATAAAATGATAAAGATCCTCTAATGAGTTATTATTGCATCTCTTACATTCCCTATTTTCTCTAGGTAAACCATGGTTGTTAATTTCTAAATTATGTATACCACATAGCAACTTAATCATCATATTAAATTTTTGCTTAAGTTCAGGATGTTTGAGTCCTAAGTAATACCAGATAGAAGGAATGTCAATATGCAACTGTACAGTTCTAAAATCTTGAAGTTGAATACTCATTGATAAAGATTGTCTCCAACTATTAAATTCAAAATCTCTGACATTGTTCTTACATATTTTTTTCCATAGAAACTTTGACATATTTATACAACCATTGTACATGAAGCTCACAACATTGTCCAACAATTTATATTTATTTGAAATAGTAATATACTCTTTAGTAATACCACCTGCTTGATGATTCACTAAACATTCAAACATAAAAATGTTTCTATAAATATTACTAGCACCCATAAAAAGTAAAAATAGTAAATACATGTAGTAAAATGTTACCTGTAGATCAGTGAGAGTCAGATTGCTTGACTTGTAGTGTATTTTTGAGATGTCTGCAGATGCTACCCTCAGCCAGTCTCTAGATGTGGGAGTGAGTTTGTAGCAAAATGTTGGCACTTGGATTAATGGAATGTCAGGGCAGGACTGAAATTATAAAATCATAGAATTTCATTCACTAAATGACAAGAATTTTTTGTAAGGATTTTCAAACATCCGAACGACTGCCATATTTGAAATGAAAAGACCACTTTTTGTGTTATTTATTTCTAATACTAACATAGATGAAAATATTACTAAGCAGACCTTTGCACATGTCAAAATACAATGACTAGACAAGAGTTTACAAACAAGATTTTAGGATGGACAATCAAAAGTGGCCACCTTAACATTTACCCAGAATGTCCAAAAACTAATCAGTTCTAGAATTTTCTACAACGAACCTTCCCTGAAAATTCAAAACCAATCCATCCAACTATTTGCCTGAAAACACAAGACTTTACAGACAAAATTTTATGATAGAAAAATAAGTGGTAGAGTATCCAGCATGAAATCAAGAGGTTGTGGGTTCGATTCCCACCGAGGTGGAGTGACTTTTTCACATCAGCCCTAAGCATCTGATTCTATCCTTTATTTCAAATTAAATAGTTCTACATTTTCATACAAAGAAATATCCCAGAAATGGTCAAAAGATTTGTATGGAAATACATAGCCAAAATTAAGTAGGATGCCCATCCGCCCACTCACTCACCCATCTGGCAAACTGATCTCAATTTAGATCCCAAGGGTGCGCTAAAAATTACTATCCAATCAGAAAGTGTAAGTTGTAATTCATTTCACATTCAAACATCCATTAAAGCTTTTTGAGGTCATCATGACCATTTCAGCATCAAAATTCAAATTATTTTGTACCCAGGGGGCAGTATGGTGCCCTCAAATGAAGATTTAGAGCAGCAAACCAATTTTATCAAAACTCCATGTAATGTTAACTATATTTTTTCATAGCTTCTGGCACTGTTAGGGATACTTATGTCAATGCAGTCACATAAATTAGATGAAGTGTCCAATAAATCAGCAGTGAGAATGGTAATCTGACAACAAATCCTGAGTAGTTAAAGTCACAATACAGGAGAAATTTTACTCAACTTTAAGTTAAACAGTGTTTATATAAGTAAGAATATAAACAAAAATAAGACAGATGAATAATCTACAACAGGGAGCTTCTAAATTGTTATCCAAATTTGTTTAGGACAGCTTTTAGAAACCGATTTCATTCCCAAGTACATGTCATAAACTAGAAGAGCTGGAACTTAATGAGAGAATATGTCTAATGAAGAAATAATGATATGTCTATGATTTCAAGCAGCAAAAATGAGCTTGAAAAGGAGAGTAAAACATCTGCTAAGGAAACTTCCAAGAATCATAACCATACTTACAATGTGTTTCAGCTTTGTATATATTTGCTATGAACTTCATAGCTTTATGACAACAAAACCTGGTAAGGAGGACATCAGAGAAATAACTTCATTAAATCCTTCAGGTTATATCAACACTCATGGTAACAAGTTTATTGTCAAAGATCCATCAAATAGAGAAGCTTATGATAATACTCAAGGTAACATACATCAAAAAGAGCATGACAACATAAGGAATATTTTAGATGATGACAGTGAAGACATTAACAAGAGGAGAGAACAATCTGATAATTTAAATGATAGCCAAAAACCCAAAGAGGCAAACTATGTACCAAAATTCAGTATACACCAACTGATTTCCAATATGACATTGAAAGACTCAGATTGGCCTTATAACATAACTGAATCGGCAGGTACCACTCCAGCCTTACCACATGATGATGCAGAACATGATGATAAACATGTTACAATCATAAAGGATGACTCCGAAAATGACACAACATATAGAGGTGTTTCCAGACAAGGCATTCAAATTCCATCAGATGATACAGAAAAATCTGATGATCAAAGTGAGCATGACAACACAAAGGATATTTTAGATGATGACAGTGAAGACATTAACAAGAGGAGAGAAGAATCTGATAATTTAAATGATGGGCAAAAACCCAAAGAGGCAAACTATGTACCTAAATTCAGTATAGACCAACTGATTTCCAATATGACATTGAAAGACTCAGATTGGCCTTATAACATAACTGAATCGCCAGGTACCACTCCAGCCTTAACAAATGATGATGCAGAACATGATGATAAACATGTTACAATCATAAAGGAGGACTCCAAAAATGACACAACATACAGAGGTGTTTCCAAACAAGGCATTCAAATTCCATTAGATGATACAGAAAAATCTGATGATCAAAAAGTTGCAATTCCAAATGATGACCCAGATAAATACACAACACAGATGATACAAAATATGCAAAAGAAAACGCATATTCCATCAAATCATGACATAAAAGCAGTTAATGAACATGATATGAGCCTAAATGATGGCACAGATGATGTTAATAAGGTAACTGATAATAATAGTCAAAATAGTACCAAAGATCAGATAAATACAAATACAATACAAGTTGAATGGAAGAGCCACAAACACAACACTATTCCAGGTGACCAAGCACATTACCATACAAAAAATGTCGTCAACCATATGAAAAATCTTGAAAACAATATGATCTCTGTTGACAAACCAAAACAGAGACAAGATAACATGGATTTAAAATATCTAAATAATGATGAGATTGAACTGAATACTGGAATGAAGCACAAGATAGATACTGAACTGGGGAATGAGAATAAAGACTTGGACTTGGGCTATATGAAAAATGAAGAACAAAATATCAACATTGAACTGGAGAATGAGAATAAAGACATGGACCACATGACAAATGAAGAACAAGATAGAGATATTGAACTGGAGAATGAGAACAAAGACTTGGGCTACATGACAAATGAAGAACAAGTTAGTGACATTGAACTGGAGAATGAAAATAAAGATTTGGACTACATGACAAATGAAGAACAAAATAGAGAAATTGAACTGGAGAATGAGAACAAAGACTTGGGCTACATGACAAATGAAGAACAAGTTAGTGACAATGAATTGGGGAATGAGAATAAAGACTTGGACTACGTGACAAATGAAGAACAAGATAGAGTCATTGAACTGGAGAATGAGAATAAAGACTTGGACTACATGAACAATGAAGAACAAAATAGAGACATTGAACTGGAGAATGATAATAAAGACTTGGACTACATGACAAATGAAGGACAAGATAGAGACATTGGACTGGAGAATAAGAATAAAGACTTGGACAACATGACAAATGAAGAAAAAGATAGAGACATTGAACTGGAGAATGAGAATAAAGACTTGGACTACATGAACAATGAAGAACAAGATAGAGAAATTGAACTGGAGAATGAGAATAAAGACTTGGACTACATGAACAATGAAGAACAAGATAGAGAAATTGAACTGGAGAATGAGAATAAAGACTTGGACTACATGAACAATGAAGAACAAGATAGAGAAATTGAACTGGAGAATGAGAATAAAGACTTGGACTACATGAACAATGAAGAACAAAATAGAGACATTGAACAGGAGAATAAGAATAAAGACTTGGACTACATGAACAATGAAGAACAAAATAGAGACATTGAACAGGAGAATAAGAATAAAGACTTGGACTACATGAACAATGAAGAACAAAATAGAGACATTGAACAGGAGAATAAGAATAAAGACTTGGACTACATGAACAATGAAGAACAAAATAGAGACATTGAACAGGAGAATAAGAATAAAGACTTGGACTACATGAACAATGAAGAACAAAATAGAGACATTGAACAGGAGAATAAGAATAAAGACTTGGACTACATGAACAATGAAGAACAAAATAGAGACATTGAACAGGAGAATAAGAATAAAGACTTGGACTACATGAACAATGAAGAACAAAATAGAGACATTGAACAGGAGAATAAGAATAAAGACTTGGACTACATGACAAATGAAGAACAAAATAGAGAAATTGAACAGGAGAATAAGAATAAAGACTTGGACTACATGACAAATGAAGAACAAAATAGAGACATTGAACTAGAAAATGAGAACAAAGACTTGGACTTTGAGAAAAATGAAGAAGAAAATCTAGATAACAATGTTGAACTGAATAATGATCCCTCTGCTGTTGACTACACTTCTCTCAATGTTGATGACAATATTGAAAACTTAAATAACTTAGATTTGATCAACACTGTTGATATTCATGATAGCAGCGAAGTTGAATCTCAGAATAAGGGTGAAAGTACGGATGAATTTCGAAATTCCTTTGAAAGTGAAGTTAACAGTCTGATTGAAGATGAAGTTAATAATCCCTATGAGGTGGATGCATCAAATGACTTTGAAAATGAGACAGAGATTGACCAAAACAATGAAAAACACACTTCAAGTATTAACCAGTTTCATGGCAATGAATATAAAAATCTAGAACAAGAAGAAAGCGCAATAGTATCAAAAGAAAGACTTCAAAGAAGAGTTTTACCAAACAGACTCACATCAATGGCTTATTCAGCATTTGAGTACTATGAACAAAACATAAAGTATAATTGCACTAAACATGTAATCTATAGGTGAGCAATATTAATAGTTTTTACTGCACATGGACTACAAGGTGTCAAATAAATAGGTCCCCTAAGTTTTAACATCCGCACAATGTTGCATTACTTTTTTGTCTGCATGACATCTGAATTGTTCTAAGAGCATATTAAAACTAGGCTTCATAGAGCAACTCCATAAGAAGTTTCACATGACTAGCTCAACTAGATGCACTCTTATCCACAAATGTTCACACTTTTGGAATCAAGGGGAGAAAATATTTATTCGAAACCCTGTATATGGTGAGAAGTAACACTAGTTAAGTTGCGTTGAGTAGTTAAATGTAAGCAATATGAAGTGTAGTTGCACTATTAGGCTCATAATGTCAAGTTGAGCAACATTAAGTGAACTTAAACTGTATTATACAGTATCCAGCTGAAATAGACATTTTTCTTTAATTTCATAGAGATTTTTAAAACTGGGGAGATTATAAAAACAAACACAACAATGATAAATATGCATTTTACATTATTTCAGCTGTGGGAAATCACATTTATGCGGTGGTTGGTCAGACAGAATAGATGGCATCTTAACTGGGCTTACCTGGTCTTTACTGACTGACAGGTGCTTCCATATTGAGTATAAAGACCCCTGCAACCTCTATGAACTCATGGAGACCCCTCGTACTGTTCAGCTAATAGATGACGGCAAGGACAATGATAACTTCAGAGACAAAGATGAACAATACATGTTGCATCCTCACAATGCTGAAAATGATCATCTTAGACCAGATACTGTGATGGAGCAAGATACTATTGATAATGATCAGACGGAAGGTCGGCCAACCATAAAGGATTCATCAAATGATACAATCAAAAATGATAAAGATAATGATAATGTGAGTGGTAATATTTCAAAAGATATGCCTATCAAAGAAACATACATATCAGAATCAACAAAATCTCAATCAAACGAAGACAAGATTATGAATTGGAATGGAATAGATTGGAATTCCAAGATAGAGTTAGAAAATCGATCATCTCTCCTTCTGGACTATGTACTTAAAGAAGAGGATTCTATGGATGAAGTGAAAGACCAACTTGCAAATTTGGAAGTGTCATTAGATGAAAAATACCCAGAAGATGTGATCATTTTCAGAAACAATGCACCGCTTTACCGCTTTATGATACAAAATCCATTTAACAAGGAGAAATTGAAACAAATGAAAATCAACCCAGATGAATACGATCCCAAACTGTTTATAACTGATATGTGCAACGGGCTTTTTACTTTGAAACAACCAATCAAAACAATGCTTGAAAGTTTCCTGAAAGATCTCAACCAATCACAACTCATCTGTGCTCAAATAAGGGTTCCTGATATGTTAATGAAGTTCTCCTACATATTTAGGGATAATCTCAAAGGATATCTCAAAAACATAACAAATATATGGACATTTTTCGAGAACTACCCAAAACAACAGGACTATCGTATCTTTGTAACAACAAACAGTGAAGACGTTAGAAATGCCTCAAAGGCTCAATTCAGTGAAAATATCATTGACATAGGAGGTAAAACAATGCACATTGACCAGCAAGGCCCATTTGAGAAATTAGCCTGTGAGAGCCACTCAAAGGTGATACTCGATTTTGAAATACTCTCTTACTGTGATGTACTTGTGATAACAAAGGATTCAGGTTTTGGGAGGATGGCGTCTTTCAAAAGACAAAATAAGGACAATTTGTACATTGGTTATTATGAAGATGGAAACTATAGAATTAAGAAGAAAGTATGAAATTATTGTTTCTCTTACAAAATATGCTTATCTTCCCCTTTCAAGTTTCTACACTATGTGTGCAATACTAACATCTACATGTATTAACATTTTGTGCAGAAAAAGGGTTCACAATAACCCCCTTTTATGCATATGCAATAAAGCATGTACATATGTTTCTTTATACAAGATAGCAACATACAGTAATAGAGGGCTACTGCCATTCAAAACATCACTGAGACATCTTCTAAGACAGCCCTATATTATTTCGTGCACTTTGAAAGTGATACATGATAAGTACACACTTTAGCTTTTTGTATAAATTGTGGACCACTTAATCAAGCACTCGACTTAACAAATCTGAGTCTTGCCATGTTTTGCTCAACTATGAGCTTTGTAACAAATGGCACTGACAGTGTAAAGTCCTTGTTTTGCTCTACAATGCACTTTGTAACAAATGGCACAGACAGTGTGAAGTCCTTGATTTGCTCTACAATGAACTTTGTAACAAATGGCACTGACAGTGTAAAGTCCTTGATTTGCTCTACAATGAACTTTGTAACAAATGGCACTGACAGTGTGAAGTCCTTGATTTGCTCTACAATACACTTTGTAACAAATGGCACTGACAATGTAAAGTCCTTGATTTGCTCTACAATACACTTTGTAACAAATGGCACAGACAGTGTAAAGTCCTTGTTTTGCTCTACAATGCACTTTGTAACAAATGGCACAGACAGTGTGAAGTCTTTGATTTGCTCTACAATGAACTTTGTAACAAATGGCACAGAAAGTGTGAAGTCCTTGTTTTGCTCTACAATGCACTTTGTAACAAATGGCACAGACAGTGTGAAGTCTTTGATTTGCTCTACAATGAACTTTGTAACAAATGGCACAGACAGTGTGAAGTCCTTGATTTGCTCTACAATGAACTTTGTAACAAATGGCACTGACAGTGTAAAGTCCTTGATTTGCTCTACAATACACTTTGTAACAAATGGCACAGACAGTGTAAAGTCCTTGTTTTGCTCTACAATGAGCTATGTAACAAATGGCACAGACGGTGTAAATTCCATGTTTTGCTCTACAATGAACTTTGTAACAAATGGCACAGACAGTGTAAATTCCATGTTTTGCTTAACATTGCGCTTTGTAACAAATGGCACTGACAGTGTTAAGTCCTTACCTCTTGTGACTCTTGGGAATGTTTAACAGTTAGAACATCAGGTCTCCAGACACTCTCAATAACACCAAATAGACCTAGACATCTGGAATGAGGAAACAAAGGGATTAACTTAATAATGATAGAAATATCAGAAAGGGCAACATATAACAAGGGCAATACTAGAAACAGACGATACCTAGAATTAACATAACAAAATGTCCACATCTGGTTTCACACAGTACACTGTAATCTATAATATTTTCACAGAGAAAGTCTAGTTGAATATTAGTTCTTAAAGTGCCCGATAAACTATAAAATGCGCATGCGTACAGGTGTTGATAAACTATAAATAGCGAAAATCCAGGGTTTGTCACCACAAGGTAAGCCAGGACGTGTTGAGAGAACAGCTAGTGTTGATATTGAATTTACATGTAGCCAGATAAGTTTCCTTATTGAAATTACGTATGGTTATCAGCAATACTTTGTAGGTGCTAAATAATAAAATATTTAGAGTATATATGAGAGAAATTGGTCATTTCGAACCTGTTGAAAAGTTTGTGGCTCTCGGCTACACCGGGGAATTTACTTCCATGAGTACACACATAAATGTGGGGTTCCCCAAGAGGTACGCGACAAGGTGACCTGGCATCAAATGTGCGACTAAATGCTACTATCGAGAAGATAAAATAACGAATAGGACAATAAGTTATTGCATGTGACAATTCCAAGCCTTCATCTCACTGAAGTATTTTGAAGTAAAAATAGGATTTTTGTTTTGATACATGGATTATGATGAACGTAACTTTATTCTGACAACTAATCAAAACTGAACAAAATTGATTGTATGTAACAGACAATTTATTGTTTTACAATGTTTTGATTGGCTAAACGAATGAAACCAAGAAATTATGACATGTAAAATGACAATTTTGAAATGTAAAATTTAAAAGTGACAAACACAACCTCCCTATCCACTCTTTGGGAGCCCTAGTAAATTAGTAATATGTACATGCAGCAGTGGTAGTGTACAGCTTATTATCACACTACGCTTTGTATTCTAAAGCCTGTTGTTTGTAATAACACTGTTCACTCAACGTATGTTTTGTGTGTGGGCAGTCAACGATAATCATTGTTTTATCCCGGTTATATGACCTCGGCAATTATAACAGAACCGTACTAAACGAAAAAAACGCAAATAAGAAAAAGCTTTCACACACATATAAAAAATGAACTAGTCTAATCCGCCAGTATAAACTCTGTGCTATACGTAGCCGGGTCAGGCGCACACTTTAAGTTATTGCAAATCAGACAAGGCATTAACATGCAAAAAGTTGAACACCTGCGGCCTGCCATTTGCTACAGACACTGCACGTTGACAACCGAACGCTAAACACAATCCACAAAAAAACTTGGAGGCTATAACAACATGTCACCACTTGTGGTGGTGACATAAAAAAATTTCTTGCAGACTGACAGATGCCCCATGAAAATACATTGCTGCTAAAGGTACGAATCCCATGTGAGATTGAATAAAATTGACAGGTAAAACATAATTCTGTTTCAAGTGATTTTCTTTTGCTCACCTGTCCTTGTATGTTCTCTGTGTGACTTTCAGTGATGTAAAAATACATTCTTTAGCAACTGCCTCTTCTATGAAGTCTCTTTGTTGCTTGCTCTCAGCCCAGCCATGTGGAACTTCTAGTACACAGAATGAACCATAGATGTCCTCAATTAACAAAGAGAATCTGAAATGAAAGAACCAGCCATGTGGAACTTCTAGTGCACAGAATGAACCATAGATGTCCTCAATTAACAAAGAGAATCTGAAATGAAAGAACCAGCCATGTGGAACTTCTAGTACACAGAATGAACCATAGATGTCCTCAATTAACAATGAGAATCTGAAATGAAAGAACCAGCCATGTGGAACTTCTAGTACACAGGATGAACCATAGATGTCCTCAATTAACAATGAGAATCTGAAATGAAAAAACCAGCCATGTGGAACTTCTAGTACACAGAATGAACCATATATGTCCTCAATTAACAATGAGAATCTGAAATGAAAGAACCAGCCATGTGGAACTTCTAGTACACAGAATGAACCATAGATGTCCTCAATTAACAAAGAGAATCTGAAATGAAAGAACCAGCCATGTGGAACTTCTAGTACACAGAATGAACCATAGATGTCCTCAATTAACAAAGAGAATCTGAAATGAAAGAATCAGCCATGTGGAACTTCTAGTGCACAGAATGAACCATAGATGTCCTCAATCAACAAAGAGAATCTGAAATGAAAGAACACAATGGCAATATTTCAAAACTAGTTACAGCGTTTGCAGCCATCTATTACATCCAAACTAGAAACAATACCACAACATGACATAATGTGTCCATGTCTTAAGTTAGTGTAAATGGTTAGAAAAATGTAACAATGCTTTATAGTTGTCAAAGGCAAACACAAGTCACAGAAAAGGGGGACAATAAAAACTGAGCAAATACTCAGTAAATGGAGTTACTAATGTTGTCAAACAAAGGTACATCTACTTGTGGTCACATACAAAGTCTGATTTATTCTGCTCACATGTAAGATAATTGCTTACCTGATATCATTCTGGTCAGTTGGATTGATACTGGTCTTCTTCATGGTCTGTTCTGTTCTGAAATCATACACAAAACATATAACATGTACATGTACACAGAGGTTTCATTAGCAGCATGCCATAGACAATTTTCTCTTAAAGTTATTGCCTGTTATTTCGCGAGGTCATAAAACTACTGTTAACAGTGACATGGGTTTCTACTTATAAATGTCACACCTTTCTGTCTTTGAATCTTTCCAACAAAACAACCTCTGTAAAGTGGCACGAAATGATACTGTGGCCCCATCCCCTTGTTTCTCAATGCTCTCCAGTATGGATCTGGGCATTTCTGGCGTATCAAGTTGAGAGGGTTGTGATTTTACTAGCTGTAACCTGGGTGGATTGGTTGGACTGTTAAAACACTGGATGCTCTAAAATGAAAAACATAATAGGACTTCACTGTTATCATATTTGATGCAGAACTCAAAAGATATAAATCATGAAATGTAAGATTGAACTGTAAACACTTAACATTGAGCCTTTTTACAATAAATCTTTTTCATAGTCTCATTAAGTTGATTAATGGCTGAGCTTCAACCCAACTACATGTTTATACATTCATTGTTCAATAAAAAAGGCAATTCATGACAAAGAAAATCCTAAGCTTTTAATATGCTAAAATAGCACTTAATGTGAAAGATGCTAAACACCTTTGGAAAGACTGTTTTAAAATCAAAAATAAATGGAATTAAAAATGAAAAAATTAAAAACAAATATTTTGCCAACCTTGGGGCCAGGTGCCCATGTTCCTACACAAGGGTTCATATTGGCAACACAATCTTTGTAACAGACATCAGGATCTGAAATAACACGCTCAATTATGAAGTGCATGTATCACAATCAAAATTAAACGAGCATTTTTTGGTAAAATTATTGTGCAAAGACTCTTGAACAAGAAGTTCTTCTAAAAAATTTGAAAATCTTATGATAGACATTTTTTGTGAGGATGGGAAACGACTGAAAATATGCAAACATTTTATTGTACTGTATTTGTGCCTATTGTGGCTCCCATAAAGTTGCAACTGCACAATTTTAGATTTAAGTAAAAGTCAAAAATCAGAATAACATTAGCCCCAAAAATACTCATACAAAGGAGAATGTAATTATGTCGCGAAAACTGTAATAACCTAATGAGCAAGGGCACTGCCATGATGCTATTGGTACAAGACAATTGCTGGGCTTGGGTTTAGCTGTGACATCATCAGGTTGCTTCATGACATCATCAGGTTGCTTCATGACATCATCAGGTTGCTTCATGACATCATCAGGTTGCTGGATGACCTGAGTGAACTGAGTGCATAAAATCACTGGCTTTTTACTACTAGGGAGATCCAATCTTTGCCTGAAATATTATTCAAATATGATAAATGATGATGTCACAATTGAACTATATGATGGAGTATGAATGATTACAAATTGAGTAAAAGGCCACCAAAATGGCTTCAAAATTGCGTTTTTTCTTGTTTGTTTACATTATTAATAGAAGACCGACCTTGATTTTAAGATTCATCGCAATCATATGACCTCCTTGAACACAAAACTAGACAATGGTGGAATCAGCAAATATCAGGTTTTTTAATTTCTGTTATTTGATATATTTTTGTTGTTTTGTAACAAAGTGGAAGATATATAAAGTTGCTATTATTCAGTTATTATTTACCATGGTGGATCTATCTTGATGACACAGCCTTGCTTTACAGCTTGATCCTCTTTCAACAAGACTATGTACTCCTCTGTGGGGATATCGAAACCCTCAGAAGTATTTCCTCTTTCACTTGTTTCTTTGGTGGACATTACAATGTCTTCTTTGGGGATCTCAAAACACTCTGATGCATTTCCACATTCATTTGGCTCTATAGTGGGCATCACAATATCGAGTTTGGAATTATTTTCAACAACATTTTGAGTTGATTTTGGATCACTGCTTGTACGATTTCCATTATTTAGTTCTCCTTGGATACATCTTTTTCCTGGCATCTGATCAGATATATTGACGCAAGTTGCGATTTGTAAATGTGAGTCAGATTTCTCAATGCTTTTAACCTTTAGCATCATAGCATTCTTCTTTTCTGAAAATTATTTTAATGTCATTTTTAATAGATTATTAGGTTTTTATTGCATAATAATGTTTATCAAAAATAAATTAAACATAGTTTATAAGGAGGGACTAATCTCAAAGAACATTATTGTCGGCATCAGCTATAGTCACATGACGATTATAATTTGGCATTAAAAAATAAAAATAAAAACTGAGGTAATTGCAGTACATTAATGAGAGAAATATTGTGATCCTGTTTAGTTTAAAATTGCTGACTCTATTCTTTTACACTGTACATGGTGTTTTGAACTCTATATATGCTGTCTCAATTTTGCTCATTCATTTAAAAAAATTACCAGTTTTTTTATGGCTCCAAAATGTATGTGCTGTTTTCTCTCTCTGCTGTAACCTAAGTAACTGCTCAGCTAGACCATCCCTACAATATAGACATGTTACACAAAGCAATTGTGGCACTAATTCAGACTGAGGAAAATAAATAAGCAAAAATAGATATGTAAACAGTATCATCTCATAAGGGGTTCGACAAAAGTATTATTTTTATATCCTGGAACAGAAATATCTTCTTCAGAGATATCAGATTTTCCCTGTGATATAAGCTTATTATTATCTGAAACCTCCAATAATGCTGTCACATAAAATTAAATGTACAACAATACCTGATGTACTTTTGTTTCTTCTTTTTACCCGAATCTACTGGAGTCTTAGCACATGTCTCGGTGTTTTGCGACTTTTCAGGTGTTTTATGCCATGTGACTTTCTTTAGCCAATCAGATCCCTTCAGTTTGTCAGTTGATACGGGCTCTTGTGGAGACTGCGTCGCCGTGGATATATTTATAGAGGAATCTAATTCTTCTGAGCCCTGAATTTTGTAATAACATTTACATTTACAAGAGTTGCACATGAATTTTAACAATGCATAAGATTAACATGCAAAATGTCACCACCTGCTATTTGTTACCGATGCCAACCACCGAACAATGTTACAGAACCAAACACCAACCACCAACTTCTGTCCAAAAAAAGTTGGAGACTATTACAATATGACAAAGTAAACCAAAACCATGATCTGAGTGCAGAGTAAGATCAAGAATATAAATCTATTTCCTTCCCCACACTAAATAAAACATGAATTTTAAACTGTCCAATAACATTCTCACAATGAGTTAGCAGAGAGTTAAGCCACCAATAAAATCAGAAGTCATTATATTTGTTTTGTTTTTGTTATTTTCAATCCCTGCCATTCCCTGGCTCTCAGTTTACATGCTTTAGCTATTAAATTCTATCAAATGTTATCATGTTTTGTACCTAATTGCATTGATATGAGTATTGAAGGTTCATAAAGAATTTACTGATTTTGCTACTTCTATTTTGAACTCTAAATTCTCTAAATCTGTACATGACTTTGTAAATGTAATATTTTTTTCAAAATATCAAAAGCTAATTAACACCCCTGCCTACCTTAATTCAAGAGTTCTTACCAATTTATTGCTTTGATTCAATGGTTCATCATCTTGTTTTTCTGTGTCTGAATTATACTCTGATATACAGATATCAATTATTCCCTGGAAAATGATAATACAGTGTATGCAAGAGTAATTCAGGTCATTAATTTATTTAAACATACCGGTAGTTAAGAAATATTGTACACTGTATTGCATAAATGACATTGCTCAATCTGTGAAGAGTGTAAGCTGGAGAGCTTAAAAAATTATCTGCTTTTCAGTCAAAAGTCAGTAATTAGGTTTCATAATTCCAAAGTTCTTTGACATATGATTGGATAACAGTGAAATCATGTATCAAAAAATAAAAAGGCATAAATAAAAACATAGAAAAAGAGACTTGGAGCAAAACATTCGACGTGACACACTTACATCAGTATAGCTAGATGGCGGTGATTCTCCACTGAGATCTGGTGATAACTTTGTGGTTGATAGCTCAAGCAAAAATGATGATTTTGATGATGCAGTTTGAATATAGGGGGAGCTATTGTCACTGTTGTCTTCTAGGACACATTTCTTTTTCTGTTTCTGAGAGAATTTTGAAGAAAATTTTGGACTTGGTGGTGGAGATTCGTCTGAGGAAAGTTTAGATATTTCCCCCTCTTCGTCAGAAGATTCCCAATCAATGTCCGCTTGCGACAAAGGAGGATCATAGTTTCTTCCTGAAAATACAACATATTGTATAACTATTGAGTGACATTTTAAGCCCTTTAGATAATGATTTCACAGATTATGCAAAGGAATTCAGTATTTTTCATATATTAATAATGAGTGGATGAAAAAAATCTGCCAAATTTGATTAACTGAGGTAGGGATTGAAATGAGATAAAGCAGTAGGAAATGTTACTGGGGAGATCTTAAATGTACGGTGTATCGTACCCATACTGTTAGGGACCGCTAACAACAAATTTATATCATAATGTCAATACCCAGTTTTCCAAATTTTTATTAATAGGCAACTTACCTCTAGGGTCACTAGGCTTCCTAATTTTGGTATCTTCCAGCCTTTCACTTGCTTTGTTACTTTGTTGCTTTGAGTCTGAAGATATCTTCTTTTTCTGAGGTTTTTCCATAAGTCCCTTGAAACCCTCCATAGCTCTGTCCCATTCATTTTGCCTGATCAATGATTTTGTAACTGACGTGAGCTTAGATGCAGATTTATGGCGAGATTTTTCTGGAGAGTCATAGTCATCGACATCAAACTTATCATTGAAAATGTCTTCATTGTAATTCAACTAGAAAAAAATAAAAATACATACTCAGGGATGTCATTAGAATTCCTGAAAGGAGGATCAGTGGCATATTGGCATATAAAGGAGGAGCAATAATGGAAGATGGCTGGCTGTAAAGTTCTAACAAATTTAATTGAAACTGTTCATTATCTAAGCTATTCTTCAATCTTGTTTGGTGAGTCGGTGTGGTTTAGACTTTGAAAGAAATCTTTGAAATACAGTACAGGGAGGCAATGTCGTCCATGTAGGTAATTGTCGGACACTCAATGCAGGCCTTCCTTTGTCCGACAGTTACCTAAATGGCAATGTTGCCTCCCTGTCCTCTATAAAGTAGGCGATTTTAATTTGGTCATTATAATTGTGTTCAGTACTCTGTACTCCCGGTAACTATTATAATTTTGTGTGTTTTGAAAATTTGCTTTGAAATAATATGACGTCATACTGTTGTATTCGTACTTGTTAGTGAAATAATATGACGTCACACTGTTTTCTTTAGCTACGAAGTGATATAACCAGAGACATCATATCGTTACTATTGACTCCGTAGAAATACAGCCAACCGTATCGCATGAAAATTAGTCATGTGATACGGATTAGATCTATATGTTGTCCAAATTGACCAATCAAAAATTGTTAGAAACTCCTAACCATGTGATAAGACATACTGAGATTAGTAGGACGCCTATTGATATAGGCCTATTGCAGAAGGAAATTTACAAACCCTCCTCTTTCTTGATTCACGACTCCAATTATTCCAGGACATTGTTTATGTACAAAAAAACGTCTCCTATCAGAGCTGAGATAAAGCCACGTTGTTTATGTACAAACACTTCTCCTATCAGGGCTGAGATAAAGCCATAAATTTGAAATAGAGAAATTAAATCGAAAAAGTCGAAAATCGAAACTTCCGCCAACTTCACCTCCTTCTTTGAAGAGTCTAATTTTTTTTATTTCGCCCTTTATTTCTTAATTCAGGGTCAAAATATCATATATAAATATATAGCATTGCAAAATTTTATACAAAGAATTGTTATATGTATGGTTCTGCCAGAAAATATGCTTTTGACCAACTCTCGAAATCACGGCGTGGCCACCTGTCGGCCATGCTGAGAATTACCGGCGAAACTGCCAAAATAATATTTTCAACGATTTGAGATATTTAGCCTAATATTATTGGATCTATACATCAAAATCGTTTATTGGAGACGTGGAAACATACATTACTAGTTTATCCAGTTTTCAAGTAATGGACACTCCCAATAGTTCTGTTTCATCTCAGGCAACAAGTGAAGCATCTCAGCTGTTGAAATTTTCTGTGATTTTGAAAGATTTGCTGAATATTCCAGATGATGTAGGGATATCCCCTGGATCTACTGAAACAAAGGAAATTAGAGGTACGCAGTAAGCTGCATTTCTGTAACCTGTGGCAGTAAATTGCTAGAGTCCAGTTGTTCTTATTACCCTTATTGCCAGTGGAGTGCCATTTTGTGATATGAGCAAACTGAATACCAAGGTCCTGACAAAGGGACTTTTTCGGCTATAAGCTAAATGCAAATGACGTCCTTATGCAAACCATTTATGAATATTGATGACGTCTTCTGTGGACAGAGTTCTGGTTCTGATAAGCTTTTACATTACCTTTGTATTATTGAGTAGATATCGAGCCTCATATTAGGTTCAGATATGAGACTCGATATCTGATTATTGAAGGAGATATTTGTAAAATATTCCTTGCTTCAATGGTTTATGGCTCACAAAGTCTGTCTATCTGTACATTGGTTCATCTCATCTGTCTGTTAACATTGGCCACACAAATGGAAATTGCTGTTTGTAATTAGTCTTTGAAACTTAAACCATAGCCAGAATCACTTGCAAATCGTAGATATTGAACTTCAAGCACAAGATATCCCTGATCAAAGCAAGGGCGTTACAATACCCGGGAATTTATCGGTTCGTGCAGTACTTGTTTGTGATAGCGCCCTCTGTAGGTCACTGTGCTTATAGCCTACAGTAATACGGGGTAGGATATCGGGAATTCGGTCAGTTTCTATCCGTCGATTTCGCTATGAATTGAAGCAAGTGTGACCACTTTATCCACTTAAACAATTTGATAATTGATTAAATCTTTAAACAAAATCGATAAACACGTTATACACTTCCTATCTCCTTAGAAATTAGCATGTATTTATGGATTGTGTTTTCGAACAAGGCGCGACCCAGGCCAATAGGGAAATCCTTATGCTAATTAGTATGACGTCATATTTTCCTGGGGAATCCTAGATTTCAAAGCCTCAGTCTGTTATTGTGTCAAATGTAAACGCTCTTTTGCAGACAGAAAATTGACAGATTAGCTTTTAACTTTCAGCTTTGATGTTTAAATATTCTGTATTTCTACCGGACTTCTTGCTGGATATCATATAATGTTATAACTTGATTTGGACCATTGCCTGATTGATCATTCTGAAATTTTGATTGTGATTCATGATTGATTGGCAAGAAAAATAATTCCTATTGTTTTCCAGCGAAGTCAAAATGTTACAACATGAGTTATAATGTCGAGTTTGCATCATGTTAAATTCTGCTAGTGATTAGAAGTCCATGCACAAGCATACACATAAGAGACAAACACACCCAGGCTCCAGGCCGTGGATGGAAATATAAAACTATTTAAGGCACAAACTGGTATTAATAGACCGATATGTAGTGTCTGTCATGTATTGAAGGTAAACCAATCTGCATTATTAATGTTTCTTATATCAATACATGGATTGTGCAATGGAAAAGCAATGGCACAATCAAAAATGTACATATCAATCGTGAATATCTCTCGGTCCAAAGCTTATTTCCAACAGAATCGAGTCAAAATATGTGTCTGAGTAACAGTTATACATTATAAGATCGCAAACTCTTACCAATTATCAGCCGAATGGCTCATTTTCAACGAAATGTCCTTAAGACAACAGCCCTGGGTCGCGCCTGAGACCAAAAACTGTTTCAAATAGCCCTCCCCTAATTATATTGGATAATCACATTTATGCGTGCGCGCGCAGCTCATCCACTGAACGAAACGCCACTTCCCGCTGAAATCACCGGGTATTGATCTTTCCCTTGATCAAAGCCCCTGGCATGAATCTTTTTTAGTTACCAGTCTTCATTCTACATCCTCCTAAGCAGGTATCCAGAATCCGTACCTCCTTCTTCCCCCTGCTATAACTAATTTGGAAGCGCTAAATTAAACTGAATCACGTGATCTAATTATGCTCAATGACTTATACATGATTTCTATCGCAGCCAATCAGATTGCGAGTTCTTAATCCGATAATTCTTAATCTGATCCTGTGATCAGAGGATGTCATTCTATTATGTTATGTATTAGATGTTTGATAGTTGGTGCTGACTGTACATCACCATATCCCAAGTTAAACGGGTTTCCTCGAAACTGTAAATGCTGTCTGATCTTTCATGTAGATGTTATAAGATGTTATTAGGAATTAAATCACAGCACAAGTGCTCAGATTATGAAAACCTTGAAAATAATTACCAAAAAGGATAGAAGTAATTCATATTAGCTCTCCATTTGTTTGCATGGATTTAGTTTCATTATTTTGAAATAAGACACTTATTTAGGATTCAATGTTATTTTCAGATTCATCTGATTCAGTACAAAGTATAGGACAATACATGGCAGCACCCGTGAATAACTCAAGGTAACACATAATTATTATGCTCTACAGGCCCGTAGCCAGGATTTGCCAAGGGGGGTTCAGTTTTCCCAAATTTCCAGGGGGGGTTCATATTTGACAATTTTGGCCCAAATATGGCTAAAATCACTTGAGAACTGCTCAAAATGGTGAAAAACTGCACAATTTTTGAAAGAATTTTTGGCCAGGGGGAACGACCCCCCCCCCCCACTCTGGCTACAGGCCAGAGGCCTCATTATCATCTGGTCGCAACGCAAAATCGCATGCGAATCGCATCGCAAGACATCGCAACGCAACTACTTCCCAAAAATGTTATTATCATTCCATCGCATCGCAAGTCTGACGCAAAGTTATCGGTTTTCTGAACGCAACTAAACAAAAAGTTGCGACGACGTTTACCCTGTCGCAAATCAAATCGCAAATCTAGTTCATCTTTGAGCTTTATTTTATCTATGTTAATGGATATTTTGTGGTGTTTTATATCGGTCATTTCACTACCTGTTAAGTATTAATCAATAGTATCGAAGAAATTGTTCAATTTTATTTATTTAATATGATTAAAATATACATTTAATTGAGCCTGTAAATCCTTAAAAATCAGGTTTGTTTCTAAATGTTGCGAACGCATCACATACTGTATATGTCTTAGATTGGTGCCTGCAATATTTCGTGCTCTTTAGAGCATAGGATTTTCGCCAATTAAATATTTATCTAGCTAATAAAGCTTGTTTGGTGAATTAATCTTGCCACTACTACACTAATGTTCTGAGTATTCCTAGTGTATATGTACCTCACCTACATCGTCTGCAAAAGTACAAGAACACCAAGATGTTTCATTTCATTCTGGATCACCACAATCGTATTGGCCGAGAAAAAAATAGTATTTCGAGAGAGGTTTAACCCACTCGATTCACTAAATGACATCGAGATGCTCCAGAGATACAGAATGCCGAGAGCATTGTTAAATGAGGCATGGGCTTTCAACTAGAATAATCTAATTGAAAGCCCATGATAGAGGTTATAAACCTTTTTGAAGACGAGCTGACACCAAAGAATAGGAACAATCATTTCATCCCGGGGTTTCTAAAAATGTTGATCACTATCAGATTCCTGGCAACTGGACAACTCCAAATGTCAACAGGAGATACGTTTGGCATTAGCCAATCATCCGTTTCCAATATAATTACAGAAGTTGTTACTATTATGGCAAGGTAAGTTAAGAATATGTAGTTTTCTTTTTACTATGTTTTTTAAAGATTCTGACAATTCGAAACGCATAATATCGAGTGCATATCTCAAAGACATCGTGTCTTTGCCATTTAAACCAATTTCTCGGTAGATTTTCTCTATAATTGTTTGCTTTCAACACAAAACACGATTTTGTTTAATCAATGATACATTGACAACAATGTGCTAGAGCAAAGTAGTTTGGCACTTCATGAAATACATAATTGTCCCATTATTGTTGCAATGGTGCATATTCTGGTAAGTTTTCATAAACAACACTATCTATATTTATTATTGGTATATCAAACTATAAAATAGCTCAGATACACCCTCAGGATACACCCCTTGTATACCAAGGGTGTGATAATACTTATAAACACTCATAGAATTTAAAGAGTCTTACACAGTTAAAGAGTCTTACACCAACGTGGTGCATATTGAATTTCTTGATCTGTTGATGGTATACAATAAAGTCTTTATATTTCAAAATGCGTATGCTATAATTGCCAGAATTTTATACATAAGAAATAGTAAAACCTGTGTACAGTGAACACCAATATGGAGCTACAAAAATTTGTTCATTGTAGGTAAGTATTTACTACATAGAGGCGATCTTACAGAAGTCAATGGAGTATGTGCTGAGAAGGGGTGTTCACTAGAAACAGGTGTCCACTTGAGAGAGTTGTTCTCTAAGACAGGTTTCACTGACTGTAGTTTGATTGTGTTTCATACAAAATAATATGGGATAAAAGCTTACTTTAATTAATTATCAAGAGATGGCCGGAATTTTGAAAATTAAGGCCCATTTTCTTTTAAAATAAGGTCCTTCAATGCCTATAAATGCCCAAAAAGGCCGACTTATTATGGCCCTACAACGTTTATAGGCAAGAAGGCATGCCCACATTTTTTAGGAGATATCACCCTCCCCCTCGGCTATAGGCCTGTACCAGCACGTTTCGTTTTGTTTCGTCCAGTGTTAAATTAATGAATTCTTGCATTTTATGAATTATCATGAACTAAGCATCCCCGGTCGGAGTTGTATATTGGGTTTATCATTTGGGATAATATAGTATCCCATGATACTACTACTTCCTGGTGAATAACACTCAGGAATATTTTAAATTTCGCGCCAAAATACACTCTAGACTTGCGATCGCAACTTACGTTTTAATTGTTTTGCGATTGCTTTGCGTCTGCGATTGTGCTCAATTGATAATATCACGCATCGCATGCGTTACGAATTGCGATCGCAATCGCATCGCAGACGCAACGCAACTATTTGCGACCAGATGATAATGAGGCCTCAGCTCTGTATATGAAAATTCTATGGATAATCAGTGATCTCCTCAGTTATATATGCTATATAGATTTATATTTTTTATGGAAATAAATCATTGGTAAAGAAAAATCTCAGCTTAGCACCCCATCAAAATGATAACATGATTGAGATATTTTGACCAAAACTGCTAAAATAAGGCAGAATTGAAATAAAACATATTCTCAAAGATATTATATAATTTAACATGTTATATTTATAGCTCTGATTCAGACATGAACAATTCAGTGACCAATGCTAGTGGGCAAGCCATAATGAATCTGTTAAGGAACAGCATGAATGGAACTGGCAGCCAGCAGCAAATGTTTGTATTTTTTTCAACATTAATATATTTTTGTCTTAACTAGTTGTTGTCTTAACTAGCTGGACTAAACAGGAATGCTCTTCTCCAAAGATTAAAGGTTCACCTTATACTAAGAGTGAGAGAAACCTTGTAGAATTTGAAATAAATATTGTGTTACCACCAACTCTGAAGAACTAAATTAAATTAAATATCTGACTACACCTAAAAAAATATCAAGAAAATCTGATCATTGCTTCTGATTTGTTTGCAGTATTCTCCAAGGAGATGACAGCTGTAATAGCTTCAGTGTTTACAGTAGTGATGTCACAATAGTTGCAAGCACTGCCAGTAGTGGCCTCCATACGCCTGGCAGCAATAAGGTCAGTCTGCACATGTAACACTTTATCTCTTTAGGGGACTCAATATTTAGAAGCAAATCTCAAGTTACTCCATTGTTATAGCCTATATGCTTCTTACTCCAAGGATTTGATCAAAACCTCCAATGAATTAATGTACCAAAGTCTGTTCAAGTATTTTGATTTTAAAGTTAAGTTCCACTATTGAACCCATTTACAATATGTCCCTGTCTCTTGTTTTTTGTTTAAGAAACTCCCCACCCCCTTTAAGTATGCTATTCATTTTTAAACCCAAAACCAACCATTTTATTCACACTTTGAAGTTATCATGTTTTGCAGGTGAAAACTAGTCCAGTTGTTAATTATGATTGGGAGTCGAAGTATTATGTTGGGAATCTCGTAGCTATACACAGAGATGGCATATATGCAGCATACAGTTTGTCAGGTTGGTAACGTTTATTGGCTCACTCTGTATTCAGCAAAAAGTTACTGTGAACTTTGAACTCATAGAAAATGTTAGAATTAAATCATTATATTGCACTGAGTGAACGTTAACCTGTTTAAGACCTGAATTGGAAACAGGTCATTAATTAGACCAATCAAGTTTCAGATGTTGATATTTTAATTTATTTTATCAATATTGCTTTTAATAAGCCATAAATGACTGGGACTGACAGCAGTTAGAAAAATAGGTTAATAAATAAGAGAGAAAATGCTGGATATCATATTTATTTACCCCTGGCCCGGTAACCTGAGAGTTTCATATGTGTAATAAATTAATTAATTTTAGGGAAGTCTGGAGGTGTCGTTCGCATCGTGAACCGAAAGACTGCTGAGAGGACCCTCCTGAAGGGATTTATGGGAAAGGTCATTGATATATCATTCGCCAATTTGAGCTCTGTTGTATTTGCTGGAGTTGATGAAATCGGGAATATGTTCATTTATGAGCTGAACGAGACAATGGAGAATAAAATAACGTATCCTTTTATAATCATTTATTACTAGGTGTAACAAGCTGTACAAAGTTAGCAATGAAATGAAAGAGAGTGTATACAATCTTGATCCTGTCCTAGTGTCATATTTGTTTTTAGGCTAGGGTAGGTAATATAATAGTTTAGCATTTCCGTCTGCATCCTTCTAAACCCCTTATCAATTTGAGAAAATCAAAAAATGCTAAACTGTTATGTTAATTACCCTGGCTATATCTCTTGTTCAACCAAAGTAAACAAGTGAATAGGTTCTCTCATGAAATAATTTGATTTGGCCTTAACCACATAAGCACCACCCTGTTACTGCAAGTAAATCGACCTGAGGGTGTGTCCCCCTCTGACTACCATAGGGTAATCTGGTGCCCTTATATACCTGATGAGGAGGAATATCCAGGAGAGTTGGACGATAACAGCAAGCTACTCGTCCTTACTCATGAAAATGTGGTATGTTACAATTTATTTTTAATCAAGTGGTTGCGTAAAAAATAGAATAATATTCACTCTCTTCTGAAAGACTGTGATACTGGAATGACATAATGCTACTCATTGAAGTTTTAATGTATTAAGTTTAATGACACTAAGACTGTGTTCCTTTAAAAAAAAATTTCGTCTCGTCCAAAATTGATACATTGATATTTTAACATTTCCCTTCTTTCAAAAGGTGATATTTCTGGCATGGTAGTACAGAATATAGTCCTAGGGTATAATTATTAGCATGAGGGATTATCATGCCAGCTTGCAGTGTCAGTATTTTCTAAAATGTTTGATATTTCATTTTCAGGCTGAAATGTGGAGCATTGATATTGTGACACGCAAGTTTGGATGTGGACCCCTTTATCCTGATGATATTGATGTTGGATACCTCGTCATCGACAGCCATACAAAGGTTAGTAATATACAGACAGGTGTTGGCTGGGGTCCAGATTGTTAATGTCTCAGATTGATTCTTGTTTTTTTATTTAATCATTAATTGACCATTTGGTCTTTGGAAATAAACCAGTTCTTATACACCTGAAGATTATCTATTTAATTAATTGTTAATGTCAAGAAACTAGTGGTTAAAATTACAAGCATCTAAATGTCTCATCAAAAAATCCAAATGTATCATCTGTATTTTAATGGATCAATATCCCACAAAAAAATCACATAAAAAATCACACAAATACTGTGTTTCATGTTTGATTAAAATTTGACCTTTTTCTCGAGTGGGTGCAAAATTCTCATTTTCACAATTCAGACCAAAACTGGTCAAAATATGCCCATATTTCATGATTTTTTTCATTTTCAAGTGAGTGCAAATGAATTCCCAGGTGGATGCAAGCCTGTCTTTAAAATCTCATGTGGGTGCTGTGCCCAGTTGCTTTAATGCTGGGGAGATCACTACATCTCAAATAAAATATCATCACACCATCTTCAAACAAAGTACAGCATTATTATTGTTAACCTCCATCACTATTACGATTGAATTTTCCAGGCGATAATGGATGCATCCTTCTCACCAGATGGCACTGCCCTAGCAACAGCAAGTCTCGATGGAGAAGTGAAATTTTTCCAAGTCTACATGCATGAATCAACATCTCCACGCTGTCTTCACCAGTGGAAACCACATGAAGGGAAACCTCTCTCTTGTTTATTCTTTCTTGATGACCACAAACATCCTAACCCAGAGTAAGTACAAAGTGCAATCATGGGCAAATAAAGCACCAAGTGGAGGTCGATATAGTGTATTAATGGTTCAAAAGTCTTCATTGGACAAAATTGCTAAAAATCAGTGCATGAACAACTACAAGACTTTAGATAAGGCTTAGTGTAGTAAAAGTAAGATAAGTAAAAATATACGTTTTGCACTGCTCTTTTATTTATCAATTACATACTGTTGGAACATTTAATTTTGGCAAAGTTCTGGAGCATGCAATTCAACCAAGAAATAGCAAGAATTTGTCACAATTTAAAATGTCTTACTGCCTTACTATCCAACGAAATAAACCATTCCATGCAATTGCCAATTGTCACAATTTAAAATGTCTTACTGAATTACTATCCAACGAAATAAACAATTCCATGCATTTGCCAAATATGTTAGTCCATCTACATTTATTTACATGATCATGTGTTTCAGTGTCCAATTCTGGAAGTATGCAGTGACTGGCGCTGACAACAACAATCAGATCAAAGTCTGGAGCTGCGAGTCCTGGACGTGTCTTCAGACCATCAACTTTACTGCACCAAACAATTTGTCATCTGGTTACATAGAGCCCATTATCAAAGCCAACATAGATCTCAGTGCCAGCTATATGGTGCTTTCTGATATTAAACGCAGCGTAAGTAGCCACAATACATTGGCAATTTGGTGTTAGGAATATCAATTTGCAATTAATATACTACTTGTATGGTACATTTTACTGAAATAATTGATGTTTACAGTGATGTAATATCCTATTGTACATGGTATGTTTATTTTCACGCTAGAATTGTATTATCGAAAAATACACAATCTAATTATAATTTATCCCTCATGAACCCCCATATTTACTTCTCACCACTGGGAGGGAGAAGAAAAGGGAATTTACAAGTGACTTGAAACGCCTAGAGCCATATTTGTTTTTTACTTTAGGTTCTGTACATTCTACACCTCCATCAAGACGCTACTGCTGGTAAAGCTCACGTCAGTTCAGTGTCAGAGTTTATCCTGGCCAATCCCTGTCTCAGTTACGCTATTCTCGATGCAAGCAGAAGGAAATTTAAACGATCTGCTGAGCATCATGAGATGGATGATGTAACAACAGGTTAGCGGCATCTGATCAACATTTTAAATGTTTGAACTATAATGTGAAAGTAAATCCAATTTAAAGTAGATAACCTTCTTATTTCAATTACTGTTTCTATCGCATTTTTATTATTCATTACACAACATTGATTAGTGCCTGTCATTATTTGATAATGAGATGTTGATTGGTTAATGCACATAAATACATGCCTGACATCATCTCTTAGTAATGTATCAGTGCTGCAATTAAGCTTTATTTATGCCTTGTCAACTGTGGAAGCCTCTGGACAATTATTTTCGGAAAGACAATTTGTCCAGCCAATTATTGAGGTCCTTATCTTCCAGCCTAATGTATGTCATCTTTCATTAATGCATACCACCATCAATTACTACTGTAACAGTCTTAATATTTGGTTCTAATGTTTTCCAGGTGAGATCATGAATGATGAAGATGAAGAGGAAATCTGTGACAGAATGGAAGAGGGTTCAAATATTGGTGTCTTAGTCAAAATGTACTCACTCCATTCAAAGTAAGTCATACTTGTACTCACTCCATTCAAAGTAAGTCATACTTGTACTCACTCCATTCAAAGTAAGTCATACTTGTACTCACTCCATTCAAAGTAAGTCATACTTGTACTCGCTCCATTCAAAGTAAGTCATACTTGTACTCGCTCCATTCAAAGTAAGTCATACTTGTACTCGCTCCATTCAAAGTAAGTCATACTTGTACTCACTCCATTCAAAGAAAGTCATACTTGTACTCACTCCATTCAAAGTAAGTCATACTTGTACTCACTCCATTCAAAGTAAGTCATACTTGTACTCACTCCATTCAAAGTAAGTCATACTTGTACTCGCTCCATTCAAAGTAAATCATACTTGTACTCACTCCATTCAAAGTAAGTCATACTTGTACTCGCTCCATTCAAAGTAAGTCATACTTGTACCCACTCCATTCAAAGTAAGTCATACTTGTACTCGCTCCATTCAAAGTAAGTCATACTTGTACTCGCTCCATTCAAAGTAAGTCATACTTGTACTCACTCCATTCAAAGTAAGTCATACTTGTACTCACTCCATTCAAAGTAAGTCATACTTGTACTCACTCCATTCAAAGTAAGTCATACTTGTACTCGCTCCATTCAAAGTAAGTCATACTTGTACTCGCTCCATTCAAAGTAAGTCATACTTGTACTCACTCCATTCAAAGTAAGTCTTGTAACAAAGTATTTATTCATTGCAATGTATCGGGTGAACTGTCCAAGGGGTAAAATGTCTAGAAACCCCTTTCCATTCAGTTGATTGTCAAACATACCAATGCAACATTCAACCTACATTCTAAATTCATGCTATGGAAAGACAGTTCTCATACATTGTAGTATTAATACCTCATCCAGAGATCAGATTACAAGACTACAATCATGCATTTGCTTTTAGGGCGCTGCAGGAACTACAGATACGATTTAAGCCAGAATCTTCTGTGACTTTCCCCAATACAGCTTGCTCTGTAAGCTCAGTCTCCCAGGATGAAATAGGTATTTATTAATAGGTTTCCAATTTTCAAAATCCAGTGGTATAAAGAAAATTTATCAATTTATTTTTTAAACAAATTTAATTTATAAATTAATTTTTAAGCAAAATTAATTGGTATACTTTTTTAGGAAGCTTAATTTTTTTAGAAGACATTTGTTATATCTCTGAAAAATTATGTAAATAGTTTCATTTGAGGTTTGAAAAAATATGTCTTAAAAATATGCCTTTTTGGTCTTAAAATGTGTTAAATTAATATTTTTGTAGGTCTGAAAGATGGCCTGTCTGATATGAGTATGATATCAAGCTCAGAAAATGAAGGTTTCCAGACAGATAAGTCGACCAAAGATGTGCCTCACCCTGTACTCCTTACCCCTGATGCCTTTACATCTAGCCCTGTGTCTAGGTAGTGTTTCCTAACCTTTTTAGGTCTTTAGTGAATGAATCAAAACATATTTAGCCCCTTAAAGGTCACTGAATGTTAATGGAAGGTTAAATCGCATATGCGATTGTAGATATGAATTTAATGAAGTTGTAGAATGGAATTTAACCTTTTGACCTCAAATATGTGGAAGGTCAAATCTCACATCTGGTTATGTGAATATA
This sequence comes from Owenia fusiformis, assembly GCA_903813345.2. NCBI lineage: Eukaryota > Metazoa > Annelida > Polychaeta > Sabellida > Oweniidae > Owenia > Owenia fusiformis. The sequence goes on from CAIIXF020000003.1 coordinate 22,914,859, forward strand.
ATCCTTTTTTAAATTTAATTTTAGGATTTTAATTTAACCTTTTGACCTTCAATATATGTGGATTTATGATTTTTACATTGATTTCTACTCAATAAGTATGTGGTCTGAGTCTGAAAGTTATAGATACTATCAATGTGTAACTAAAGTGAAATACAAATGTGAAGTGTGAAATATTTTATCTAAAACCCTATTAATGTGTAATAAGGCTGTTTATTATTATGTTTTTAGGATAGCGACAGATACTAGTGCATCTGATGGTAGTATTCTCCAAAGCAGTACAAGTAGCAGCTTTACACATGTAACAGCCATGTTGGAAGACCAGGTGACCACCCCTCAACTTACAGGCTCACCCAGTAGCTCAATCACACTTACTCCCTCCTCAACAGCCAGCCCTGGCCATGTTAAGACTCCATCAAGTGTTCCTCTTCCACCAGTTACACCTGGGGAGGAGAGGAAATTAATGGAACAGCACCATAGGTTAGGACAAGGGGAGCCCCCTGTGGCGACCTCTGAAACTATAGATGCCATGTTTGGTTCTGCACTTGGACGCAGGCAAGTGTTTCAGAGCACAGGAAGCTCAAGTTCAGCATCACTAGAGGTCAGTGAAATATTCTCACAATCCCAAACTCGGAAATCAGAACAAGAACATTTCTCAACAATTGCTGGTAATATTGGAGAGGAAGATGCCGAAAATTTCCAAGATGCCGATGAAGTAGAAATTGTCGAGGAAATCGAACAAGATCTTAATGTTGATGAAATTGAGAATGAATCATCAGCACAGACCCCTGAGCAGCCTAACGAGAGAGGTGATGGACCATCGCGGGATCAATATGACTACACTATCTGGCCAAATGCACCACTCATCAATCGAAGTGCAGAGAGGGCAGAAGCCATAAGTAGCAGGTATTTATTGACAGTTTTTTCATCGTTGAGGATCAATGTGTCAAATGTACATGTGCAAAAACCAGAGTGAGAAAATAAGATTTTGTTTGTCATGTTGTAATTTGGCAGCAAAGAAATGTGAAAAAATCTGACGCTTTGTTCAAATTTTAGAAATTTAAATGGGGCATGATTTTAATGCATTATTCTGTGATTTCGTACAACTTTTATGTGTGACACATATTGTAAACTATTGCAACATGGATGTTGTGTTGTGTGTATTGTAAACTTTTGCTATATGGGTGTTGTGTTGTATATATTGTATTTACTTTTGCCATGAAATGACATTTGACTTATAGCAAAGAAGACAGTACTGAGAATCAAACTGGAGATGATTCAAGTTCAAACTTAGATGACCTTGATGTTACCGACCAGCTTGTGACCTTGAACTCTGACCTTGGACAAACAGACGACATTGTATTGGCCAATCAGAGTGTAGATATAAGAGATGATAGGTTAGGAGAAGCTTTGGTGGATTTCAATTGGTTGATTTCATACATAATATAGATATTTATTAATCCTTAGATTTAACATTTGTTAGCTTTATATCTAACAAGCTTGTGGTGTTTCAGCATTCTCGAAATGTTACTGAAAGTAAATATTTAACTTAATGTACTTCGGTGCCACAATCTTCTTTGAATAAAATGTTCTGTTTACATCTTTTGGCCCTCAAATCACCACAGAACAGCATTGTTCTTTTCATATTTGCACCAAAAGAAAACCTCAGTGAATACTGTATAATTGTTGGATTTACACTAGAGCCCTAAGACATTTTGGGTAAAACATTTTAGTGTTAAAACGTTTTACAAATGTAATGTAAATCCAGATTTACTCAAGAGCTCTCGTCTCAGAGTGCTTAGCTAAAACGTTTTAGGACCAAAGTAATAGCCAAGACGTCTTAGCGTTAAAACATTTTACAAGCAAGAGTAAATCAATCAGTTTTAGCTAAGAGCTCTTAGCCCGGTTTTTTGCAATGCGCTGAACGAAAAATTTGAAACTTCCCATTTACAAGTGTCGCATGGTCCTTTCTCTTGTCCGTTCCCTTGTGTCCATTATCATCCTATAAATATTGAGAACTAATTTGCCTGGGGTTCTATCATAATCCTAATATATGCACAAACTTTTCCTGCTCTCTCATATAATTTTAACAATGCTCTTTTTAGGACATATTTTATGAAACCGATGCATTCTTTAGCATAAAGTATAGAAGCGGGAAAGGAATAGCTATATTGGCTGAACTGTCCTTCGACCAGCAGTGAACTGCTTTTTTCAATTTACATGTATTCCTACATATCTCTAAGACGTTATAGAAAAACAGTTGTAAACTCAATCATATTTTGTAAAACATCTTGAAAATGGTGGTGTAAACTCAACATAATTTTACTAAAACTTTAGCAAAGACATCTTGGAGTGTTGCATGTAGTGTAAATAAGGCTGTTATGATCTTACACTGCTAAGGACCCTAATTGACCTACTAATACAATAATTTCATCCCTTAATCCTGTTTTCTTTAATTAAGAATCTATAGGTGTAGTGATATATTTAATCTATAAGGTTAGAGTCCTTGGGAGTCCATTGAAGCCTAAACTACCTGTTTGTTCTAATATTTACTTTTAGATGTTCTGTTCATACATTAACAATACATAATGTGTGGTTAGATGAGTTTTGCTTAACGATCTATTCTCAAAACTCATCTTTTTGTTTGTTTGGAAATATATAAAGGATAGTGTCCAATCTTCAGCAGTTGTAGAAAAAGTAGAAAAAGGAATTTGAGCATCTTGAATTTTGTATAAGATGCTTTTTGGCTAGAGTTTTTCCTAAACTTATTTAAAGCCTCGTCTAATTTTCAGGCCTGGCTACTTCTCGCTAAACCACATTTCATATTTTAATTGATGTTTAATCTGGTTATAATATACAATAGATAGTGAAACGTTCTTGCATGAATGTATCAATGTGCTGCATGTAGAATGTGACCCAGTTTCTCTAATGCTCGGGAGATCGCTGTTGATCTCAACAATATTTTAACGAATTGTTCTAATTTTAAGTGAGCCGGTCATTGATGGCCAGACATTCGCAGAGCAACTGGAAGGAGATGTTGAGTTGGAGAAAGAAGATGTGGTGATCAATGGTTCCCCACGTGAGCCATCTCCCCTGCCCAGGAGCGAATCAACGTAAGTTCAAAAATGTTAAGTTAAGTGTGTCATTTTAGTCCCATGTATGTCTTATTCCTGAATCATGCATGTTTCATCTAGCTTCTATAGATGTTGTCTCTTAGAGTTGTCAATATCTTACAAGATTTTTTATTTTGGCTATGGATATTTTCTATTTTCACGATTGTAAAATTGTCATGGAGATCATGTTTTGATATTAAAACTATTATAAGGTAAAATGTGGAATGAACACGGAATTAAATAAATACTATAAAGGCATGAATCAATCAATTTTTTGAAGAGTGAAATTTTAGTGTCCCATAATGTCACCTTGACATTTTTATGACGAGTGTCACTTAAACTGTAAATGTTTTCCTAGTGACCCGTTCAACAATGAAGAAAGTATGTTACTGTCATCCAGTATGAGTAGTCCAGACAAGCCCAGTAAACCCCAGTCTGTTCAAGACACTAGGTACTATTATATACACATTTATTTTGCACCAGTTTCAATAACATTGCAGTTTACATTATTCAGGTGATAAGATGGTGTAATATATCTGGAATTGCATGCTAGATTCTGTTTCAATCGATATAGTTTTAAGTTCAAATTAGCACTTGTTTCATAATCAGAAGCTTTATCAGTTTTGCAGTCATTTCATAATCTGAAATTATTCATTTTTGCCCATGTTGTATAATCTGAAATTCAGTTTTGCACTTGATTCACAATCTGAAAATTGTTCAGTTTTGCACTTGTTTCAGAATCTGAAAATTGTTCAGTTTTGCACTTGTTTCAGAATCTGAAAATTGTTCAGTTTTGCACTTGTTTCAGAATCTGAAAATTGTTCAGTTTTGCAATTGTTTCAGAATCTGAAAATTGTTCAGTTTTGCACTTGTTTCAGAATCTGAAAAATTGTTCAGTTTTGCACTTATTTCAGAATCTGAAAATTGTTCAGTTTTGCACTTGTTTCAGAATCTGAAAATTATTCAGTTTTGCACTTGTTTCAGAATCTGAAAATTGTTCAGTTTTGCACTTGTTTTGTTAGGTTTTGCAATTTTTTTATAATCTGAAAATAATCTAATTTTGCGCATTGGACTTGTTTTGCACTTCATAATCTGAAAATTATTTCACTTGATTCTTAATCTGAAAATTGTCCAGTTTTGAACATGTAACATATTCTGAAAATTTGATAAATACAGTCATGCTAATAATACTTTTATTTTTAATAAATGATTTTATTTAATTTAGGCAAAATCATTGTGTAAATCAATTTGTTCAGTAACAATTTCATCATTCCCAATCTAACTGTTGAGCAATCTTTTTTCAGTCGAGACCCGCTGCCAGTTATATACAATGTCCCTATGAAAGAGGTAAGTGATTAACAACATTGATTTCACTTATGTCTTCCATATATGAATTAAATGTTGCTATGCATATGACATGCTCCTGACTTATATATGTATAAAGACCTATAGGAGAGCGTTGAGTTACTTGATTTCAAAAACTTACACAATGGAGTTTGTTTTACCCATTTTAAAATCTGTTTTTGATATTGTTATCAATATTATTTATTTATCATTCTACATTGTTGTTGAGATAAATCGAATTAATCTTTTAATGAAATCTCAAGTATGACGACTCACTCTCTAGATTTTTAATCTAAGGTCAACGATACAATGCAGCAGATGTCAGCACTGTTACGAGAACATCAGAATGAAGTCCAGCAGTTGCGCTATGAGGTCCAAGAACAAAGAACTCAGCTGAACAGACTTGAACACACTGTTGGACGCAGAGTTGAGGGGGCTCTTACTCAACACTCACAGAGTGAGCGTATCCTTTGACTACTGAGGCCAAGTTTTGTATTAAAGATATTCTCTTGAGGAATTTTCATTCCCCACATCAATACAATATCTTCACTGGCTATAATATTCATTAGCCTACCTTTTCTTCATCTTTATCTTTATGTGAAAAAATAAGTCATTTTTTTATTGTTCGAATCAATCTTTGAATTTTTAAAATAAGGCGATTCTTGTTGTCCAATAATGTCAAATTCAGATATTCTTTATTTCCAAAATATAATTTCATTGTTTTAACCTTGCTTAGTGAAGGTTAATATACTAAAGTGAAATAACTCATAAAAAGATAACTTTTATTTCTGGTATTTTCTTTGCCTTAGCATCCTGGAATTTGAATGAAAGTTATGACTTGAAAAATTGGTCCGAAAATCCTGAAAAAGGAATAAAAAAAATCTTTACTTCTATAATGGAATGCATTATAGGTAATTTCTTGACCAATCAAATCCATAATTTCAAACAAAATCCTTGACCAATAACAGAGGAGAAACTTCATGGTCTCCTGGGGGAGAAACATCAAAAAGAACAGATTCAGCAGGAGCAGCTACTGGCTAATATGACGCAATCTCTACAGTCGACACTATCCAATAAAATAGACAGAATCGTCAAACAGGAAATAAAAAACAATGTGATACCAAGTATGTCATCTTTTATAGAATAGCAATATATGATAACAAAATGATTGCTTCATTTGATTTATTAGTTTTATGGTGAGTGATTGTCCGTGGCCCAATACAGTAACTACTACTGTACCAGTTCTTGTATTTTATGATCTGAAAATTAAATTGTATAGCATTATATGATGACGAAAAATCAAGAATAAAAAAAGAGATGAATTATTAGAAAGGGATAAAATTTCTACAATCCAAATGACTATGCAATATTAATGTAGTCTCACCTCCAGATATAAATATAGATGGCGTGTGTGTAGATTGGTTCCCCTCCTTCAATTAAAATCAATTTATCACATAAATAGAACAATGTCAACAGTTGTACATGTGGCTATTACATATTTATGACAAACATGTCTTATTTTTTCAGCCCTTGCAAAGGCATTAGATCCATTAAAAGATTCTTTACACCAGGAAATGGCCCAGAAACTTACAGCCACTGACTCACTTATGAAAGAAAATATATCCAAACTAGTAAGATCAAAAGTAAGTAAATTGTAATAATCTCATCCAACAAAGTTCAGATGATATAGAGAATGGCATCATTGTTGATCTGTTCATCTGTCTGTCCGGGCGATAACTCAAATACCGGTTGACAGATTAGGCTCAAATTTCATAGCTGATGCCTAATGGGGATGGGACCTCTGCTCGAGAATGATTTTGATAACTGAAATACTAGTGGACAGATTCATATGCTGATGCCTGAGGGACAGCCGTACAAAAAAATGTTATCTGTGATAACTCAAAGACCAATTATCGGATTTGGTTCAAATTTTATATGCTGATGCCCTGGGACATAAGTTCAAAACGGCTGCCATTTTTTTGTTACTTTTGTAACTCAAATACCGCTCATCCGATTTGTTTCAAATTTTATATGTGAATGCCTTAGGGATATAGGACTCAAAGGGCTCAAAAATGAATTTTCAATATGTCCATTGAATTTAAAATTTGAAAAAGTGCTTTTTTATAGATATTATTTCCCTTCTTCTCTCTAGCAATTGATATTCTATTATGTCACCACCAAAATGTGGTGACGTATTGTCATGGTCTTTAAACTCAAAACTGTGAGCAACTAGGTGGTGCCATTTTGGCATGTTAATGCCTTGTATTAGTGTCCTTTTTCTGTTACATTCAAAAATTAGATAATAAAAATTAGATAAAAAATGAACATATAGAAAAAATATATATATATAGAAAAAATGAATATATAGCAACGTACAGATATGAGCACTATGTTTTTTTCAAAACCCAAACACCTTGTGGTCCTTGAGATGCCTTGAAATGATGAAGCACCTCAAAATTTGCTGTTAAATGCTTAAGCCTACTCTGTCCATAAACTCTATGAGCATTAAACACCATAAAGGAGTTCTTATTATGTGTCTCAGGAACCCCAAGGAGAAATAATCCCCCTGGTTTGAGCATGCACCAAACTTGTGCAACAGCTTCTAGATCACCATAGGGATTCAGAGGGTCACCATAGCGACCAAGACCAGAATGTTCAATTGATGAAAAAGATAGTGCAAAATCAAATTCTTGAAAGCTACCATCTTTGTATTTTCTTGCCATATCATATGGATGGATTTTGGTTATCTTAGGGTGGAGAAACATGTTGTTGTTGTATTCCAGTGTTGTAATGTGCTCTGCACCAGCAGATAAAGCCAGTGCTTCAAGCCAGGGTGATTGAGAGCCAATCACAACTCCACGTTTGTGTCTAATTTCAGTAACATATGCAGCAATTGCCATTTTAGGCTCAGCAACTCGATAAGGTCCAATAACTTTCCCTTTCTCATTTTTATTCATTAGTTCATTGATATGGCCTGTTGAAAAGTTTTTTTGTTTTCCAATGCTAGTACCATTCAAATACCAAAACTCATTGATTGGAAGCTCCCCATTTTGAGTAAAAGCATCAAACATCTCATCTGGAATTCTTTTTGGTGGAGACGCTGGTGTTGCTGGATTGAGTGCCATACGTCCCATGATAGATACACAGTTGACAGCTTTCTGAAGAAATGGATAATATTTTCCTGCTTTTTCAACTTTTACTTCATAACTGCATATCTCACCACACTCCAAAGTGGACAAATCAATATCTGAAGACATATAAACTTAAATTCAATGGCAGCTGAGAAAGAAGAAAGAAGAATTCCCTCTTTTCTTTTAAAACAACTTTTTCATTTTTCTTTCGTGGGATTTTTAGAAAACACTCAGAGACATTCCCAATCTATAAAAATTTGGTGTACATTTTCTAATTCTGGAGATTGTTTACACATCATTTGATATTATTCCTGAGAATTATCAAAGGATATATCTGATACACTGTATATATCTGATTGCTTGTCATTTATCAATTGCTATCACCTTGGGCACGTTCCTCATAATCATGAAATAACCTTGTGAATATTTATTTTTGACCATATTTTATTTTGGACCATATTGTTTAAAATCAAAATTTCTTTACAATATTCTTGTTAAAACTTACAAAGATGGAATCAACATTGGCAAATATTTAATCAAAGAGTTTAAACTATTGTTTGTTTAATCTAACTGTAAATATAAAAAAGTACTAACTGTCTTCAAAATGCTGTTGTTTCCTAAATCCTTCTGTTATCTTTTCCATAACTTTCTCAAAGTTAGCCAATCTCATATAGATTAGTAGAAGACCTGCACCACATATCAAAACTATAATCTTCTTTATTGAAAGTGCACTAGAACTCATCTTGTGGATGTCAGTAGCTATTATGTAAACCACAAACTCAAATGCAAATTACTTGTAAAAGGTCACTATTGATTTGGTATTTTTATGTATTAAATATAGCTTTGGCTAAAGGCCATTGGGTATTGGAATTCACTTGTTAGCAGCTATGAAAATTAGGTCCAATGTCTAAAATGCCTGTCATTTCAAAGCTGATTAAATGCATAGTTGTGTCTTTATCCTATCGCTGAGGAATATAGAAAAGCCGCTTATCCGTTCATCTGTCTCTTTGTCTGTCTAGATGATAACTCAAATACTGATTGATGGATTCTATTCTGATCTTATAGTCCAGGCCTCCAAACACCTTTCTTGCAATATATCACCCTCCACTTGTATTTCAGCAAACAACCGATGCAATTGGACAATCAGCAGGTCAGGCCATCCAGGGTATTATCCAGGCCTCATATAAAGATGCTTTCCAAGCCATAGTGGTGCCAGTATTTGAGAGATCCTGCCATAACCTGTTTAGACAAATGAATGACACTTTTCAACAAGGAACCAGAGAATGTAAGTACAGTATAAACTATATAGTTTTATATAAAGTTTTCACAGAATGATTTATTTCCTGTTTTTTTAGCTCACATGGTGAGCTATTGCAGTTACTCACTTGTACGTTTGTCTGAACATCTGTCTGTCTGTCACTGTAAAGAGTAGTTGTATGAAATAATTTTGTAAAAATTGGCAAAAATTACCTCCATTTTTTTATTTTCTGCCATTTTAGCCATCATTCACTTTTGATAAACACCATGGGAGCCCAGTACCCATGGTACCATTTATTTTTCTTTGTCTCTTTAATTTACCATTGATATATGAGTCAGAGAATTAGTTTTATTGCCCAAACTTTTTTATTACATCCCCAATGGCTACATGTACATAATGTTTTAATGCATTTTATTTCCCTAACCCAATGTTGAGATAACCCAATTAAAATATCACCAAACCTTATTGTTCTAATCAAATATTCTAAAGACTGATTTTTGCATTCTCTAGACACACAAATGTTTGAGGGTCAACTGGACAAGTTACGGAAACGACAAGAATCCTTACAGGACCCCATAGTTTCTCAACTACAGGGTATCACTAATATGTTTAAACAGACTGCAGACTCACAGGCTCAAGTAATGTCCACACTGAAACAGGAAGTGAAAGGGTAAGCGCTGATTTTTAAAACAATGAATTGAATATGCAAAAGAATCTAAAATAGTGAGCAACTTATTTAAACATTGTTTGTCTCAATATTCATTCATTATGAACATTCAAACAGTCTCAAAAATTCCACAAGGGTCTCCTTCTAGAATGCTAAAATGAAGGAAAGTAACAAGTGTCTTCTATAATTTCAGTATTCAAAGTTCCCTCACAAAGGAAATTCGCTCAGTTGTAAAGACAGAAATGGCCAGTGCCATGAAAGAACAACAAAGCACAATCAGCGACAGTGTCATGAATGCAGTACGCACCACAGCTGCTACCCCGGTTCCCATAGCAACGCAAGACCCCCACCAACAACAAACGCACATCGTGAACCTGTTAGCACAAGGACAGTTAAATACTGCCTTTCAACAGGTAGGAACACAGTACTTCAAAGTCTAAATACCATGCTATTCCTCAATCTAAACATTCCTATACCACCATATACACAAAAAACATTACGCTCTAATTTTGAAATAATTTTGTCAAATATAATGTAATCTTTGTGATATTTTATGTGTAGATATTACATAAAGTGTACTTATATTTTATCTACGATTTAGAGGAATCACGTTTTCTGTCCAGGTATGTGGTCATATGAAATATATATCTTGCATACGTGGTAAGCTATATTGTTTGTTATTACAGGCATTATCCGCATCTGATCTTAACCTGGTGATATTTGTATGTGAGACAGTGAACCCAACGCAAGTGTTCCACCAAACCCCCTGTCCCCTGGAGCAACCTGTTCTGCTATCTCTTATACAACAATTGTCTGCTGACCTAGAGACAAACACTGAACTCAAACACCAGTAAGTAACCCTACTGCATGATTCTCATATTAAATGGTAGATATTAAATCAAACTTACTCCAAGGGTGATATTCTTGTCTGAAGGATATCTCAGAAATATAAGAATAAGATCTGGAGAAATGGAATTCTGCTTATCAAAGGTATTTGGAGATGCCACTTCAAAACAGACTTCAAGTTATTAAAGATTTCACAGCTAATCTACCATTAAATTGAGATAGGAACTTTTATGACCGACATTAGTGTGAAGTGATCTTGATCCTTTGACTTTTGATTGTTATAATAATTACTTCGTATATATAATACTTCTACACTCTACTTTAAAATGTTTGGCCCATTTTTTTTTTATTTTTTTTAATATTCCAGTTTATTTCGATCAATCATCAAATGTGTACATAAGAAAAATTGCCAAGGTTATTAGATAACATTAGCGGCAATTGTAACTATTTTGACAAAAAATATTGATTGATTAGGAAAATACACTGAACATTTGCAATAATATGGAATGTATTACTGTGTTTACTCTGCTTGCCCCACCCTCTACCTCAATTCTTTACGCTAGTTATTAAAAAGATCTTGATCAAGAGCTTTAAAAGCTTGACTAGTGAAGTGAGCTGAAATCTCAATTAATTTTTCATTGACTTCAACACTTAAAGAATTGTCACCATACAAGAGAAAATCAGTTTTATTTTGGTTTGAAAAGTTTTCAAATTCACTTAAAAGATTTAAGTCTGTTAGCCCTGCAAGTAAAACATCTCTTTCATTCACAAGCAGTGGACATTTAACCAGAAAATGCTCTGTAGTTTGATACCTAGAACCACATGGACATTTAGGATCAGTTACTGAGACAAAGTTGTGAGAATATAGATGGCTATTCAAGAGGAGGCCAGCTCTAAGCCTATTAAAAACTATCTCAATATGTCTTGGCATAAAAATATTCATTTTCGAAGTTGATACAGAGACCAGGCTCATGCACTCTCTTACTGATTTTTAAATCTTGAAATAGGTTGACCAACTATGGATGTATTTGGAAGTTTATTCCATAGGGTCATGGATTTAAATAATGTGGACTTCTCACTAGATACACTAATCTGGTTTGGAATCCGATAGTCTGGCTGGGATCTTAAGTTTCTAGTATGAGTGATTTCATAGGAGCGAACTAAATCACATATGAAAGGTGGAAAACAATTAAACCGTGCTTTAAAAATAAATATTTTCAAATGTTCTTCTCTTCTAGATGCAAGAGATTTCCAATTTAGGGATGCAAATACCTTGTCAGTACTTGATCCATGTATTGCACCAGATATCAAACAGGCTGCTCTGTAGTGTAACTTATCTAGAGCTTGGAGTTTGGTTAAGGAAGCTTTGTTGTAAATTATATCACAATAGTCATAGTGAGGTATAAAGTAAGCATTATAAATTGTCTCAAGATGCTTGGCTGATAATTTTTTGCATAGAGCTTTCAATGGTCTGATTAAGTTGTTAATCTTTACAATTAATTGGTCGATGTGTGCATTGAAATTTAGTTTACTGTCCATGACTAATCCGAGGTGTTTATGCATTATACATTTGGGAACTTCTTCATCCCCTAAAAACAGGGGAGACTGATTGTTAACTTTGGTGCGTAGCCCTGAAAATGTTATATCAGCACTCTTTTGGGCTTTGAATTTCATTTTCCACACTGAAGCCCAATTGTTTAGAGTGTCAAGGTCATGTTGTAATGGCTGATTAATGTTCATGTGTACTTCATTTTTATCATATGCATCATACAGAGAAGTGTCGTCGGCAAAGATGAAAGTTTTAGAATTAAGATTATCCGGCAAATCGTTAATATAAATTAGAAAAAGTAGGGGTCCCAAAACAGACCCCTGTGGTACACCGGCATTGATGATCAAGTTGTGATTACGGTTACCATTATCTTCTGGTTCAACTTCAGCATTCAACTGATTCAACTGTTCATAGTCTTTTGACCATCTTGATAAACTATTGTTGACCCGTACTTGTATTCTCCTGTTAGAAAGATAAGATGTCATCAGTGAAACAAAATTATTATCGCAACCATAAGCTTTAAGTTTTTTAAGTAATAACTGGTGTGGAACAAGGTCAAAAGCTGACGTCAGGTCGAGAAATATGGAACGTACATTTTTACCTTGATCTATATTAATATGAAGGTCATGAATGATATTTACAAGTTGATTTACCGTATTATGTTTTGGCAGAAAGCCACTCTGAAATTTGTACAAAAGGTTATTGTCTAACAGATGAAAAAGAAGTCTTCCGTGAATAATTTTTTCTAGTATTTTAGAGAAGGTGCATAATAGGGTGACTGGTCTGTAATTGCTAATCGAACCTCTGTCCCCTTTCTTAAATATTGGAATTACAGTGCCTTCCTTCCAAATGTCAGGAAATACATTCTCTTCTAAAATTCTGTTGAACAATTGACTGGTTGGAATACATAAACTGGTGGCACAACACTTGATCATTCTATTAGTAACTCCATCTGGACCATGAGACTTATTAATGTCAAGGCTTGAGAATAGTTCAAGAACCTCCTGAGGTGTAGTTCTAATCTCCTGCAACATGCTGTTTGTTCTTAACTCAAGTGGTGGTACATTGATATTATCATTTTCCACACAGTTTTTACTGACAAAGTATTTTAAAAAAGCCTCTGCTTTATCATAACTGTTGCATGCTGAAATATTTGTCACCGGGTCAATAAGAACAGGAAAGGAACTTGCGTGATTTTTTCCAAGTAAGTCTTTGATCAACGTCCAATACTCAATAGAATTTTTAGAAACATTATCAATTTTTTCTCTGACTTTAACTTCATGGTTTGCTTTAGCTTCACTGATTAATTGATTCACAGTTCTATTTTGAATTACATATTTGTTATAAAATTCTATGTTGCCAGTTGCTTTATATTTGTGATGAAGTTTATTACGCTTTTTCCTTTTTAATGGTACTAGTGAACCATGGTTGATCATTATACCGTACAGAGAAAGTTTTGCAGGGAATGTTAACTTTAATTATAGACATGAAGTTATCAACAAATCTTTCAGCTGCGATATTGACTGAATTTTTAAGAATGAAGCTCCAATCAGAGTCAGCTATGTCAATGTTAAGTTGCTCTAAGTTAGCATTATCAAAATTCCACATAGTCTTGTTAATAGATGGCTCTCTTGGGACCTTAACTCTTATGTTCGACACAATAGCACAATGGTCAGAGTTTGGCCCATCTGGGGTAATTGATTCATTTCATTCTATGAATCAATTTTCCTGTAATTTTGTTGTTATTAGTTAGCCTAGAGTAGAACAACAAATTACATAATGCCAAACATTTTACTCTAGTTGTGTGCGCATTCTTTTATAAGTCACATGAGTTTAATTATTATTTCATGGTGAAATTAATTTAAACTTGAGAGGGGTTTCTCAAGACAGCCTGGGTCATCACCAGGTCAACATATTATGTTTCCTGCATGCTTCAACTGTTATGTAAAATTCTTGTGTCTGGCTGTTATCTGCTTATTCTGCTACTGTCCTTGCAGCGGACAACATGTGCTAGTTATAATGCTATATTGCTTGTAATTTTTGGCTCCCTCCCCCCCCACAACGGTGCCATAATTCATACATGGTTTGTTTTTTCGATGCAATGTAACCTCTCCGGATGGTGGGGGTAATTGATTCATTTCATTCTATGAATCAATTTTCCTGTAATTTTGTTGTTATTAGTTAGCCTAGAGTAGAACAATAAATTACATAATGCCAAACATTTTTCTCTAGTTGTGTGCGCATTCTTTTATAAGTCACATAATGTAAAGTGCTTTTAGTATTTTAAGTCATGTAAAAACCCAGATATCCTCCCTAATTCAAAGCCATGTATATTTGCAGGTACCTTGAAGAAGCAGTGATGAATCTAGATAGCACTAACCCAGTGACAAGAGAACATATGCCTATAGTGTTACACACATTATGTCAAAAAATACACGCCTGTTTACAGACTAGGTCAGTGGACAGAATGACTCGGCCATTAAAAATGCTACTCATGGCATCTCAGTCGTTACTCAAGTAGTTATTACTCAAGTTGTGTAGTAACAGTATGTGGGGAAAATGGTATTCTTACTTGTGTAATAATAGTGGATGTTACTATGGAAACTAGCAATTGTCTTTATTTTCAAGCTCAACTCATCCGTTTCTTTGGTGCTATATTATCATGGATTTTCACATTCGAAATTGGATATCCAGATAATTTCATTGAAATATATGTTGAGAAAGGTGAATTAAAATGAAAAAGAATGAAATCGGCAAGGAATAAAGTAAACAGACATGCAGATAACGAAGTGGATTGTATTGAAATGCAAGAAAAGCAGGTCATTCTTTCAAAGAGAGAGAGATGGCATGGAGTGGAGAAGTGCAAAAATAGCATTAATTAGTAAAAGAAATCCAGCAGTTTTCCGACTACTTATAGTTCAGCTATACATCTATACATCAACTGATATGTTTTGTCGCTACTTAAATATGAAAAATCGAAGCAGATAAACACATAGATAGAGGAATGCAAAGTTGGCCAGGGATCAAAAGCTATGACATTCTTGACTGGAAAAATACATTTTCTATTTTCAATTAGACTGAAAAATGTATTCCTAGCTTTTATAAGAATTTATCTTAAATTGGAACGAACCTCTTAAGAAATATACCTCAGAAGAGCTAAAATAATGAAGTACCTTTAATGAAGCTAAGATGCATTATTATTATTAATGCGATTTATACAGTGCCAACGAATAATATGAGACATGTAGGAATATAGAGCTTATGTTTGTTTCAGGTTTATTTGAAATTATTCCCAATTTAGAGTAATAAACAAACAAATTCCCATTGTTTACACGTTATGTCCCAAAATGCATTCACCTCAGGTGTTCAAAAGATATATTCATTTATTGCAGGTTTTATACTTAAATTAATTTTTCCTGTTGGTTTAAAAATATACAGGGTGTCCATGATGTCTATTAACACTTTATGTACACTTTGTATTGCATTTGTTAAGAGAGTTAATGGACAAAGTATTTCTTGATATATGATGAAATAATGAATGATGTCAACATAACAAAATCATGGTTCTGTCATTTTCCCACTTTGTCAATGTAATTGTACCAGGATAGGTTATTTGTTACCAATTAATTTTGTGAACTTTTAGTTTATATTAATTGGTACAGGAAAATTGTATTTTCCTCATATTATCTCTAACTTGTATAGATCTTAAGTTAATTTTGTATAGCATTAATAAACCTTTTACAAAAAAATATAACAAAATGTACTGTTTTGTTTTTAAATAGAAAATATCTTCTACTATTTATTGGTATATAGATGTATATAAATTAGTATAGGGTAACCCTAAAAACAGAACCTACAAATCTTTTCTGCCGAGTTATTGGTTCCTCTTTTTGTGTCACCCTGTAAAAGAGGCTCGCATATACTGTAGTCAAAACTGCACCACACTCTTCAGTCACTTATTAAAGTGTAGACCAACCACCATTTGATGACTGCAAGCCAGTTGGATGATTCATGATATCAATTTTGCCAATGATAAACTTCACCTTTAAAGTAATACTGATAATTGTATATTAGTAACTTTAATCAGCTCTAACTTTCCACCTAGCAGTGTAAGTCAAGGTCATAAGGGTAAGGTCGAATGATCAACAGAAAATAATTATCGAAGAAATTGAAGGCAATTTAAAAGGCAATTCACTCGTGATCTACAATCAAAACCATTGATTCACAAATAAAAGATAACATTTTTATACAAGAAACAGATTACTTTTGGTCAAAATGGAAAACTCATTTACAAAATCCCTATCATTTGTGAAATAACATGCATAACACAAGGCAAGAATACTATTCCATTATGTATCTTCCATCATAATATTAACATAAACTCACCACTGATATTTCAGTTATTTCAATATCATTAATATCACAACAATATTACATTGTTCAATACCAGAAGTAACCAATTTTTGATTTATTCACAAAACATGATATGTTTTGACCAACCAGCTTTCTACCTACAGACCTACCACATACAGGGCTAATCCCATTCAGTAAAATCACTAAGTAAATATATAGCGGGTACATGTACAATAGTAATATTTTCATAAAAAGATAATAATATTTCAATGCAATATACTGACTGCATTGTCGTATCTACATGTATACATAATATATAATATATAATAAATAAAATATTGTCTGCAAGTTTACAAATTCACTCACACATAACATGACACCGTATCAAGTACAGTACTAGAATAGTATCAAGTACCTAGTATCAATTTACTACAATTACAGTGCAAAGCCTAATGTTCACGTAAGGTACAGCATTCAGTATTCACATCAAAATATTTTGATGAAATGGGTACTAATGATCAGAACACACTAAAATGGATCACACAAAAGTTGTTCAATATTACAGAACGATGTTATACAAGTAAAAAGGCAATAGAAGAGCACTTATCTTTATAATCTTAGACAGGCATATGATTATACCATTCTGTGAATTTGGCAGTTTTGCGTGAAAACATAAACATTGGACAGTCAGAACTAACACATGCAATACCCTATAGTATTTTTATGCCACCATGAAAAAGTGGTGACATATTGTTATGGTCTCCGTTTTTTTGTTGGTGGTTGGCAGCTGGCGATCAACGTCTGTAACAAATTCTTAAAACGTCCAATAAATTAACAAATACTGTTTAGACTGTCTTCAATTTCTTTCAAAACCATCTACAAGTTTTCAGAAGTTCAAATCTAACTTTATATTTAAAATTTTCAAGGTCAAAAAAAGGTCAAAAAGGTATTTTTCAAATTGACCAAATTTTTTTTCAAAATCATCTGCAAGTTATCAGAGGTTCAAATCTGACTTTAGATTTGACCTTCAATGACCTTCTCAAGGGTCAAAAAGGCCTTTTTTCAACTTGCTTCAAACTGACCAGTTTGTTTCATCTACAAGTTCTCAGGAATTCAAATCTGACTTAAGATTGAACTCACAATATTGTGAGCAACTAGTAGTAGTGACATTTTGTCATGTTAATGCCTTGTTAAATATTACAGGTTCAAGTGGTTCTCATGACAACAACATACAACATGGAGTAAACAAATCCATTTCATGCAATAATACTGTATCAAGTCAACTTGAATTTTTAGTAATTTCAACTTGACAAAATTACCACTTTAATACAATTATCCATGGTTGTAAATGTATCATAAAACTAAGATTTACAAGTCCAAGTGAAACATTTTTCAACAACACCTGTTTAAATGGTGTTCAAAGTGTTCACATATTAAGGTGTTCACTTTAAGGATGTGTTTACAATGTACAGTTTTAATGCATTGTAAACGTTTTTTATTACTAAATAATGACTTGTGTATGTGTAATTGTGTGTGCACATAGTGCACATATGTAGGACTACTAATATGAATATTTACATTGTGCTATTACATACTTTATGTATAAGATTTATATATATTATATGTATAAACAGTATATATTACGTCTCAATCATAATACTTTTGATAAATAAAGTGCATGCATGTAATATTTTACTAAAATTCCAAATAAGCTGGAGAATAAGGGGGCTCAAACATTCTGAAGACTGTTAATCAATGTATCAAGCTCTTCTTCTTCACGTCTGTTTCTGTCTTGAGATTCAGATGCATTATGGGAAGTCATGTGATCACTGTTACGATAATTTCCTGTGCCCCCGTATCTTGTCATATAATCCCCATGTACTCCATCCATTGCCCTATCATGAGACTCTTCACTCTGGTAAATGGGAGTGAATGGCAGATGACTATCTCTCCCAGTCTCATCTACAGGCCCTATCCTGTCACTTGAATCATGGTTATTGGTATTGTACCAAGGACTCCTTGGTGTACGGGTTTCTACTGGCCTATATATACTGCTGTAAACATCCTGGGGTGGGGGACTCACTCTTCCTTCATCCTGACCTATTGCACCTTGATAACTGTCCCTTCGTGAGGGGAGATTAGGAGCCTCATTCTCAACTACTCTATTGTTTGTATTGATTGGAGGGGTTTGTGTATTACTTGCTGGAGCATCGTTTCCTCCTTGGTTTGCAGTCACAAATGCATTATAGCTTGGTAGCTCCTGAAATGAGAAGAAAAGCGCCATCCTTACTAAATATCAAAAATTAAAATGGAGTTGAATTATAATGAAAGAAAATGAAAGAAAATGAACTGGATAAATATGTAACTGTTTTAAAAGCAATAACTACATATGACGGTAAAAATTAGTGACATTTCTGATTTAGTCTATGTGTCATAATTATGATTATCAGCTTTGAAGTTAGTTTTGGGGGGAAAAAGAATGGATCTGAGGACTAGCAATTGATTGAGCATCAATTTCACAAAAGCTGATTCCATTACTTTGCTTATGATCAGTAAACTAATTGAATTGTAGAAATAGACAAGTACAACATAGAATTCTCATTTTCCAGCTTCACTGCAAATTTCATAAAATTACAACATGCAAAATTAATTCTTCTATTGAAAACTAGTGGCAATTTTCAAGGCAGTTTTCAATGACGGAAGTACCAACGGAGGGACCAACGGATGGACGGACCAATGGACGGATGGACGGATGCCTGGTCGATCCCATAGGCTCACTGTTGCCAATTTACTTGAAATGCAATTGGTACCTGTTACATCATAGCTTTGTTCCAAAATTTTTTGTAAAATGCTTTGTAACGAAGCAATCTAACCATGCTGCATAACAAGTATATGTACCAATGCCTAATTTCTATACAAGTACACAATTTTACCACACCATACTATACTGTGAAATGATATGAATTATAATTTTAGTCATACTGATAACTCACATCATCAGTTGGTGCTACAACATCGTCATATGATGGTGGCAGTCTGTCTGGAGTTGATGATTCATCATTTGGCATGGGTGTTGAATGCATCATTGGCGATGAGGAACCTGCCCTACCAGTCTCGGGAGTAACATTGTAAAATCTGAGAGGTATCTCTGAGTTAGCATTGCCATTCCTCGTTGAGTTTCGTAAAGCAACTAAGTCGGCTTCTAATAAAGGCCGCTGGGGCGCAGGCACATTGGTGGCAAAATTACGACCGCGTGACACTTGATTCCTCCTCTCTAAAAAAATAACACAGCATTTATTAAGTAACAGTGATGGAACAACCCGAGCTTATAATACATATTATTTAATTTCATTAATGCCTCAGTCACATTTGATCTAAGGCAACTATAGGGCAGCCGTAGCTTCCAGAAATCGAGAGAAGTATGCAGCATAAAATATAAGGATAGGCAGTACTAGTACGATGTAGATTTTCTATATTGATTTGTGACCCTATGGCTGCCATACGACCGCAGTAGAGCAAATGT
Source organism: Owenia fusiformis (assembly GCA_903813345.2). Lineage (NCBI taxonomy): Eukaryota > Metazoa > Annelida > Polychaeta > Sabellida > Oweniidae > Owenia > Owenia fusiformis. The sequence goes on from CAIIXF020000003.1 coordinate 22,934,640, forward strand.
GACTGAGGCTTTTAACCTCTGCCACACCCCTCAGCATACACATGTGAGAATTGACTGGCTCAAGACAACTTCATTCAAATCAAGTTTTGACATTTGAATATTTTGTCTTGTTATAAAAGGACATCAGTGTTGTGAGTATTGTGCTAGAAAAAAATGTAACTCATTGAGTTTGAGAATACATGTATGTACACAGCAAACATTTCTCAAGGTTGAATCAACCATCAATCATCAATTTAAGCTTGATATCAAGCTTGATTCAACATAAAAATCTCAATCCTGAATCAACCTTAAATCAGACTTGATTCACCATTGATATCCTCAACCTTGAACCAAGTCTGAATCAAGCTTGATTTAACACTAAATGAATCCATTCAGTGCAATTACGGCTTTACCAATGCTTGAGAAATCAATGTCAATTTTTTGTTGAATCAATATTGAGAACTGTTTGATTCCACAACAAATTAACATTGATTTCAAGCTTGATTCAGGCTTGAATCAATATTGCTACTGTAATTCAAAATTGTAATTGTTGGATGTACGTTTGGCTCTAAAAGGGCATCAGTACTAATAAAAGCCTTTTATATTATATCTTACATTAATTCAATTCAGGGTTGATTTAAGCTTGATATCAAGCTTGATACAGTGTTGATTTTTCAGGCTTGGTTCAAGGTTGAGGATATCAATGTTGAATCAAGTTTGATTTAAGGTTGATTCAGGATTGGAGTTTTTGTGTTGAACCAAGCTTAAATCAACCTTGATTTGCCATCAGCCTTGATTCAACCTTGAGAAATGTTTGCTGTGTAACCACATAGTGGTGACATTAAAACAACAGCATTTTGCAGATACCTTCATAAGAGTTATCACTGGTACCATCACAGCATTTAGTCTTCTTGACACATATGACAATAAAAGCCACCACTGTTATCACCGTGACAATGAGAACAAACACAATCGTCAGGGTACTGTTAGGTTTGACCTTGGCTAGAATATCACTCCTTGTCAGCTCTGAAAAAAAACACAATCTTGTTTAATGTTTAAATTTTCTTTGACCTAATTTTGGGCAATGAATCAAGGCATTATTCAAAAAAAAAATATTTCAAAAACTTTACTTACTTCTGCAGCCTTCTTCATCTTTATTATTTTTGCACTGCTTCACACTATCACATCTGTCAGTGAGTTTGTAACATCCGGCATTGTCATCATCAGGGTCACACTTTAACTCATCTCTTAAACACACTGGAATTAAATCAACTAATAAAAAAAATCTTGAATCAAAAAATAGAGTAAATTTAGCAGAACCAGATTTAATACTTATCTGTCATGATATCAAAACTTTTGAAAAACATCAAATGGTCTCAATCATAATGGGTTTCTCTCGCATGACTAATTCATTTGAATTGGACTTTTGAATGCCATGAACCTAAGTCAATAGAAAAAGTAGTATTCATTGAGAATACATTGATATTTCTTCAAAATCCAGAATCTTGCAGATGCAAAAACCTTGAAATCCGAACACCTCCTAATCTGAACACTTTTAGCAAGTCCTAATGGCATTCAGATTTAAGACAAGTTTTACTGTATTCCAATTGAAAATTCAGTGGAACACTACTAGTTCCTGAAAATGCAAATCAATTCAGATATAAAGCAATGTATGTGGTCTGCAAAACAATTTAAAATCAGTGTTTGTTTATTGTGCCATAAATCATAGAATCTGTTTATATCCCTAATCTCATTTTAGATTTTAAATTTTGTTTTGATAAAAATCTGAAATGTTATGATTTAAAAAAAATGCATGTAATTACCAGTTTACTCCTTCAAGATTTCTAAACAGAGATATGGAGAGAAAAAGTTTATTTCGAAGTAAAACTTGTGCAGTTAAGAAGACTTTTAGATAGGTGGAAATTGCTTACCACAGTTTTTCTCATCTGTACCATCATCACAGTCATTATCTCCATCACACATGTCGAAGAAACCATAGCAACCATCCCCACTGTCACAAAGGGCATTATTAAAATGGATGTAACAGCCTCTACCAGCTAGAAGTTAACAGAAGTCATTTGAATCAATATTAGATTTCACTTACATCTGAATGAGAAGCTAGCCCATCACCTAGGGTTGATATAAATATAAATACATGTGTCTTTTTTTATCCATTTTTAACAAACCATCCGATAACATTTAAAATGTCGATATTACCTGGTACATGTATGAAGCTATCATAAAAATTCCAATTTATGAGTTGAAAATAGGCTAAAAATTTCACTTCTTTCACAGGTGAACATCAATGTAATTTGATTTGCTCTATTAGAATTCATTAACTCTATTTTAATAAAGCTTCACTTAAAATACTGACAGTCAGGAAACACATAAAAAACGTAGCATGAAAAAATAAGTAAATTTTTCAAAAGAAGCAAGGAGTTGTGTAATATAAATGATAATTTTCAATTTTTGCCAGTTCAGTTTTGATCTGAAAATTGAGAATCCTTTGGTATTAAATACTTACGGCAATCTATTCTTCTCCTTTTACAGCTACCATCGGGGCAATGTACTCTTCCTTTATCCTCACATGCTATTTTATTAGGGTCTATATCTAATCCCTCTATGCTTGCTGCAAATTCAATACAGATTGCTCAGGTTCATTTTGCTGCAAATGTCTGATTTTATCAATCCTATCCATTTATGACTGGTTAACAGTGAGTAAATCATGCTTTTTATACTTTAATGAGGGGAATTGAGGGGAAATTATCCTATATAGATGGAAATGAAGTTATTCAGATACAAATAATTTCTTTAATTAGCATATGGGTGAAGGCTTCAGCCAGCTTTCAGTCAGTGTGGGGGGGTGCGATCGCCATTTGGTTTTCAGTCAGGGGGGTGCGATTGTGCCATAAACAAACCAAAAAATAAGATTTATTTTGAATTTTACAAAAAATGATGCAACTTCCTTCAAAATTGAGATAGAAGCTTCAAATAAAAAGCATTTTAAAGCTCTTTTCTTCTGCTTTCTCATGAATTAATTCACATTGGTTATGGGGAGATGTGATCACACCCATCGCTCCCCCTGGCTAGGCCTATGGCTTAGTATCTAGCTGCTTCTATGATGAGACAGTGAGTGGTGACTACTGAATTTTGAATCGTCACCTATTAAGGAAGAGAAAATAACTGTAACCATATAAATTAATATTAAATTGTGCATGATCTTTATTCAAGCAATTTAAGTAGAAGCCAACATTTCTCATTTACTTTTCTAAAATATTCACTCAAAACATTGATATCAACAAACTAATTTTGATATCAAATAGTGATAACTAGCCTAGTCAAGTAGGTGCACATCCTTGAGTCTTTTTTTGAATCCTTGAATCATTTTTTCCCTGAATCTTTGAATCTATTGACACCCTTCCCTACGTCACAGTGACACGCTACCCACCATGACACCCTCCTCCTTTGTGACATCCTCTCCATAACACCTCCCACGTGACATTATCCCTCTGTGACACCCATTCATATGACATCCTCCCCATGTACAGCCCCTTTGAAATTTTGCCCCATTAGACCATCCACCTGTAGCAGACCCTCTTCCCTGTGACTACCCCTTCTATCAGATTTGAAAGTGTACAGGGTGTTCCATATGTTTCAGGAATGATGCTGTATTTTATTGGTTTTCTTTTTAATTTAGCTGAATTTTTGACCAAATGTGTCCAAATATGTTGTCAATAACTTGACACAATTTGTCAAAAATTCAGCTAGTTTGAAAAGAAAACTAATAAAATACAGCGTCATTCCTGAAACATATAGAACAACCTGTAAATGCATGAAGCCTCAGTACACATACCTGTCAGCTCAAACCAAATGAGGAGTAGAACTGTAAATGTGGTCAGCATTGTTCAGTAGTTCCTCAGTTTTATTCACAACATTCCAATTCAATAGTCTGTAGCAAAGCCTGTCAACACAAATGGACAAAATATACAAATGTGAACTGTCTGTATTCCTATAAAGAAAGATAAACACCGTAAAACTGCCCCCCCCCCCCTCGATTTTCAGGTTCACCCTTATAATTTGATGTACAGCAAAATTGCCCCCTCTCCTCCTCTTTATTTTCAGGTCCCCACCTGTTATTATAAAACACAGCAACCCTATTCTCAACAGTGACTTTTTTAACAGCTTGATATTCTGAAGTCAAATGAAGTGGCAGGTGCGGATAAACGTGAACATGCAAAGCAAAACCAGTCATTTTTTAATTTTAATTTGTGATATTTTATAAACTAAGCCAAACTAATAAACTAATATGTTTGGTCTTCAATTAAAATCAATCCATGTATGTGTATTTGACACTTTATAAAAAAGAAATTGTGGAAATACATAGATTTTGAAATTGTATGTTTCATTTATTATTCTCAGTTTACATACAGTACAGTATTGGGATCAACATACCCTGGTATATCAAAACAAAATATTTTTGCATCTTGAAAGTCATAAAGTTTCTGTGTGACTATATAATATCGGGAAATGTTTGTTTTTTCAATTTCAATTTAGGCCATAAGTAGTAGATTCTTTGTTTTGCGTCCTGGCAAAATCCAAATCATGCAAGGGTACAAGGGAAACAAACACAAACTCAAGAAAAAACACAAACTTGTTTGCTGAGATATGTATGCATTTTGTGGGCATAAAAAGGGATGACATACCAATTTGCAGTGATGACAAACACATATCTATACATTTTATACAATATATTTAAACATAGCTATTATTCAAGGGTAAAAATAAGAAAATACTCAATGTATGCCAAAGTGATCAATAACTCTGTCAATTTTGACGCACGTCAAATTATCCGCCATTTCGTCTGATTCTGATTGAATAAGATGCGATGGTACTTTCAGACCCTTGTGATTGCTATTTGGATGTGTTTGTTTTTTCTGATTTACTCCAAATCGTGCAAGCAAAACAAAGAATCTACTTCTTATGGCCTTATTTATATTTCCTTGATATTGATATAAATACAAATGTATGCCTTTGTTGATTTAATAACATTAGTGGCAAAGTAGAACATAAAAATATAATACAGGAATTTACACAATGTTTGGGAAATGTTTATCAATTATGAGCTACCCTTAAAACACTCCAAGGTGCAGATAAGCTTAATGAAACTTAATAAACTCAATGACTTGAGGTTTTGAAGTGTTACAGGTATGAATGGATTTTTTCATCAAATCAATCCCTGATATATGGGCGAAACATAAGAGTTAATTAAGTTGCAACTTTACTAAGCTTACATGTATCCCAGGTCTGTAGCCAGGAGAAAGTGGTCGCTTCCCCCCCCCCCCTTCCTCAGGCAAGAAATTATTTTCAAATCATGCAGTTTTTCACCATTCTGGGCACTTTTCGCATGATTGTCAGCCAAACTGTCAAAAAGCTCCCCTCCCCCTTGCAATGGAGGATTCAGGATTTTGAGTAAGGGGGAGGGGGGCGTTTGATAACAACCATGAGCAAAGTGAACCACATCAGCGCACGCAGCGAAGGAGCACTAGAATAGGGGGGTCTGGGGGGTTCTCCCCCTAAAAAAATTTCAAAAATTGAACATCATTTCCAGAGCTAAAATAGGGGGGTTTGGGAGGAAAATTTCGAAAATTGATCATCATTTGATTTGGTGCATTTTGACCAATTTCAGAGTGAAGGTCCAATTCCCAGGTCAGATTTCAGCATATGCAATTGCGTTATTGACAATCCATAACCATCTATTTTGATTTCCAGTTAAAATTCTGACTTTTTAAGGGGCCGCACATCCCCATCGAGATCCGCAAGTGCCTTGGCAAAAGCTTCCCCTTGGTAAAACTTCTCCCCTTGGTAAAACTTCTCCCCTCTTGGTAAAAGCTGGCTACAGGTCTGTATCCGTACCGAGTGTTTAGGTCTGGTCTGAAGCTCATTTCAGATAAACATTTCCCATTTCAATAAAATCACACCAAAAATAATATGTCTCTGACTTTAAAGATGCATGAATATTTTGTATTAATAGGGTATCGACACCAATACTGTACCATTGATATGGTTTCGCAATATGCGCTATTTCTAACTTTCCCGCACTGGTGTTCAATGGCAATGCACATGGGCTTTCAAGAGATTTTCGCACTGTTGTATTGAATTTTATTTCAATTTTGACCAGTTCCTGTGAAGGTACATCATGGGCTTTCAAGAAAAATCTCTCGAACTTCAGGTTAGGTCCTAGAAGCCCCTGGATCAACTGGGTACATTTTTGACATAATATTTTCACAGGTAGGGATCAAATTCGCCCCTTCCCGTTCATACCGCCGTTTTCCGTAGAGGTTACCGCGCCTTCGAGTAGAAATACCGCCCCTTCGAGTAGAAATCACGGACAGGTAGGTCATAGAACTGCATCTAAATCGTAATTCACAATAATTATCCGATCTGTTTATGGTCTAATAAGTTGAATCACATATTTATCTACCATTTTCACCCATGTCCCACGCCAGCTTACCTCAAGTTTCTTCATAAACGGGCGCACAGTCGGGAATTATCATTCGAAAATCTCTCGTGGCCAGTTGTTTTGGTAAAACTCGTGTTTGTATTAGTTCCCCCAGCTACCACATATAATTGGAATTGTGCCATGAATGTTAAAGATAATATCCTTTTGTTCGTTCATATAATATTCCATCCCATTTGACGATCAACACAATTTGACACGAAGCTCCACTGTTTCTTTGTAACAGTTCCACACCTTATTAGTAGGTGTACTGTACGTACATTGAATATTGATTCCGGTTCATCTGCTGGCGAATTTCTCGCGAATAGGCCCATGGGCGTTTATTTGAAAGTGGGGTGTATGAAAAGGTTTTTCCCTCTTTAAAAAGGTAACTGGTCAACTCAACCCCAAGTCAACTCAACCCAAGTCAAGTCAACCCTTAGTCAACTCGACCCCAAGTCAAGTCAACCCTTAGTCAACTCGACCCCAAGTCATCTCAACCCTTGGTCAACTCAACCCTTAGTCAACTCGACCCCACCATATTTAAATATCTATAAAAACAATTAGATGTACCTTTCATTATGATATTGATGAATTTTGAAAGAATTATGGATAAATTAGAAACTAGATATAAATCGGAAATGTTAAGTAATTTTCTGAATTTATTGATTGTAAAAAAGTTAGGTGAATTAATTCTAAAAGATTAAATCATATTGGTTTTATCTAGAGAAGTTTATGCTAAACACTTTTAATTTAACAATTTATAATTTTTATGAATATGACATTTATTTACAAAAATAATACGTGATTAATATGAGTATAGTTTTAACAGAATCTTAATAGGGCTATTCACGATGCTATTCATATATTTCACACCTTGTTTTCTCCCTCTCAATATAGGCCCATGGGCGTTTATTAAAAATTCTTTCAAATAAACGCCCTGTGCAAAATAAACACCCGTAGGCCTATTCGCGAGAGAGAGTAAAGAATAACTTGTAGATTTGTGATCATAACCACTGGCGAATCCAGAAGTTAACAAGGGGGGGGGGGGGTGTACATTTCAAATCCAAAAACTTTGAATGCCCATTTTTGATAATTTGACCTAAAAAGGCCCACTGCAAAAATTTTGGGCACACAATTGTTTGTGGGCCCCGGTAATTTGGCTCATTAACATAAATGTGACGACGTTTTTGCACTTTAACCAACCAGGACAGCAGAGGTTTTGATTTTCGTGGCCTCTTTGTTTAAATGTTTACGACATGAAGGTGAGAAGTTCTGCTGTATTTTATTGCAATTCTTTAAAAATCGATGGGCTGCGATTTGAGAAATTCTAATCTATTTACATGACTATGATTTGTATCGTTTGTATCGTTTTTGAAAGAACTCTAAAAACGACACAAATCACGTGTAAATAGTTCTCTGTGATCTGAACTTTGCCAATTTAACATTAATCTGAATAAAAGGAGAGTTCTACCTAACTGAAACCAAAATACGATTAAGGTGCGTAATCCAAAAACGAAAACGGCGGAATTTGACAGAAACTGTAAAGTCGAAACAATGCTGGTATAACAGGTATATATTCTTAAAAATTTAGCCATTTAAACAGTAAAATCAATCAAATTTTACGTTGGACGAGGTGTGAAGGAACAAAAATGACCCAAAATCCAAGAAAAACGTACTTAACTGAAATGGTGGATGTCAGGGGGTAATTTGTGTGCTGTCCTACGAGCAACCTAGACATATGTAAGTACCCTTAAAAACGTAGATGATATGAAACACATTCCTCTAACTGAATATACTATGAAGAAAGGGCTAGGTTGACTGAATTAAAAGATAGAGCCTTTGTATTCGTAAATTCTGTCGATTATCTACTCGAAGGAGCGGCAACCTGTACGGAAAACAGCGGTATGGACGCGAAGGTGCGATCTGATCCCTACCTGTGATTTTCATTTTGAGACTTCAACTTCAATCAAGCTTATTTCCTACACTGTATAGTCTATACTGAATATTACAAAAGTTGATTAAGAAATCTATCCTTACCTATAATCTATCTATCTTCTGTCAGTATATATTCTTACAGCAGCACCTCTGATTTGTTGTTCAAGACGTCCCTCGACCTTTCAAAATTAGGGCCTACTGAATTTGCAGCAAAACAAATTCTTGGTGTGTCACATTGCTAATACGGGCTGAATAGTGACGTCACTCACGTGTCTGATGAAATCAAATCTTACAATAGAGTCGTAATTACCATCCAATCTACCCTGAAACGATTCCAAAACTAAGACGAGGAATAATCGGAACCAATACTTAACACATCTACCACCCAAAATTACTAAAATGACTGAGGAAGAAGCGGTAAGATCTAAATCAATTGAATTTTTTTAAAAATCTGGGAAAAAATAAAAATGGCCTCCATCCAGTCCTTTGACTTCTGCCTTCACCGGCATTCTAACATATATCATATATCCAATGTATAGAAAGTATAGGGAATACCAGAATTCAGAGATAAATTTATCTCTATGAAAACTCACCCGTTATTATTTTGTATCAGCACTACTATACAGGTTTACTGAGCACAGCTGGCTCTGACACACCGTTCAAATATACCGTCTTGTGAAGTGGTTTACTCCCAACTTCCAGCAGGCGCACTGGAATAAGTTAACAGTATTTAAGAAGAAATTCATAGAAATTCCAGATCTGGTTCGCACCATTTTTAACTTTTTGCGCATGTGTGTACTTTTCAGGCGCATGGGCATCGCCGCTAAAGGATCACGTGACTATTCATATTAAGCTAATGGGACTTATTTTGTAGCAAATCTTTACTTTCGAAACCAAAAATGGCTGCAATCCAAATTCAAAAGTTTTGTTGTCTGATAGAACATTGATTTACTACAACAGACTGTTGAACTACAACAGACTGTTGAAGGATCAAAATAAGGTAACAACAAATAAAGTGTATTGTGAAAATTATGAAAATAAATCGGAATCTCCAATAGGCGAGATTTTAATCCAAGAACCTGGGAAATGTAAGTTATCAGCCATGGTCTAAATAACATCATGGTCAAAGTAGCCAAAATAGCTCTATGACAAAATAACCCTATACTTCAATCCCCATATTTCCCCAATAAAAAAAGTTTTTGCCCAAGAAGTACTTTTTTCATGGCCTGACTGTGTTGACCATAGGCTCTACCACCTGAAATATAAGAATTACACAAAGATTGGGAGTCTTACTTATCCTCTAGAGGTTAGAACACACATTGCAATGAAACCCCATCACCTTTGTTGCGTCAACCATTGAGCATTTAGCATGATATCCAAGAGGTAAAATAAGGACCCTAAAAATGAATGATTTCCTTGTAAGTTCCCAAAGTTTCGATATGAAAAATTACCAACACTTGGGAAAATGAATGTTTGTTCGTTAATTTTGTGATTTATAAGTTTGTGTATTCTTCTATATTTTGGTCTAAATTTTAAAGCATCACAAACAGATCCTACTGTATTAATAGACTAATACAATAGGCAACCCATTCATACTTTCTGCACAGCATTTTGTTCAGACCAATAGTTCTGTAGATCATGCAGTTTCTTCTATCTTAAAACAGGCCATCCTCCTCTGCCCTGTCTTAAGCTCATCTGCATACGACCGCAAAACTGTCTAATTAATTTCACATCAGACATGGTTGGATGACATGTCACCAAAGTTCAAGGGTCAATACATTATTTCATGATAGGGGCAACGCCTTCACAGAAGTCAACACGAGGAAAAATGGAAAAGTCCAAAAAGCATTTACACAAATTTCAATCAAGTACTCTCATTTTCTTCATAATGAACAAAACAAAGGTGATATGGTTTCATTGAAATGTGTGTTCTTACCTCTAGAAGGTAAGTAAGACTCCTAATCTTTAGGTAGCTCTTATATTTCAAGTGCTACCAACGCAGTCATGCCAGGAAAAAAGTAGTAAACAACTGCTACAGCTGATACTCCCTTGGTGTGAATAAGTATGAAATTAAGTGAATTTTCAAACATTATAGTGCAAGCCAAATTACATGGCCAGATTATGAAAATGTTAATCTTTCAAACCTCATTATTGATAAAATCAGTTTTATTGGTCAAGGATACGGAAACAGAACTCATTTACATTTTCATAGAAATGGATGATGCAAGTCTGAGAGAAACAACTGATATAAGTTTTAGTAATCCTGTTTTTTAGGATAAACTTAAGTCAAGTAAACAGTAAACACATAAAGAATTAAAGTCTATACCAAGCATGATCAAACTGGAATCTTAATAAACGAGAAATATTATTAGCAAAAGGAAGTTTTAACTTGACAAGTCTATAAAAAATTATGATATATTTAGATGCAGTAGATATGGTGAGTAAATGAGGATCATTTTCATTTCCTAGAAAAAAAATCATTTTTATGTTATGATTTTTATGGCACCATCACAAGTGGTGAAATATTGTTATTCTCAAACTTTTTTGTTTTTGACAGTGGTTGGTGTTCGGTTGTTGATGTCCAGTGGTTGGTGTTTGGTGGTCGGCATTTGCAGTCTTTACTTTGTAACAAATGGCAGATGGTGACATTTTGCATGTTTGCCTTTTGTTGACTTTCAAAAAGGCAGTGAAGTTATCACAATACATGTGGACTATCATGATTTCACTCAGCTTAGGAAATAACTTGTTATTTGTTTAAACAAAGTCCATTTGTCTAATGCGATTTTGTCATGTTTTCATATTTTGACATTGTTTGTTGTTTATCCAAATTGTAACTTTTAAGTGAATGTGGTCCATATTTCAGTTTGTAGATTTTCATTTATAACATATTGAAAGTTATGATTTCTACAAATGGTATAAATTATAAAATGGTTTTAACCCCATAGGCAATCAATTAACATATCTATGTTCATAAGAGTTGTATTAAATTCAGGTTAAGATGACTTGCTAGGTTTTAATGTCTAGTTTTGTTTTATGATTTGGCAAAGGCAAATAAATATGTATCTGTCATAATAGTATACTGTACGCCCGGTATTATTTGCGAGCTTTAATTTCGCGAATTTTGCGAAAACACGGTTTCGCGGCTATTAAATTTCGCAAATTACACAATGCGTGCCGGGCTATGTTTGCTCTTTCTGCATCGTTATACACCTTATATGTCCAGCGTTTGGAATTGGACTTCATGTTATCTTTTGCAATTTGCACTTCATTTGCAATGATGTCATCGATATCATTATTGGGCCTACTGGTGGTACTGGGCAGAATCAGCCAACGTAAAATGGACATTACTGAAGTCCTGAAGATCGTGGATATCCAATTATCGCCCAATAACACTAGACGAAACGTTTACACAAAACAAAATGCATCAGAGCCCCGGGTAATAACAAATTCCCGGGGATTTAATTGGCAATTTCGCGACGATAATTTTTCGCGATTTTAAACCATCGCGAAAAGCGCGAAAGTTAATCGTACGCGAATAATACCAGGCGTACAGTAGCTCATCATTAGTGATTGTTTTGGTCTTGGAGTAAGTTGTAAATGTTGTAACAAAAATTTTAGAAAGTATGAATGACCAGGAATGGTGGGGCCCCCCCATGATTCTCAAAATTGAGACAATGGTGAATTAAACAGTTACTGTACTCCTGGTAAATTTCGACGCTATAAAAGAAGAAAATGAACATACAGTCTGACAGTATAGTACTAGTACTACAGCAAACGAAACATATCAAAAGTCCCAGGTCAAATCCCCGGGGATTTAAAAGACAAATTTCGCGACGATAAATGTTCGCGATTTTACTACATTCGCGAACAAAGTGAAATTAAATCACACGCGAACAATACCCGGAGTACAGTATAGTAAATCTTGCCCACTGTCTGATTCTTCCTTCAATATAAACTTAAATTAAATTTACTATGACCTATTTTTCAGTTATTCGATCCTACCATGAAGAAGAAAAAGAAAAAAAAGAAGACTGTTTTTGATCCAGATGCTCCAGTAGATGGCGGCACTGTAGAGACCCCCACAGAGACAAAAGTAGAAGTGACGGAAAAACAAGATGAAGAAGTGAAAGAAAACAAAGGTGCATACATCCTCTATTTTGTGTACAATTGTGGTGCAGGCCCTTAGGGGGGAGCGAAGGGACTCCCCTCCCCCACTGCCAAAAATTCTATCAAAATCATGCAGTTTTTCACCATTCTGAGCACTTTTCACATGATTTTTAGCCAAAATTTATCAAAAAGCCCCCCCCCCCCCTGGTTACAGGCCCGTGGTGGCTCATTTTAACCAATATTTGAAAAGGGGAGCAATCTCTCCTCGTTTGAAACTTTTATTTTTTGGCTGTTCAAAATTCCTTAAGCAGTTAACTTCAACTTGGGCAAAAATTATTTATCGTTCAACTTTATCTTGAATTCTACAATTAACCAATCGGTTTTGAAAAGGTTATATTTCAAGAAGTATTTAGAACATGGAGCTCGGCTGTTTGAAACAGATATTTTAAAATTGATCAAAGTAAAACATATTTTCAAAAAAATTTGGGCTGGAGTAGTGGGAGGATTGGGTTCCGAAATTTGTTGAGTTAACAGGGTTTTCATATTATGTACCAAATTACATTTAGTCATAATAACCAACTGAAATCATTACTTACTCTATTTAATCTGATGTGCCAGATTTAAGAAATACAAAATTTAGTAAATACCCATAGACACGACCTGTACATGTAAATTTTGATGATGTTTTTCCAGTTGAACTTGACTTCACTGATGATTTTGGAGGCAAGAAGAAGAAAAAGAAGAAGAAGGTGTTTGATATGGAAGAAGTGAAAGATGCAGTACCAGTAAGTTCTCATTTAAACATGTATTCATTTGAGATTCAGATAAAAAATGTCCGATATCTACTTCTTTTCCTAAAAAGTTTACAGAATCTCGATTACTTGCTATTTTTGTAGATTTTGGTCGTGAAATAGCATCAGAATGCAGAATTTTGTGAAAAAAGCAAATGTGTTCAAAAAATTTTACTGAAATTAAGTAGTCCTGCATCAAGACTTTTATCTTGTAATTTCTCCACCTTCCATCTTATTGATCTAGAACAGGGAACAGGGAAATAGTTGGCCTATATGATTTACATGGGTGTAAGTTCTAGCATTGATTCAAAACTACATTGTATTAGCTTATTATGTCAAATAAAAAGATAAAGTTTACACAAAAAAGTGCTATCAAATAGTGCAAAAAGAGAACATTAAGGCTGGTACAAAAAGTCTTTGTTTTAAATTCTTGTTAACATTTCAATCGAAGGTCAATTTTTGTATGGGCAATGCCAAATTTAAATAAACCTTTAATTATAGGAATCAGAAGACAAAACAGAAGAAAATGACAATTCCACCCAAAAAGTAACAGATACTGACCTAGATTTAGACTTTACAAAACAGAAAAAGAAAAAACGCAAGAAGATTACATTTGATGAAGACACAGCAGATAAAATGGAAACCGAAGACAAAGATGACGGTATGTTTATACTGGTTAATGTACACGCAAACACAAGCACTTCTGTAGTAAGAGAGGCACAAGAATGACACGATCCTAAATTTATGATTTGAAAGATTATTGAAAGTATCAATCAAACAGTAGTCTTAGAATTTCCATTGAGATTACCACGCTCCATTCAACAAACTTAATCTGTTTACTAATAAATTTCTAAATTATTTCTTTGTCACACACATTATTAAGAAAAACAAATAGAATGGTGATAAGTGCACTATTTTAAAGAATGCTCTACTTCTATGTTTCTGATGCAGATGGTACAGATTTCATAGATTCATCAGGCCCAGCGTGGTCAGGCTCAGACAGAGACTACACATATGATGAGGTAAGCTGTGCAAAATTTTTCTCCAGCATTTGGCTTATTACATATATGTATACTATACTCCTCACAACATACTTTGTGAAGTAATTTTTTGTAGTACTGATTATTACTTCATAATAATATTCAATTCTCTTTCCCAGAGGCAACTGGGTACTTCACCCAAGTGTGAATTCAAAAATTAGGCTTATTTTGTGCCTATGTGAAAATCTAAATTGACTTGCTCATTAACAGCAGGCAACAGTTGAATTTATCAAGTTGTTTTTCCCAAGATGTTGTTCTCATGATGAAACCCCTGTGTAAGGACAATATTTTTAATGAACTCTTTATTGCAGCTTCTAACTAGAGTATTTGATAAGATGCGGGAAAAGAATCCAGATATGGTAGCTGGAGAGAAAAAACGCTTCGTTATGAAACCACCACAAGTCATGCGAGTCGGCACTAAGAAGTCCTCATTCTCAAATTTTGCAGAAATCTGTAAAGCGTTACACAGACAACCTAAACATCTTCTAGCCTTCCTTTTAGCTGAGTTAGGAACCAGGTATGGCATGTGATGTATTCTCAATGTGTATGTGACATATCAAGATCATATTACATACTGTTAATTTGAAGCTATTTAATTTTGAGACATTTGCTCTTCAGTTAAAATCCAGTTAAGGCTTTTAGTAGGCTACTGTAGACTGGTAATTTAATTATGGTAATTATTCATCCAAAGTTTTGGTGAATATGTTAATTGGCAAAGTTTTTAAATCTTCAAATTCGCCAAAATTTAGTGAGTGTAAAATTCACCCAAATTACAGAAGCTGTGTTTCTCAGCATCAGTTCAAATCTCTTTCTAATTCATATTTATTGGTATGACACTATATCTCAAATTTTTTAAAAATTCCAGATGAAATAGTTCATTAAATGCCTCTTTATAAATACTGATTGGAAATGGTATTCTATGGTGTAAGATTGTTGATATCTGTTGTTAATTCCTAATAAACATCATCATGCAATACAATTCTTTTTTCAGTGGTTCCATAGATGGTATGAATCAGCTCATAATAAAAGGCAGATTTCAGCAAAAACAAATAGAAAATGTGCTTAGGAGATATATAAGTAAGTTATATGTAACAACCTTTCCTATCAAGCCTTATTAGACTGTAAGTTAAAAGATAATAGTGGTTGAATATTTTGGAGATATGTTGATTCAGGTTGGATAGTGTTGAGATTCTTTGGACGTTTAACATGTTCTATAATTACAGTTAATTAGTGTAAATAATGATCAAAAAAATAATTCAAAAAAGTACATAAAAATGAGGCGACACATTTAAAAATGAGAACTTGGCCTTTTATAAATTGATCGTCTTTATATTGATTACACATCATGCAAATGTAAATGGTCATTTTATTTTGCAGAGGAATATGTGACTTGTCACACCTGTAGGTCACCTGACACAATTTTACAAAAAGATACCCGTTTGTTTTTCCTACAATGTGAAACGTGTGGTTCTCGCTGTTCTGTGGCTAGCATCCAATCAGGATTCAAGGCTGTGACGGGAAAACGTGCCGCCATCAGGGCTAAGACGTCATAAAATGAGACAATTCAAAAACTGTATCGTGTTTTATAGAATAATTTAATTAACTATATACATATGCATATGGAGGCAATGAATATGGACACTCTCAGAAAACAATGTTTGTGCAAAACCAGCCAGACTTTCATCATTTCATTAAGATTATCACGACATGGTGACAATAAGTTCTGTTGAGATCTTTTTTCCATGTAAATGTACATGCGTTTAGTATTCTAGGGCACACTATCATGTGATTAAGGTATCTCTTGATATGTAATAATAATGATGCTACATGAAAAGCCATTGCAAAATAAGCTAAGCAATAGCATGGTATTTAATTATTTTATAAAGTTACTAAATTACTTTATCATGATACAAAAAATACTGGATGAAAATACTAGATTACTAACATTATTTGAAATCTCTGAAAATATTTTCAAAATTACAGGTAGTTTATGAAGTGTTGTCTCATCAAACATCATGTAAAGTAAACAAGTTCACCATCTAAACAAGTTTTAGACACATTTCTTTTTCTGCTCAAACTATGATACTTTTCAGTTAAAGGGGCTCAACCTTTAATATATTTTTTCTAAAATATACCCAAAAACTTAATTATAGCAATATGGATCTTCTGCTGTATGAGACACACTCCCTTCATTAATCTTGAAAATTCTCTTGGTGTTTACTAGAGTTCTTGTGGTGGGACCCACCCATTTTACTGCCCATGGGCGCTACACTAAGAGCCTTCAGTTAAACATTCACTGGGTCTAATAAACCCTGTTTTAAGCTTTAGCCTTGGATATCATAAGAGAATTTCATGGGCTATTTGAACAATGTTTCCAAGCGATAACTATGATATCCATAGGCCAGTTTATTATTTCCTGGGAGGAAATTTTTGTAAGACCATTAAGGTTTAGCCCCTGTAAGCAAAGTCAATGTACTGCACCTTAACTTTCTGATTTATTTTGTATCATGACAATCTTGCATTAAAGTATTCAAACTTTCTGTTCATTATTATTTTCTTGACATCCTGTCTATCTTGTTTATGTGATAAATTAAATAAAATATGTTTCTCAAACAATACTATCAATATATAAAATATTATGTGTGCTTTCCTTGGAGAGACCTTATATTTCCATAGAGGCCACATTGATAGAAAAATAGATATTTCCCCTTTGGTAAATGAAGGAATGAAGATTTATGATGCCATATTTGCAGCTAGCAATGTTGTTAAACTAAATTATAACAATGCAACACACTTGATCCTTTTGAATTTTCCAAAGTGGCAAAAAGAGGGGGTCGGGCAAACAAGAATGTTTTTTATCGAGTCGAAAATTCATCCATTTCCACTCAGGATCAGGAATGGAATCACATTTCCATCGTTGTATGATTTGAGACTTGTCTTGGGTATAAATCACTGTCTTTTAAATCTGGCAATTTACAGTTTCCACTAATCTGCTAATAGAAATGTTGAGCAAAGTCTGAATGCTCAGAATCTATTGTTGGAACTATAACTGTATAAGAGTTGAGAGAATTCCACTGAATATTATGTCCTATTATTTCATTTTGTTTGTTTGAGAAGATCAAATCATCAAAAGATGCGTGAGGGAAAATTGATTTCATCATTACCTCTCCCCCTAACTACACCAACTTTATTCCACAACTGCTGATAATTGGAAACCATCCCTTAGAAGCCTATGGTTCAACTTCATGCCATATGGAAACAACAACAACAACATATAGATTAAAGTTGAGATATAAACATAAACATGTACACGATTTATTTTTTACTAAAGATGACTTCTAAAGAATGCAAACAAATGCTACATGGTTATATTTCCAATCCCGGGAATATTGTATTTCGTTCAGAGTATTTTGCTTCGAAGAAATTATATGTGGTGTGTCACTCAGCGCCATTTTTGACTTTGCAAAAATATTTTGTGATTTCTCCAATTTTGGAGTATTTTTACGCTCATAGAGAAAGATTTAAATTCACACATTATGTTAGAAGAAAGAAGAGTTTGAGTGTGGACAGTATGGATGGACGGGGCGTAGATCTTCAACCTATATTTGCCAAATTAGGTAGGCCAATATTTTTTCTGCTTTGATTTTCTCCCCGACTGAATCCGATGGTATGCGTAAAATGTATACTGCATTGGTGCTGAAAATCTCTGGATTTGGAGTTTTCTCTTGCACTTGTAGGTTCATTCACTGAATACCTACAGTGGAGGACAAAAATAAAACTCAACGTTCACAAGTTGTCACAATGAGCTTATTTCCAAGTCTCGTGTCTCAAACTCTCCCAAGCGGTAGAAAAATACTTCCCGTTCACTAAAGTAGCACAATTAATGAATCCAAAGCTTCATACCTGCAAATAATGGATAAATCCCTACCAAATCGAATGAATGTTTTCATGAATCGCCATGTTTGTTATCCAAGGACAGTTGACTCCCAGAATGCAACATCAGTTAACCGTATTTACTCATAACAGGTTTCAAAATGGCGGAACAGCATTTTGAAAGCTGGCACGTGTCATGTTGCATTCTGGGAGCCAATCCTCCGTTCCGGCGCAATCGGGCGACAAAATCACCTCAACATTTGAAGAGTCGGCATAACATGTGAATATCCAATTCAACTTTTGAAGTTCTTATTTGTCATTAGGGACACAAATTCCACTATATTTGGACTTACTAAGACGGAGAAAATAGAGCACTGAATACACTGAGGTAAGAATTTATTACATGTGCGAGAGCATGTAATTTTCATAGCTTTTGCAATTCTTGATGATCCCCACTGTACAGCGTACGTCATTTTTCTTCAACATATGATGGTATTGGTTTTGTCCCGCTAAATCGTTTTCTTTCTATCCAGTCGATCTGTTACGTCATGCGCAAAGCTCCATTTAGTGATATTTTCATTTCAAATATGGCGGCCAATCCGATGTCTGACAACCCTTAAAAAAAATCTAGGCAGTGTGCATTTTTACCTTCTGTGAAATAACAAGTGGAATTTAGTAGGTTTTATTATCATTCTGCATTGTAATTCTATGTGTTGTGGTGTTAAAACGTCAGCAGAAATACATATCTATACGATGATCGAGTGAATTAGATAACAGATTTTTCGAAAACCCGTCTCCTGCTAAGGATGTAAAAACTTGTATTAACATGCTCAAAAGTGTAATATACCTCAATATCAAGCTAAATCAATGTTGTGTCTAAAACATGTACCTGATCTACCCAAAACAGCTTGTCATTCACGTATACACGCTTAGCAAACATAGCAAAATGATCCGAATCTTGGAATTTCGTTCGAGAGCTAGTAATGCTTGCTACATGTCCTCATCAAAGTGTTCATCAGACTTCGCGCATGCTCAGGAGAAAATCATGAACCAATCACATTTATAAATTAATTTTGCGCATACGTCCTACAAGGGTAAAGAAATTCGTCACGAAACTCACTTCAAAAAATCAAAAGCGGACTGACGGCGTATTCTACTGTGCGGGGATCTCAGATTTTCAGTAAAGTATTTTGGGATCTTTCGAGTGAGGTAAGTCTGGTTCGAATCATAGCATCCAAAATAAGTAGCGTTTAATTACTTCCACCATTCATTAAATCAGAGGTAGAATGCTCGCTTAGCACGCGGGAGGCCCGGGTTCGAATCCCGCAATCGCCTTTTTATTTTTTTTAACTAAATGATTGTTCTTTGACATTACGCAGATAATTTTTTTTTATTTACATAAACTTTATATTAGAGCTTGAAAATGTAAAAACAATATATGTCAACATATTGCGTTTTGGAGCGATGTGCAGGTTTAATGTATTCAAGCACATTCGAATGTGAACGTTTCTTACCTCCTCAGTAAAAATATTTGTGCTTTTCCCATCACATTGTAACAGTGGCGCATCGTGCATATTTTCAGGAGGTCAAATTTTTTATATAGTTTAAAGAGAACCGTCTTTTGATTTTATCAACTTTGATTCAATTTGAATTTGTATAGTTAAGAATCTAATGCCAACTAAATAAGTAGATTCTTTGTTTTGCATCCTACAAAATCCAAAGCATGGAAGGGTACAAGGAAAATAAACACAAACTCAAGAAAAAGCTTGCAAGCTAGGTCATATCAGGTTCGTATAACCAGCTTTTGCAAATTTAAGTTTTTCAAAAGGATCAAGGGGTGAACATTTGACAATTTTCAAGTGGCCCAGAAATCTTGAAAATGCTCAGAATCGTGAAAAATTGTACTGATTTTGAGAGAATATTTGGCCAATGGAGTGGTCCACTTGAACCCACGAATGCCCCCCCCCCCCTTGAATATATACATTTTAAGGGCATAAAGGTTATTACAAACACATCTATACAACTATATTTATTAGACATAGATATGAAACATTCAGAACTAGATAACAGCAACGCGAGGTGGAGCAAATCCCATCGAACTTTTGATCTCAAAATCGTTCAACTACTTTTCAAGTTTTAGTAAAAAAGTAAAATAAGACTTTAAAATACTGTAGAGGCCACTTTTCAAAATGGCCACCTGGCCAATGTGCCATGCTAATGAGTATCAACATACTAGGGGGGTAGGGCCGAAAAATTTTGAACGCAATGCGTGACATATACGTAATTCGCGTGAAAAGTCCGAACGAAATGCGTACGTTTTTTTTCGGCGTTCGTATTTTTGCTGTGTAGACGATCTTTTTTAGAAATTTTTCTACTGAAACATTTTTGCTTGACAATTACCAGGTAAAATGCGTATTTGCGTGCACAGGGAGCTCAAGTTGGAACTATACGTAATCATTTAGTAAACTGGACTGGGAAATCAGAGGTCGAAGGGTTTTTCAATAAAATATATTCCAAAAATTCTTGACACCCAGTAAGTCGTAGGGTCGAAGGGTCGTAGGTCGAAGGGTTTTTAGTACATTCCAATAAATAGAGGCCCAAGAATATGTATAAAAATCGAGTCAAATACACCAAGTATTAAAGAGATTACTGTCTTTACTTTGGGTTTACGAAAACGACCAACCCTATCGACCACCGACCGGTCAGTGTTTTCCATAGGTAGCCTCAAAACAGGGTTTGAAAAAATATTTAATCTTATGAAATCGTGTTGCTATTGTCACTTGGTTTAGGTGCCACTGACCAATTTGACAACTGGAAAACGATATTCCTGATAACGATAGAAATTGTGAATCCAATCGAATGAAGTTTGGAGGGATATAGAGAACAGCTCTGTCCATACTGTTGTCCTTATATTGGTTGCAGTATAAACAAGGCCCCCAGTAGAGAAAAAATAAATTTTTCTGAGCTATCAGGGCAATGTTTGGCCATGGTTGAAAGCCTGTGGTTTGGCTTAACATCTTCTTTGTCAGACTTATTTTTTTTAAATGGATTTAAGCATTTAGAAGTGTAAATTAAGTTTAAAGTTACCATAAGAGGAGTCTCACTTATATATTTTTAAAATTACAAGATTTTAACTGGAGGAATTTCAGCTGAAATAACGTTCATTCAGATGGTTTCTTTTTACTAAATGTAGGTCCATGATCGTTGGATACTCCCTGCAATAATGTTCTTCCTAAAGAATAATGCCAACATTTTAATAAGGTTTAAAAAGAGCCTATAAAGTTTATTTTGGATGTGAACCCATGAGGTAAGTCTTCCTCGCTCATTGCTGATCTTTGCTAGGACGAAATACACTTATAAGATCAATTACATGTAGTTAATGTTGCCCAGGATCAAATTGTATGCTTTGATTCCGTGTTTTCATGGACCAAATATATCAAAATAGTTTTCCAATTTACGTGTGATTGTGTAAAAAACGACTGCCGACATGGACCAGGCTGTCTAGAGTGACTGGTTGGTGGTCGGTGGTCAGTGGTCATTCTTTTTCGTAATTTCTTTACTTTTTGTATTTGACTCGATTTTTATACATGTTCCCAGGCCTATGCTAATCAATCACATGTTAATTTGGCTAAAGTCTTCCACCTGATTTATCTACTTTGACCATGAAAAATAAGACTGAGCTAAAGAATAGTTTACCTTTTAGAAGTTAGTTGTCCATGGTTAAACATTCAACCTAACAGCACGTAACCTTTCTTGGGTCAACCATTGAGCATAATCACAATATCCAAAAGATAAAAAGTGTAAGTGTAAAACAGACTTACTTCTTCATGAATTCCGGAAGTTTTGATTTTGAGCATGCATGCACATATAAATATATAACAAAGATCGCACCACCATCTAAAGGTGAAAATATTGTTTAAACACCTATCATGTATAGACAGATAGAGACCCCCCTAAAATTACTGTGTTGCTAGCATTGCCGAGACAGATGCACCTGTCTCTGCAATACTGGCAACACAGTAATTTCAGAGGGATCTCTATACATATGGTGTTAAAGTGAACAACATGTACGCATGCATGCTCAAAATTTCCGGAATAAATTAGTGTAAAAAGGCTTTATGTACACCCTGTAGAAGGCCTACAGCAGCATCCATACATCAATTATTACTTGTGCATCTTCAATGTGACTTTAAATTATAATTATCATCTCTCCGTAGGTCACCAACTTGAGGAGATCAGACTGAGGGCATTGAACAATATACTATCTAAGCTAGAGCATAATCTCATATGTGAGTCGGACCTTGTTCAAGAGAAACATTTTCTGATTCGACTGATTGAGTGGTTCAACTTCCCAACAACTCCTCAAGAACTTGATGTCCTGAAGCTGATATTAAGACTTGCTAAGGTATGTGCAGTATTTCTTGAATTCCTATGTGTGATCATGGATACATGTACCATATTAATAACAGTGCATTTAACATAATTGGAAAAATATAAGATGGTGCAGTCAATTGAGCATTAAAAACTTTCCCAGCATCTTGGTACTCATTACAGTAATAGTCTGTGAGTCTGGCCATGTTATCTGTAGTGTTGTCGTGATTAACCGATACATCGCGATATACATTGCCAAAGCTGATTCTGGCAATGCATCGATGTCTGAAACAAAACATCGATGTTTTTAAAAAAATTTAATTTGCTAAAAATCGCCCTTTCTTATCTTATTTTGACGCAAATCGCTTACCTTTTTTCATGTCTTATTTCATTTTCCAATGTTTTCTGATATTCTTTCGCTTTAAAACTGTTTAAGCTAGTCGAAATGAACCATCAATCCCAAAAAATTACTTTACCTACATTTCACCGTTACTAGAAGTTCCCGGATGTACCAGCGTACTCTTATTAATTTGTTCTGTTCGGTATTTTAGTGCATTAGCGTTTGGTATTTCAGGGAACTTTCCTCGAACTTTTTCTCGATGAACATCACGATGTGCATCGATGTTAACTACTGAAAATTGCCGATGCATCGATGTACGATTATGGCACATCACGACAACACTAGTTATCTGTAGTGTATATCTTGATTGCATTGAAATCTGATTACCCAGGTACTTCAGGTAGCCCTATTTTTATGGGATTTTCCAATTTAGAGTCAATATAGTTCATTTGGCCTGTCTATGTAGGTCAACAACTTTTTTAGGGTGTGTCAACTCAAAATTTGTAACAGTTCACTTTGTCATATAGTGTTCTAAGCTTTTATTTGGTCTATCATACATCATTACATCTACATGTACAAAATATACAAATTTTACTAGTACATTGTGCTAAATTGTTCTCACTCTTCGTAAACATATTCTCAACAAAGAGGTTTTGTACTTTTATAAACAGATGAATTAATGACATACTATGTGTTGACTGAGGTCCCTCATATGGATGATGGGATTCAAAATATAGTGAATCAAGTTGGGGTTTGTTTATTTAGTTTAAAACAATACTTTGCCAAGTATCAAGGTGAGGTCCGAAGTTTGTTGAAGCAAGATGGTTACTCTTGAGCAAAGAGTAGAGCTCCTATAGCTCCCAAATATCCTCCATGGTTACTCTTGAGCAAAGAGTAGAGCTCCTATAGCTCCCAAATATCCTCCATGGTTACTCTTGAGCAAAGAGTAAGGCTCCTATAGCTCCCAAATATCCTCCATGGTTACTCTTGAGCAAAGAGTAGAGCTCCTATAGCTCCTAAATATCCTCCATGGTTCACAAATGATAAATTCATGGGACCATTCTGAAAATAAGTTTTAAATAAATTAAAACACATAGATTTAAAATGGGTTTTTTCTTTGTAATATCAAAGCACAACACAAAACCACTCAACCACCTGATAATATAGGAATCATCTTATAATTCATGATTATCCCATCGAACGAAGTTCGGAGGGATATAGGGAACTCCGTCCGTATGTACGTACATCCGTCCGTCCGGGCAATAACTCAAATACCGTTGGCCCGATTTTGTTCATATTTGGTACACATATACCCAATGAAAGTAGAAGTTATGCTTGAAAACCAATTTTCAAAATGGCGGCCATTTTAGTGCCGATTTTACAGTTATTTAGGTTCTGCATATAAAACTGTAATAACAATATGTTTTAAATGTAAAAAAGTTATATATGACATTGATTAAGCTAGAAATGTAAATATAGAAGAAATACATGGCAGCCATCTTGAAAAATGGCTGCCTTTACACGTCATTTTACGATTTTTGCTGTAACTTGAAAAGTAGTGGAGCGATTTTGTTCATATTTGGTATGTGAATACTTTAAGCATGGCACAATGTCTAATAACATTTTGGGTAGTATCTGGCCATTTTGAAAAATGGCCGCGATTTTTATGTTTGTTTAACATTTTTTACTGTAACTCAAAAAGTAGTGCAGCGATATTGTTCATATTTGGTATGTGAATTCTATAAGCATGGCACAATGTTTAATGACATTTTGGATAGTAGGCGGCCATTTTGAAAAATGGCCACCATTTTTACGTGTGTTATTTAACTTTTTTTACTGTAACTCAAAAAGTAGTGGAGTGATTTTGTTCATATTTGGGAAGTGAATACTTTAAGCATGGCACAATATCTAATGCCATTTTGGGTAGAAGTGGGCCATTTTGAAAAATGGCCACCATTTTTCAGTTTTTTACTATAACTTGAAAAGTAGTGGAGCGATTTTGTTCATATTTGATATGTGAATACTCGTGAGCCTTGCACACTGTCCCATGTCACTTCGCATAGTAGGCGGTCATTTTAAAAAATGGCTGTCATTTTTACATTTTTTACTATAACTCGAAAAGTCGTCGCATGAGAATAACTTTGTACTATCTCACATTTTTACGGAACTGAGAAATCAAGGTTTGAAAGTTTAGAGGTCTGTATCTTACTTAGTATTGCTACGTGAAACTTGATTTTTTGTATGTCACCTGGTCTCACCCTAGAGATATCTTATATGAAATATCATACCTTGAAACAATTTACAAGATCCTTTTTTAAAACTATGGAAATGGAGTTGATACAATTTCCCACCGGAATAACAGCTTATTTCTAATTTCAAATTGTCATATCTGATATCAACTGTTTCAACCAATCAACTCTCTAAGAATTGGTTATGTGACTTGCAAAACTTGGAGTTATAACAATCTTATATTAAAACAAAGTATGCCAATATGCATGTTATTGTATCTAGAATGAAAAATAATGTTTTGCTTTGTAAAAAGATCTTCAAAAACCAAAGAATTTTATTTAATAAAATAAAGAAAATTCAATTTATAAAACTTTAAAATCAATTTCTCAAATAAGTACAATTATTTCATAATTTTGGAACCTCAGGACACCCTTCAAAAAGAATTTATTGCCTTTGAAACTAAGGCAGAAGTACAATGCATTGAAACCAATGATGCCAATACGGTCCCCCACATATTTCCCTCGGTATAAACCCTGTAGCCTAAACCTCCCAGCACATTACAATGTAGCCCCTAAGGACCGGTCCGCTGATCATTATCAGGTTATTTTTTATACAGACCAGTTGATTTTTTCACTGGGTATAGGAGAATAACATTGCAACTGGTCCGTAATTCCATTTTGACCAGCAGGTTTCAGATCCTTTATAGGGCCAAAGACATAACCAATTTTTATTACATGTACATGGAAGAAATTTGAAAATAGAAAAATAATTTCTAATTCATTTTAGATTAATGAAAGTGATGAAACCTCGATTTAGGTAATCACATTTTGTTCATTGGGATGCAGCTATCATTATCCATTCATTTTCTGTTGTTTGCTACTCTGTGGAGTACAATTGGGAATTGAAGCAATTGTAGAAGTGGAGACTAAGAGTGGCTCTTTGTAAAGAAATTGAACCAATTTGTTACTTTTCCAAAATAAAATGTAGATGATGTAAAAACAATGATCCCAAAAATGCAAAAGAAAGGACAAATCTGAAAAACATACTAGTAATAAAATAACTAAAAAGATCCCAGATGTTCAGTGAAAAGCGCAAAGTAAATCATAGATGAAGAGAAAATAAAATAAGTGTTTTAAGGGACTATACTAACATAAAGATAACTCCTTATTGATATAGTGTATGGTCAGTGAAAGTTAAAGCTAGTTTAAATAGATTTAGCTTTTTTTCCACAAACTATAAAACATCATTTTGAAAGAGATTTCAATAGTATACAGACAGTGATTGCCTTTGAGCAATGTAGTGCAAAATATGACAGTTACTATTTGTTTTGATTACTATATCTAGTATATAACCTATTATAATGTACTCTATTTGAAGAAACAAATAAGTAGTCTTTCATTTTCAACATTTAATGATGACAGCTTCGTATATGCATTTCTATTGCATTTGGCCATTCAAACCCCTATAAGACCTGGTAGCAGGGAAGATAAAGGGTACTTTTGACTGCTCACATGATCTAATTAACTGGTCATTTGTACTTTTCATCTTCCCTGGTAGCAATTTAGGTTTTCGAGGAAATTAGTTATTCTATTTCATATCATGTGGCCATGAATAATCCAATGAGCATCCATAATACAAAGAGTAATTGAGGGCATATAATTTGAATATGCATGGGATTACACATACTGTATCATTTTATTTTTTTGATCTACTTGTAATAGTTCTAAAACTAAAACATGAAAGGCCAGGCATGCATGGTATTGTGTTACAAAACATTATTTCATTCTAGATACAATAACATGCATATTGGCATACTTCGTTTTAATATAAGATTGTTATAACTCCAAGTTTTGCAAGTCACATTACCAATTCTTAGAAAGTTGATTGGTTGAAACAGTTGATATCAGATATGACAATTTGAAATTAGAAATAAGCTGTTTGTCTGGAGATGGTACAATTTCACACTGAATTCTAGCTTAATGAGAGGGAATTGAGATGGGGCATGTATCTGAGATGAAAGCCTGTGTTTCAAATAGTAAAATTCCATGTCTATCTCAATTTTTTGAAAATGGCAGTTAGTACAAAGTTATTCTCATGCGACGAAGTATTGGAGCGATTTGTTGCCGTTGTTCTGGTTAAACAAGCATAACATTATTCAAATTATGAGCTATATCATATTAACATACCTTTGCAGAATTCATTTTTAAAGCAGCTGTGCTTGCTTTTGATATCTCCTGTCTTATAAGTGGGTGTGAGATGAAATTGCCACAGATGTACAAGTTGTGTAGCCCACTTGCTTGTGCAGATACAACGCTCATTTGTACTAGGCTTAGACACATGTTTGATAGTAATGTCCGTGCAATGTCTTCTGTTTTAAAATCATCTAGTATACCAAAAAGAAACATTTTAGATGCATGCGGATGAAAATGCTTTTACTGATCAACAATGTTGTCAGAGTTCCCTTAGGAGCAGTTAACAGGAAAGTGCATGTTGTTTTGAATTTTAAAAGAACAAGAAAATGTGATGCTGGTATTTCATTTCTAATGCTGGTAATTTATTTCTTAGGCTGGTAATTTTTATCTAAGGCTTGTAATTCAATATTTCTCTGATGTGGAACATACCTTTATCTTTGCTGACACACTTGCCAAATGAATAGACTAGTTGGTTAGGTTGTTCATCTACCATTGATTCATAAAAATCAAATGTTTCAGTATTCTCATTGGAATCTTTCTTTGTCGCTTCTGACTTTTCAATGGCTTGCTTAGCAGATTTTGGATCGGAATCATCAGTTTCTGGAGTTGAAGTTTCCTTAACTGCACCCAGGTCATGGGTCATTGTATCCACATTATCTGAATTTCCTCTCTCAGCTAAACTCATTAAGTCATCAAATGTCTAAAATATTTGTGACCATATACATGTATGGAGTAAGTATGTGTCATTTACTGATTGTATAATAAATTGTTTAATTGTTACAAAGATCACATGACCCAATGTTCAATAAGCTCATTTAATAAATGTGGTAGAAATAGAAAAACAACTTCTGCACCATTTCAATAACTTTGTATGAGATCAGAACTGGCTTCCAACAAAATTCCTGAAGATTAGTTTGGCCATTGTGTGGGGTCCACGATTAAACAGCTTTTTATTTAAACAATTGTTGATGTTTCTAAATAAAATGTCATGCTCCAGTTCTTTGTCAAAAGTAGACATTGAATCTAACCCTTGGTTAGTATAGATCAAAGAAGCCTTAACAATAATTGAATTTTCAATTATTTGGTAAAAATAATTTTTCAGTTTTGGATTGAGTAATGTTGATATTAATAGGGAGAGAGAGAGCATGTTTGCATAGAAAAGTATCGGTGTTTCATTCAAAATAATTAGAATTTTCTCGGACAGTACAAATTACCTGTACACATAATTTTTCATCCTCCTAAGCAGGTGTCCAGAATCCGTACCTCCTTCTTCCCCCCCTGCTATAACCAATTTGGAACCGCCCAATTAAACTATATTACGTGATCTTATTATGCTCAATGACTTACACATGATTTCTGTTGCAGTGTCGCGACAACAATCAGATTGCGAGTTCTTAATCAGGGAAATGCGAACTGCTTATCGCAGGGGGTAAAAAGAAAGAATATATTCTGGATTTTGAAGCCCTGTGTTCGGAGGTTGATAATTTTTCCCCTGCTCACTTACCTTTGCTCCTGTCAACAATCTGCCAAGTCCAGTGAACATCCTACCAGCTTGGTTGAGGACATTCATGAAAGTATACTTGCCATCCTCTCCCACCTATAACATAAGTGCGATACAATACCATATATACAACAAATGCATACAGTACAATAACTTACATTACAGTAAAGTGAGGTATATAATAACATATTTGCAATTTTACAATATAAAATTTGAGTTAAACAATATCAGGCTTGTAATACACTAATATTATACATTTGTGACGCAATTCAATACTATTGATAGTCATGGGGTCATTAACAGAAACTTTGTAGAGTTACAAATTACAAATCAATTGTTGTAACCATGGATATAATGACGTCACAGTTAAAGAACAATGGATTTTATGAATTCTTAAATTAACAAAGTTTGTGTTAATGGCCCCAGGTGCTTACCTTAAACAATGCTCCACCTGATCCTAACATCATAACTACACATGGGAACTGAATGGTAAATTCAATACTATTTATAGTCAGGTGCTCACCTTAAACAATGCTCCACCTGATCCTAACATCATTACTCCACATGGGATCTGAATGGTCAATTCAATACTATTTATAGTCAGGTGCTCACCTGAAACAATGCTCCACCTGATCCTAACATCATTACTCCACATGGGATCTGAATGGTCAATTCAATACTATTTATAGTCACATGCTCACCTGAAACAATGTTCTACCTGATCCTAACATCATGACTACACATGGGAACTGAATGGTCAATTCAATACTATTTATAGTCAGGTGCTCACCTGAAACAATGCTCCACCTGATCCTAACATCATTACTCCACATGGGATCTGAATGGTCAATTCAATACTATTTATAGTCAGGTGCTCACCTGAAACAATGCTCCACCTGATCCTAACATCATTACTCCACATGGGATCTGAATGGTCAATTCAATACTATTTATAGTCAAGTGCTTACCTGAAACAATGTTCTACCTGATCCTAACATCATTACTCCACATGGGAACTGAATGGTCAATTCAATACTATTTATAGTCAAGTACTCACCTGAAACAATGCTCCACCTGATCCTAACATCATGACTACACATTGGAACTGAATGGTCAATTCAATACTATTTATAGTCACATGCTTACCTGAAACAATGTTCTACCTGATCCTAACATCATTACTCCACATGGGAACTGAATGGTCAATTCAATACTATTTATAGTCACATGCTTACCTGAAACAATGCTCCACCTGATCCTAACATCATTACTCCACATGGGAGCCGGATTGTCAATTCAATACTATTTATAGTCAAGTGCTTACCTGAAACAATGTTCTACCTGATCCTAACATCATGACTACACATTGGAACTGAATGGTCAATTCAATACTATTTATAGTCACATGCTTACCTGAAACAATGCTCCACCTGATCCTAACATCATTACTCCACATGGGAACTGAATGGTCAATTCAATACTATTTATAGTCAAGTGCTCACCTGAAACAATGCTCCACCTGATCCTAACATCATGACTACACATTGGAACTGAATGGTCAATTCAATACTATTTATAGTCACATGCTTACCTGAAACAATGTTCTACCTGATCCTAACATCATTACTCCACATGGGAACTGAATGGTCAATTCAATACTACTTATAGTCACATGCTCACCTGAAACAATGCTCCACCTGATCCTAACATCATGACTACACATGGGAACTGAATGGTCAATTCAATACTATTTATAGTCAGATGCTCACCTGAAACAATGCTCCACCTGATCCTAACATCATGACTACACATGGGAGCCGAATTGTCAATTCAATACTATTTATAGTCAAGTGCTCACCTGAAACAATGCTCCACCTGATCCTAACATCATTACTCCACATGGGAACTGAATGGTCAATTCAATACTATTTATAGTCAGATGCTCACCTGAAACAATGCTCCACCTGATCCTAACATCATGACTACACATGGGAACTGAATGGTCAATTCAATACTATTTATAGTCAGATGCTCACCTGAAACAATGCTCCACCTGATCCTAACATCATTACTCCACATGGGATCTGAATGGTCAATTCAATACTATTTATAGTCAAGTGCTCACCTGAAACAATCCTCTACCTGATCCTAACATCATTACTTCACATTGGAACTGAATGGTCAATTCAATACTATTTATAGTCGGGTGCTCACCTGAAACAATGTTCTACCTGATCCTAACATCATTACTCCACATGGGAACTGAATGGTCAATTCAATACTATTTATAGTGAGGTGCCCACCTGAAACAATGCTCCACCTGATCCTAACATCATGACTACACATTGGAACTGAATGGTCAATTCAATACTATTTATAGTCACATGCTTACCTGAAACAATGTTCTACCTGATCCTAACATCATTACTCCACATGGGAACTGAATGGTCAATTCAACACTATTTATAGTCAGGTGCTCACCTGAAACAATGCTCCACCTGATCCTAACATCATTACTACACATGGAACTGAATGGTCAATTCAATACTATTCATAGTCGGGTGCTCACCTGAAACAATGTTCTACCTGATCCTAACATCATGACTACACATGGGAATTGAATGGTCAATTCAATACTATTTATAGTCGGGTGCTCACCTGAAACAATGCTCCACCAGATCCTAACATCATGACTACACATGGGAACTGAATGGTTTCATTGTCCTCTTTTTCCTCTTCAGGGTTTGTCATATCTGTTGGTATTTGAATCTGTAAATAAAAGCTACTTTCGGTTTGCCAGTTGCAAACTCATGAAATTTTGTGGCCTTGGGTTTAGCCATATTATACTTGACAGTGACTTACCCTTTGCAGTAACAAAGGGTGGGGATTACTTTTCAAAATACTACCTAAGATTATCTTCCTATTTTAATCACAATATACATTTCTAAAAGGTTTCTGACTTCTTATTTTTTGACTTGTGTCAATGTGAAATTAGACTTCGGAAGAAACACTTCAGACTTCAGAAAAAATATTAGACTCTGGAACAAGAGGGCCTAAAGACATTAGACTCCGGAGAATCTTGAGCGTCTAAAAGCCTAGTGAGAATCCTGCATTGATGTGTACAAAATGATTGGGTGATTTCCTGCCATATCTTTTTGCACATAGATGGAAGACCCTACATGGAATTATTTATGCAGAGATGACATTAAATTCAATAATATATTGTACAAATTCCATTTATATGACATGGAATGATAATAATAAGCAAAGATTACATATAAATTGTACTTTGATATGACACTGAATAATATATGAATAAATTACATCAATGTGACATGGAATGATATATACAATCTATAGATTAATTACATGAAAAGTACATACCTCCATATTAGTCTTCAAGCTACCACTTGCCTTGGCAGCATCCAACATCTTTACCATTAGTTGCTGCCATTTATAAAGTTCTATTCTATCACTTTTCCTCATCTTCTCCAATAACTCTCCTGGCTTTAAGTGCTTGCCGAGTACTTCTAGTGATTTCACAAAACAGTCACTCTCCAATAAATTTTCCAACACCCTACAAAGTGAGTGAATGTGTGTAATGCATAGGAGTGTCACTGTTTGCAGGTCCATAGCCAGTTTATGCCAAGGGGGTTCACTTTTTTAAAAAATTTAAGGGGTTCAAATTTTCAACTTTGGCCCAATTTCACTTGAAAAGTGCTTAGAATGGTGAAAACTGCATAGTTTTGAAAGAAAGTCAAACTGCCCCCTCTCTCCTGGCTACAGGGCTAGTTTTATTTATTTATATATTTCACACAACATTTCACACAACAGCTGTTCTTTAGTGTTATGGAACCTGCTTTTCAATGAATAGTGCTAAAGTGACAGTTTTAGAAGAAGCAGGGCTATCATTTCTGATTGAAAACATGTTTTTGCCCCTTCACCCTCCCCCTTCCCCTTTCATCCATTGTTAGGCAAATCAAGAGTTAAAAATTCTACGTAGGTTCAATATCAAGGACTTAATCAAGAGTCAAAAAGGACTTAATCAAGAGTCAAAAATTCTACTTGGGTTCAATATCCAGGACTTTGATGAGTTTCTCTTTGTATTGGAAGCTGCCTATTCCAGTAGTGGTGACCTTGACCTTCTTCCAGTTGTCATCGGCAACAGACAGAAAGTTGTTCTTGATATACTGTAGGCCCTCGTCAATATTTTCTCTTGTGAAGGCTACCAGGTTTAACGTTGTGGTTTCATCTTTAGACTGCAGTATGATTAATAGAGGTTTGATAATTTAATGATTATTTACTTTTGAAGTATGATTCATCAGTTGGTGAACTCTTTCATTCGTTTTGGATCTAGGAATATATAAAGAACTACAAATATGCAATTTGATTGGTTATTTTTGCCATCAATTGAATAAAATATGAAGAACTTGGAATGCAAAATGGATGTGTCATCAGGTCTTTCAAGTAAACATTTTAAAAGTTTTAAAACTCTGCTCAACAATGGTGAATTTTTCACTGTACGCATTGAAAACTAATAGAGAAATGTACCCTTTGCCTATTTTCACAAATCACAAGGTACTAGGAATGGTAATGTACTCACTTCACTCTTTTTTGCATAGTATGCAAATTTGGCCAGAGTCCCCCCTATAATCATAATTAAAGTAACAGTGTTAGATGATTTCCATGATATTTAGACGCCATACAGTATACATACAAAAAATAAATAGTCTTAAAAGGAGCATTACTTTAAGCCCTTTATTATGTCACCAATACAAGTGATGTTGGTGTTCGGTGTCTGTAACAAATGGCAGGTGGTGACATTTTGCATGTTAATAACTGGTATTCTACCATTTAGTAACCCTGTCCCACTGGTACCAATCATACCTCATCGTACGAACTGTGAGAATTTTAGGCTCTGCCTTGAGTGAGTAATATAGTTTGCGGACACATAGCCTCTTCCCTTAGCTTTGATACCATTGAGTAGAATCACAGTATAACCATCACCAGATCGCAGGGCTCCAAGATACAGAATCTCTCTCTTTTGGATAAATCAATATGCTTATCACAGGGGGAAAGAAGGAACGAGTTTTGTAGCCGTGTGTTCGGATGATGAGTATTGAAGGTCTGGTTTAAAGTAGCTGTGAGGCTGCTGTCAGGAAATTATTTTTTGGTATTTTGTAATGTCTGAATTGTTGACTTACCAATATCACATGAAAGACCAGATGAATTCTTCAAAAGGTGGTTAGGTATTTTGATGGACCCAAGTAGTTGGGGATGAAGATCTGATGACGTGTTTGCCATGTCACTCTTATGATTTGACTTGCTTTGATGCCTACAAGGTTTGTTTGCTATGATTTTGATTTGCAAGATAGATGATTTGTCCTTTTTCAATGTCTATGCTGCAATGATTTGTCCTGTTTAAATGTCTCAGTTTCTGCTTTTTTTGCTGTGATTTCTCAGTTATTTGAGTGACTTGACAAATCCCTCATAAATGTGATGTGTAAATGTATGTATAGTTTCATCCAAGGCTAGTTTAATTGAAATTGATGTTTAACATCAGTTTATGATAAACATGAACCCTTTCATATCTCAGAATTTGGCTACAGGAACCCTTTCATATCTCAGAATTTGGCTACAGGATTTGACTTATTACATAGAATTAAAGTAAACAGAAAACTATATAATACACACATTTGATAGTTACATAGTGACATTTGAAGTTAATGTAATGTATATCAATGAGAAATAGTTGAAGTAGGGTATGTTAAACATTAATTTTTTAACCTAGCCTTAGAGTACATTTCATGTTTACACAATACACAATTGAATATTGGTTTATGTGCGATTCAAGTAGAAGATTAGAGATAGTGAGAAATTCTCTCAGAGATTTTCGTTCTGAGTTACATGCTCAACTTTGAAGAATGTATAAAAATTGCTTCTGATTTGCTTAAACATATCCATATACATCGAAGGAGCATGAATTGTAAATATATGCTTGCAATTTACATACTCTATATTGACTTGAAGTATATGCAAACATGACCTTAAACCAAATGTGAATTCAATTTTGATATTTTTTTTTATCTAAAGCTTTTGAGAACTTTTTATAAATGCACTAACTTTGAGTAATCTTCAGAGTGACCCAAAATTCTGAAATAATCTGCTCGAAGCTTCTTAAATTGTTTTGTGTAGACAGAGAGTTCAATAGGTCAATAGGTCAACTTAAAGTTTGAAACCACAAGAAAATAAGTAACTATTGTAAGAGATCACAAACTACTTTCAGTCTCTATCAGGATTATAGTGATTAGATAATTATTAACAGAAAGTTGTGAGAGGTTGTATCAGAGTGATAAGGTACTGTTCCAGTGGTGAGTTTTTGAGGGGTTGTCTCAAATAATATTCAAGGATTCGTCGGTGCAGTATATTAAACTGTAATCTCTCACTATCTCCTTTTAACGATTTTATTGTCATATCTATGTTGTTTTTCATCACAATATAAATAAGGCTTATTTAGCTTGGATTTATTTCATACCATCAAATCGTAAAATGCAACTTGGCAAATCTCGTCTATCTCAGGAATGGTCACTTGACCCTAGAAACCATGAGACTTTAGATGGCAGGATTCAATTGGAAAATTTGAAATTTTGCTGAATGGCACATAATTTTTATAAACCATAGAATAGCAAAATCATTAGATGGCATCTTAGACAGTAGACACAATATTTTTGCTCCAAATAATAAAATAAAATAATTTACAATCTTTTTTCAGCACCCTGGTGCAGCGAACATCTTACTACAAATCGGCAGTGTGGCCTTTCTTACAAAACTGCGCGAAAATCGCACTGGGCTGTTACGTACGCTGATAGATGACATCATAGAAACATTGTTTAGACTGCCTGTTATTGACAGTGGGGAGGTTCACTCAGAGGAATGTGTCTACAGAGTAAAACCTTTAAAGCCAGGTATACACGTACATAAATTATCAAATTGCGGTAAAATGATGTAAATGAAGAGGTTGGCAAGATACAGTACCCTGGTGAAGGATTTTCCTATAAGGGGGGTTGACTTTTGTGTTTGGATAAGTTGTGCCCCAGACACACAGAGCACATGGAATATGCACTCATGCAAAGCGTGGCTGTAAGCAGGTCTAACATGCCTCCAAGAAAATTTTTGAAATTTAGACCCTCTCATGCATCCTGAGCATATTTGCACCATTCTGGAAAAAAATCTCTAAAACATGATAAAATTGATGATCAGATTCAATATATGATAAAATCCTGATTTCATTAAATTGGTTGATAGATGGATACTAGATTATTCATTGATTCGGCCTGTATGACTTGTTAGCTAAGCAGGGTCTCAAAATCCAGAATGTCTTCTAACTGATTTTGTACATCTGCTTATGAAGATATTGGGCCTATCATTTAAATCAGATTGATCATTTGTAACAAAAGTCTATTTCCGCCATTGAAACTTGGGCTAGAGAAACCAATTTGAAGGTTTTAACCTCCCCTTTATTTTGCATAAAATGTAGTTGCATTGTGACATCATCAATACACATCATGACTTCATTCCAGTTATTCCCACCGAGTACTTGGAACCCTCAGATTCATACTACACTCCTAGAGACCAGGATGTTCCCGAGAGATCACATGTGGTTCCCCATGAAGATCGGGGATACTTTCACGCCACCACAGAAGAAAGACATTTGGATGACACTTCAGCATCCAATGGTATGTTTACAATTAAATTATGTAATACTATGGTTACGCGGGTATCTTAAAGTATAATAATATCATAGTAATAAAGAAAATAGACCTGTATATGTTATATATTTCCAGGTAGTGCAAACTGCTTTATGTTTTCTACATTCCCATGGTTAGGGTTGACTCCAACTGATAGACACGTACTGGACTCCACTGATTCGTAAGCAACCCGTTGCATTTGTTTTATCGTTATATTATTGTATACTTGTCGCAAATATACAGTCAGGACTTATACTTAGATAATTAGATAATCAAGAGGGGTTATATCATTAAATCCTAAACACTTTCATGTCTTCCAATATATACACAGAAATAATCAGTTTGTCTTTAGTATATATTGGACATTGTCTTACAGTAAAGGTCAGTGCTTATACTGCACCCTATGTACATATGATATCTTTCAAAGTTAAGAAGTATTATATACCATGCATGATAAGATTAGATTGAATAGACTTCAGATTTAATCTTAAATGTAAACTGTGGACTTAACTGTAAGGTAGGGCTTATAATTGATAAAACAGAATATTATATAGGGTGTCCCAAAGACCTCATCAATTGCAATACAAAGTTTGTGTAAAGCGTAAAGAGACTTAATGGACACACTGTACCGTTGAAGCAGTTGCAAACCAGAATATGTTTTTTACTTTCATTATACATTCT
Organism: Owenia fusiformis; assembly: GCA_903813345.2. Classification (NCBI taxonomy): domain Eukaryota; kingdom Metazoa; phylum Annelida; class Polychaeta; order Sabellida; family Oweniidae; genus Owenia; species Owenia fusiformis. The sequence continues at coordinate 22,971,926 of CAIIXF020000003.1, forward strand.
ATCTCAGATGTATATGTTTTCGTTAGTGATATTTGGCAATTTCTAAAGTAATACGAAATAAAACTGTTTGAGCATCCTTTTTATAAACCATAGCAAAAACCATAAAAACCCAAGTAAAAAGTAGAGAATCAAAAAGGTGCCCTCTCCTATCGGATAAGATATTTTGACTAGATGTCTGGAATTTTTAGTTATTTTATTTATTTTTAGGTCCCTTAGATCGAGAGAAACTGGTTTGATAGTGAGTGCTTGTGACTTCCTTTGTGATGTTGTATTTCAAGACTTCCCAGCAGAAGTATTCCTGCAAAGACCAAACATCGTAAAGGTACAAAGTTCTTTATTTTTTTTATTTTTTAGTTTATTACATAATGTATTGATATCGGTAGCAATCTTAATCCTTAGTTCAAGTATAAAGTTCTTATTTTTTATTTATTAATTAATTGTGTCACCACCAGAAGTCACAGGTTGGTATATGTAACACATGGCATGTGGTGACATTTCGCATGTAAATGCCTTGTTTCATAATGTATAGATTGGTAGCAATCTTATACTTTTTGAAATAATATTTACTCATCAAATGTTTACTCATCTTATACATGATGACATATAATAGTAGTTTAAAGTTAAATATAATATTTCAGCAATTTTTTTTATAAGTATGGAGCTAGTTGATAAGCAAACATCTCAACAAGTTTGGAGAGCTAAAGACAAAAAATGAAGAACTAAAGACAAAAAACATGAATTTGATCCAAATAATTTGACTAATTTTCAGAGTCTATTGTCGTTGCTAGAAGTCCCAGCAGATGAACATTTTGAAGTGAACCTAGCGGGTGTGAAGACTCTTCAGTATTTGTCTCAGTGTTTACATACGAGACTTGCATATTATCAGGACCCCTCCCTCTATACACCTAAGCAAGGTAAAACTTTCGTCCAAGAAATTCCGCAAACATTTGAATATAAATGTCTCTATTATCTGAGGTAACCCTTATTATGTCATTATCAAGAATACAGTAGGGTGTCCCAAAAAATCACTTTTTTGGAGTTGAGCTTAGCACAATTGGGGTTTGGTTCCTTTTTAGGAGGTTATTAAGTGTGTAAAATATTAAAGAGACAGATCGATGTTTCAGTTGTTGGAATTAGACCTAAAAATGTAACGTTTTTGGCAAAAATCGCACTTTTTGACCAGATTTACTGAAGAATAATGGAAACCTACCTCACCTTCTGTTCATAAAAATGAAGGCTAAATGAAAGGTTGTGCACCACATTACCAATCTAAGTAAGAATACTGCTGAGATTTGGGTATATACCCTCCAAAAAGACTCTGAAATGAGGCTAAAAATGACATATTTTAAGATTGAAATCAATGGGTAACATTCATACGTATTACAAATGTTTTATTTAGCTATAGATATGCAGATCACATAAGTAAGTTCAGATCAGTTCTTCAGGTCAGTTCTTCAGATAAAATTGTCCATATTGTCCATTTGTTGTTTGTTAAGGTTTTTAAAATCAAGAAGCTGGCGGTGATGGTTAACCACCATCTGAACACGATCGCGGCGATCCACACCCTTGCCGTAGTTTGCGAACTCGGTAACATCCTTGATTGCCCGTTCTGCACAATCGTTAACTACTTCCATGGAAGTAACGAGCTCCTTAAATCTAATATACTCTGGAAACTGATCCCAGTTGTCGGGATTAAATTCCATCCAGTGTACATCTACTTGAAAGAGGTCAAAAATTAACCATGACCTTTCCCCACCAAAGTTTTCAAGCTTGACGTCCCCTGGTCTTGTTAACAAGTGATCTTTCATTTGTGTTTTCTGTGGAGGAAAGTTCTGGGGACGACCTGCATCTATCATTACTCTGATGATCTCAGATTTCTTCTCACCCTTGATGTTGTTGTCACATAGTGACAGAGGTAACAGTTCCTCAGAGAGGTACCACATATGCCGTTTAATGGATACAAGTACCTTGTTGACGAGTTCAGGATCAGATGCCTAAAAGCCAGATGTTGGTTATTGTTCAGATTGCACATTATGATTTTGATGAGATATATTGCCTTTGACATAAACCGCGCATGGCTAACTGCACCTGGTCTTTTCATACGCCACTGGTAGTTGTAAATGTTACCACCCAAACCTCGTCTTTGGACCTACATACCAAGATATCTCTCAAATTAAAATCAAGATGACAAGTAGTTTATGTCAAAGGCAATATATCTCATCAAAATATTGATGACTAGGCACCAGCTTCCTCCACACATTGTTACTCCTAGAGAATTGCAACAAGTGGTTAGAATTGCAAGGTTTACTCTCTTCTTATACGGCAAGTTCTTCCTTCAGGCCATGATTCCTGCAGTTGCTCCCCGCGTGGATTTAGAGTTCTGGGAGAATACTCTTCAGTTTCAGGTAACAATTCTTCTTTTTCGTCATGTAAAATATTGAACAATGAAAAATCAAGATTCAAAATCATAATGTGCAATCTGAACAATAACCAACATCTGGCTTTTAGGCATCTGATCCTGAACTCGTCAACAAGGTACTTGTATCCATTAAACGGCATATGTGGTACCTCTCTGAGGAACTGTTACCTCTGTCACTATGTGACAACAACATCAAGGGTGAGAAGAAATCTGAGATCATCAGAGTAATGATAGATGCAGGTCGTCCCCAGAACTTTCCTCCACAGAAAACACAAATGAAAGATCACTTGTTAACAAGACCAGGGGACGTCACGCTTGAAAACTTTGGTGGGGAAAGGTCATGGTTAATTTTTGACCTCTTTCAAGTAGATGTACACTGGATGGAATTTAATCCCGACAACTGGGATCAGTTTCCAGAGTATATTAGATTTAAGGAGCTCGTTACTTCCATGGAAGTAGTTAACGATTGTGCAGAACGGGCAATCAAGGATGTTACCGAGTTCGCAAATTACGGTAAGGGTGTGGATCGCCGCGATCGTGTTCAGATGGTGGTTAACCATCACCGCCAGCTTCTTGATTTTAAAAACCTTAACAAACAACAAATGGACAATATGGACAATTTTATCTGAAGAACTGATCTGAACTTACTTATGTGATCTGCATATCTATAGCTAAATAAAACATTTGTAATACGTATGAATGTTACCCATTGATTTCAATCTTAAAATATGTCATTTTTAGCCTCATTTCAGAGTCTTTTTGGAGGGTATATACCCAAATCTCAGCAGTATTCTTACTAAGAGTGGTAATGTGGTGCACAACCTTTCATTTAGCCTTCATTTTTATGAACAGAAGGTGAGGTAGGTTTCCATTATTCTTCAGTAAATCTGGTCAAAAAGTGCGATTTTTGCCAAAAACGTTACATTTTTAGGTCTAATTCCAACAACTGAAACATCGATTTGTCTCTATAATATTTTACACACTTAATTAACTCCCCAAAAGGAACCAAACCCCAACTGTGCTAAGCTCAACTCCAAAAAAGTGATTTTTTGGGACACCCTAGAATACAGCACATATTGTTATAACTTTTCTTTTCTCTGTGTTTGACTTTCATTATCTCAAAATTCTGTTTTACAGATTTTACATCTGCTCCGTCACATTCTTCGTCTCTGTCCAGTTCCAGTAGCCAATCAATGAAATCGTCTGATACACGTCCTTCTGCGATTGGTCGAAGTGATATCCGTTGTGGTGGTGATGGGAGAGATCGTGATTCTTCATCATCATCGAAGTAATTTTCAGATTTCAAATTTTTGTTTTTAACACTCTTTTTGTATTTATAAAATATTTATTAAAGTCTTACACTGTTTACATTTTTTGTTTTTTGATATGTTTAGAGGCCGTTAAGCAATTTAATTATACATTATTCTGTACAATATATCTTCATAGAATTTTCATTCCGAATTATTAAATGTGACACAAAACAACCATTCTCCTACATGTACATTTTCCATATTTGAGGAATCTTTTGAGTTTTCAACTGGATTTTAAACTGAGCACAATACATTACAGGGACATCATATTACCACTCAATTTTAACATCCTTAACATACAGTATAAGTGGTATTTAATCCGAGTGGTTAATTTGCCGAATGGTCAAATTTTATCAATTTCCTAATTTTAATTTTCCTAATGACAAGAAACTTACCATTGGATAACATTATGAAGCCAATATTTCCGACATTTAATTTTCCGAGCCTGTTAAAATTAGGCAATAGGCAAATTAAATGATTAGGCAAAATTACCACTTATACCACTTAGTAGTTCTGAATATGTCACCACCAAGAAGTGGTGGTCTGTTTTAAGAGCCATCATTTTTGGTGACTGGCATTGTGCAGTCAGTATAGGTGTCTGATAATCACATGATGTTTTGTCATAATAATGCCATGTTGTATTTTATTTATATATTACAGTGATACATCAAGGACAATTTCTCCTGATCTTGAAGTGCCAGACATTGAAGATATTCAAGCTTTACAGTTCATGCAGATGACATTACCCCAGTTCTGTATATCTACCTTACAGAAATCTCTCCCTCTTCTTAAACACAATTCAGAAAAGCTACAACTTTATTCAGCACTCTTGATTCAAAAATTACTAAACATTCTTGAGGAATCCGTCACTAGCTCTATATGGTCAGACCCAAGTCCTGCAGCCAGAGAATTGGTAAGAAATGCACTTTGTCCTTGTTTTTGGATTTTGTGCTCCAAAAAGAAGAAATATTTTCTCATAGCCTTATTTTCATTTTGAAAGTTGATGGATCTGGGCAATGAAACTTTCACTTATTCATACTGTTATATACAATCATTGATAATGCGATGATTTTATGTAAATGTTTCAAAAAGTTCGAATGAGATTTTATGTCATTTTATTTAGATTTTTACATTTTTGGTGAATTTCTATTTTAGATGGATAAGTTGACAGAGTGCATTGATATTCTTGGAGATGTGATAACCTTTAACAATCACTCCACCAGCCAAGCAGGGTTAAAAAACAACAGGATGAGATACCTGATAGCAGCATCTCTACTTGTACGACTTTTGAAGGATTTGGTGCCTAAATCAAAGGTACTGGACTTTTTGGCTCACACAGTGAGCCTATGGGATCGACCAGGCGTCCGTCCGTCCGTCCGTCCGTCCGTCAACATTGGCCGCACAAATTAAAACTGCTATTCGGATTGAGTCATATCCACATTCATTTTATGCATATCCATAATGCCTATTTGACCTATCATCGCCATTTCCCAAGTTCGCCCGGTTTCCGAGAAATTGCTGATTTTGACGTCAAAAAGTCAAATTTTCTGTAAATACTAGACACTTTGTTGAAGTAGAACTTTCAAATAACTTGTAGTAGTTGCTGTATATGCAACTTATGTCCTCTGAAGATTTCAAAGCTCTTGGAATTACAGTTTTTGGTGTTTACTCTATAAAATTTGACAAAAAGGAGGACTTAGTCATTTTCAGGAAACTTTCTTATGTATAAAGTCAATGGCAGGTTTTGTGATTGACAAGTTTCTCAAAGTTTGCCTTATACTTGATCATTTCTTGCAATGAATTACATCATAACTAGATTTAAGCATTCCCTACATATTGCTCAATATATGTCAGCATCAAATTTTTACCATTTTTGAGATATTTGACGTCAAAAAACAGTAAAAATAAGTTATTTTTCAACTTGCTTCAATTTGACCAAATTTTTTTTTGAAAATCATCAAACTAGGTCACACTACTTGGCTGTCTAAGTTTCTCAAAGTTCGAGACTACAAATCCAAATCAAAATTTTTGTTTGAAAGTCAGGATATACATTCCTCTGAAGGTTCAAAACTGTGTGAGCACAGGACCGTGGGTCCTATTTTATTAAAATATTACCTAGGGAGTTGGTATAGATAACCATTTTTTGTCATCTATTGTTAACAATTTCGAAGTTCAGTATTGTTGTATTTTGTTTACCACCAATGAAGGTGAGCAATACCTCTTGGGTATATCCCGGTCGAAATTTACGTAATTAACCTTGAAGATAGACCCAGAAGGAGCCCTGTGTTCTTTTATGTGCACTTATACATAGACAAGTACACGCCACAGCCTTTTGTACGAGTTGCGGACCACTCAGTCAAACACCCTGAAGTACTTCATGCAAACAAGCAAATTTAGTCTTGCCTGAACCGGGGATTGAATCCGGGACCTATTGCGTAAGAGGTACATGCGCTACCACTGAGCTACATGGGTATATTATATATAATAATAATAGGATTTTATTAGTACTGATGCCCTTCTTTTATTATATATATATACCTGATTGGTTCCTAGTGATTGATGTATAAAATTAATTGTGTTAATTTTCAAGTTTGTCGTTTTTTATGGCACCACCACAAGTAGTGACATATTATTATAGTCGCCAACTTTTTTGTGGATGGTACTTGGTGGTTGGTGTTTGGTGTTCAATGTCTATAACAAATGGCAGGTGGTAACATTTTGTATGTTAATGCCTTGTTTATAAATCTTTTGCTATTCATATTTCTTCATTGTGTAGGCGCTTGATGTGCTGCCAGAGTCTAGCCTGTCTATTCTGAACATCCTCCTCATGGATGAATGCTTAGCAATGGCCTATCCAGATGTAAGGGAGCTTCTGATTGGTTATCTGCAAGAAACTGATGTTACACAGCCTCTGATTGGTTATTTGAAACATGCAGACTGCTCCCCCTATCAGGTCTTTGAAGCAACTAGTGAAGTATGCAAGTCTATGTCTGCTACCTGCAAGTTGCTCATGATGGAAGATATTTGTGCTCAGGTATGTATATAAAGGGGTCTATTTGAATATCCATTTTTTTTTCAATGAAAGATTGGTGGAAATTAGTCTATTTTTATGATACCAGCAAGTATTGATGGCATTTTGTTATAGCCACCAATTCTGTGACCAGTATTTTGAATTCAGCAATGGTGGTTGGCATACTTACTTGATTTTGACTCTTTTCTACCATTTACAGCTCAGGTTTTGTCATATTAATGCCTTGTTTTATCTCTTCAACAGTGCTCGTAATGTAAAAAAATAATGACTTGATCAGTTTACAACATTCTTCAAAAAAGAACTGTTTGGTACTAAATGTCATCTTACATTTGTTTTTTGCAGCACCGTAATGATGTGAAAGAGAGGCTGAAACTGGCTGAAAATGCAATATACAGTCTTCCATACCACCAGTATCTCCCTCTAGTGGATACATTAATAAATATGGCCTCAATAATGTATGTATGATGTCATTTTGTCAGATTGAACTCTTTATCTCACCCTATGCAGACAGAGCCTGTGGGAAATATTGGGTGCGGCGCAAATGAGCGGAGGGTGCGGAGCTAACGGTCATTTTTGAATTTAAAATTGGGATATTTCTGAAACTAAGCCGTTTTGGGACTTCTAATATACCAAGATATGTGTATTTGACACCAAATATCAATAAAATTGTGAAAATAGTAGTGCAATTCATTTTATAGTGACGCAGTATGCCTTAAACATTTCCCAAACCTATATATTTTGAGACTATCCTTTTAATACTGCGTCCCCAGCATTCATAAAAAATGGTGTTCAAGATACACTACCCATGCAAATTATTTTTGCATCTTGGAAGCCAGGCAGTATCTGTGTGATTTTATAAAAATTCGGAAATGTTCTTTTATGTACGTTTATGGAGCTCCTCCGCACCCAATATTTAGAGGGGGCTCATATCTGAAAACATTTCCGAATTTTTATAAAATCACACAGATACTGCCTGGCTTCCAAGATGCAAAAATAATTTGTATAGATAGTGTACCTTGAACACCATTTTTTATGAATGCTGGGGACTCAGTATTAAAGGGATAATTTCAAAATATATAGGTCTGGGAAAGGTTTAAGGCACACTGCGTCGCTATAGAATGAATTGCGCTACTATTTTCACAATTGTATTGATATTTGGTGTCAAATACACATATCTTGGTATATTTGAAGTCCCAAAATGGCTTAATTTCAGAAATATCCCAAATTTAAATTCAAAAATGACCGTTAGCTCCGCACCCTCCGCTCATTTGCTCCACACCCAATATTTCCCACAGGCTCTGTCTGCATAGGATGTATCTACTTAGTTTTAATTACCAAGTATACACGTGTCAATGTAATGTAATTGAACATTTAAGAAATAGCATAAATTTTATTATTTCATGTAAGTGCAATTAGGTTTCCGCAGTCAGGGAGAATCAGGATTGTTTTCCCTGACTTGGAATTTTAGACTTAGTGGCAGAAAAATGCTGAAACTTTAAGTATATCATTGTTCAATGTTGTAGATATAATTTTGATGTGGAAGATAGTTTACACCATCAAAATTTGGCGCTGGTGCTAAAATGCATGACACACCCCATGTCGAGTGTCAGAGAGCGTGCCTTTGCAAAATGTCTTCAACTGACCAAGGTAAAAAGAATATTCGGGGGAGTACAGTGTTACCGTAAATAGGCAGCACCTCAATAGAAGCCTTCCATATTTTACTGATTTCTTCATAATATTTCAAATGTTCTCATTCTCAAGTTTAATGTTGCAATACCAGCATATCTGTTCAATTATTTTATTCATTGTTCACACATGTAACTATAGTATCTACTGGAGCATATCTCTCTATCTTATTAAATCAGCGGGCATTGATATATGAAATTCTTAAAAAGTCAACAACAAAGCTAGTCTAGCTACAATACCTTGGGACCCCCCCCCCCCACACACACACACACACTATACACCCATGTCTTTTATAAGACTACAACAAAGCAGAATTTATCCTGGGTTTAACTTTATGGGTTTATTTTCAGAAAACATTTGGTCTTGACAATGCAGTTACAGTTAGTTGCTTCAATCCTATTGGCCTGTTCATAACAGATCGTAAAGTATTGGACCAGTTATACAGCCATAGCCTCTTTGATGCAAAGGTACTATTTTGTGATCAGAGTTTTATCACAGTAGGCACTTCTGTCACTATTAAGTATACACATGTCAAGTATATGTCAAATGCTAATCAACATTGTCATCACATTTACTATAGTACCACAATTGAGGTGGAACCTACTACTACCAACAGGAGAACACTGATTAAAGATACACTGATTACATATTTCCATTTGAAGATATTTTTTGTAACATAATGGCCAATATAACTTTTGAAAATGTGGATTCTCATTATTTTACTGTAAAGGATAAGTATGATCATACCTTATATGGTCTCTTAAAATTATTCTTCAGCTGGGAGCAGAATCAATTTACTTTGGCCGGCATATTTGCAGAATATCCATGGAATTGGCAACTTTTCTTAATGTATGATGAAAATCAGCCTTACCTTAGTAATTCCTCAGAATTCACGCAGAATTGGCCTTTTCACTTTTAGAATCAACTGGTTTCACGTGTAAAACTTGGTAAATTGTGTATTTATACGTTTGGTTATATATTTTTCAGGTTAGCAAAGTTGCTGAGGAAATACTACTATATATATTCCAAAGTCAGTTGGTGGTGCCATCTACAATTTGGCGACAGATTCTCGACAATGTTGTCGCTATATTCCCCATCATTCAAACTGTTATTTCCATGCAGGGTTCATTAGGAAATTGTTTGTTGAAGTTATGTGAAGCCAAACCCCATGATGAGGGTACCTCACTGACACTGCCAACTGTGGAAAGACTCCGGGGTTGTCTAAGGATGCTTTATATGCCAGATATACGGTAAATCTTATTAAAAGGGTTGTGTCTATATCTCTGATATCTAATTAACCCAAAATGTTTTGATTCATAGTAGTATGATACTATATGATATATGGACCATCAAAAGACTTTAATTCAATTATGTAAGCTTAAAAAGAATTCCTTGATCAAGATCCCAGGTATTTCTGTCCACCATTACACTACAAAAACTGATATGAAGGGATGAACTAATACTTAGAGGACCATAACTCTACACATTCACGTACAGATTCTATTAAAAACATGTACCTTAACCTCCCTATTACCAGATAATAAGTTAGTTCATTCATTATGAGAATGAGGGAATATAAATACATGTATGTGCAGTTACAAGGTAAGCCCCTTCTCTTACTTGTAGGCTGCGAACTGAGGGCTTGAACAGGTTGGCCTGGTTTTTAACAAGTGAAGAAAATAGTACACAAAAGCTACCTGTATTTTCCCAGCTGAATGTGACAGACCTGGCTAATTTGCTCATAGTTGACCTGCCTGTGCACCCACAAGATCTTGATACTGGGAGATCTGTTTTTGAGGTAATGTGTTTATAATGAGTATATAGATACAATGGTCCACAGAGATTATTAGGTTATATGGTGTCTTTTCTATACAGCCCATAAGTTGGAGGCCTCTTAAAACTTTATTCTGTTTCAAAATAAAATAGATGTTAATGTAAGTTATTTTTGCACTTCAGTTCTCATCATGTTCGTGTGTTTTTGCTAGCACTCCTTTATAGAATTGAAATTTTTCAATTTCAGATTGATGGTATGATGAAAGTGTACGACATATTCCGTTCACCCTCTGTGGATCATAGTGTTAAGAAGTCTGCACTGGAACAACTGGCTGTCATTCTACAGGGTAAGTGAACACCAAAGTTGTTAATGATTCTTTTGTTACACCCTACCAATATTGGATCTAGACCCTCTGCCAGTGTGACTGAGGGTGTTAAACAGTTACTTTGGAATTAAATTACGCGGAACTTGTCTACTATCGACTTTCTCTTGATTTATGATGCCTTTGTGTTTGGAAGCTTTCAATTTTTATGCCACCTTCAGCATTTGTGACATATTGTTACGATCTCCAACTTTTTGTGGATGGTGCTCAGCAGTTGGCGTTTGTTGTTTGTGGACCTTTAACATATTGTAGCCATTTGCAATAATTTAAGTAGTAGTGTTCACATGGACTTGAAATTTTCTTTGTCAACAACTTGTAACATATTTTTGGCAGTTTCAGTTACCATGGCAATGAATATATGTTACCATGGAAGCAAATTACTTGCCTTAAAACACTTCTCATATTTCTTGCATACTGTAACTTAAGAATGCATAGTCAGTGAGTCACATTAACTTGAAATGTTACCATGGCAACAAATAAGTGGACTTGTAACATTTTGTAACCATTTGCAATAACTTGCAAGGTGGTGACATTTTGTCATATTAATGCCTTGTTGACAGATTTTTGGACAAAGAATTACTCTTGTGAATTTCACTAAATATAAACCCTAAAAAATGAGGGAGCAAGGGTCCATGTGCAGTATGGCAAGTGATTTTAGCAAAGTAAAACAAATTATATTGAAAGTGTCCTTAACCTGAATTAGATCTGGGATTTAACTGACTATAATTCATGTTATGTTATATGTTTCAATTAAGAAGTCCAATTTTAACTTACATTTCACTTTGTTTTTTTTTGTATTTCTAAGATATCCATATTATGTAGTTTGATAACTCAGTCAAGTAATATAAAGAAGCCATTGGGAAGTGTTTCTCAGATATCCATATATGTGTACTCCGGGGTCTCATTAGCAGCAGGCAACAGGCAATTTTCACCGGTTGTTTTTCACAAGTTGTCTGTTATTTTTAGGGACTTTTCAACTTTTTCATGTTAAATTCATGATTTCCATTCATTTTGCCTGTTGTTTTCATTCATTTAGCCTAGAAATTCTCGTGAAACTCCTGGAACTATGCTATATCTTGTAGATTGATAACTCAGGAAGCCACTTAGCTAATTGCAAATAAATTTGAATTTACCAGTTTTGAATTTGAATCTTTTTCCAGATACTCATCTTCACAAAGCATTTCGTAAGGAAGATGGTGTTCAACGTTTGATCCACACTCTACGTGGTTGCGTCAAAAAAGATTCAAATGAACTACAACAGGGAAGAAATATGGAATTTATCCCCCCATGTTTAGTATGCCTTCATGCACTCATACGGGCCAATCCAAACTTGAGACACTCTTTAGCCCGTGATGGTCAAATATATTATGATGTCATACGCTCTGCAATTCTCTGTGCAAGAGACACGCGTACCAAGCAGGAAGTGGCATCTATTTTATTGTTTCTTTTATTTGATGAACTTGTTCAGGAAAAGTTTTCACTTCCTGGAGTGATCGTTGACAGGTAAACATATTTTTAGAATTAAATATTATTATTATATCCCTGTCAAATTCCTCACTCTATGATTGGTCTATTTCCTACGTATGACTAAAAAATAAGCAGCGATAATTTCTAGTCTGTAAACTGACTTTTATGGGCTCCGTGGAATATAATATGTGAAAGATGCACACTGTATTCACCTCAGTAGAATTACATATTTCTATAATATGAAGAGGGAATATTTGCTAAGTGTATATTAATTATCCCCAAGGCTGGTGAAGACATATGAATAAAATTGGAAGGATTGTAATATTGTAGTTATAAGCTGCCAATCAAGTTCAGCAGTTATGCCACGCAGAGCCCTCATATTGTGCCAATGCCAATTGAGAATGACCCACTGATGACTAGGGTCAATTTGGACAGACTGCGGGTATTCTGGAACCTCTCCTGGCACAATGGAATAGACGACCTAATGCAGTCTGTGAGACAACCACAGAAACATACTGAGTAGGTTAAATATATATAACTATCATGTACTGGTATACATACACACAGTAAAGTTGTTTCAAAGGCCTCATATAGTTTCCAAATTTTTTGGGAGTAGTTATTCCCTCTTAAGACTTGAGAGATCTGGAAATCTGGATACATTACTAGAATTATTTGGGTTGATTCAGTTGTAATGATGGAAATTTTAGCGTCACAATATCGGCAGTCTGCATTGGCAGTCAATGTCATGTTACCATTTTCACTTGACTTACCAGGTGTCAACATTATGTCATATTAATGCCTTGTTTTATTTGATGATGTTAGGTTTTCATCTAAGCTGACTCTCACAGAGGCCAATAAAGCTGCACTGATGCTGACTTACAGCCAGATTGTCATACAACAATGTGCTTATGACATCACAAATGCCACTTCACACGATGCTGTCTCAAAGCAGGTTTATTTGATGACTGTATTCAGAGCTATAGAGTCCTGCCTTGGTATGGAGACACTATTTACGGAGGGTATACTAACAGAAGCGTTCGATAGGTAAGCAATGTCATAAGACTATTGCTTCTTGAGGTTTCTACTTTTTGGGAAGGGGGAATTAGAATTTTACCAAAGAACTGCTGTTGCCGAAAAACAAAAAATAGATAATTTGTACAATCCTGAGCTGGTCAAAAGTACAATCCCACCCTTTGTACTTTCCTATCTGATGGCTACAGTAGATAGACACAGACATATTTCTAGGGGTCAAACGGTTAACCGCGGTACGTGGTTACCGCGGTTAATGATGCTAGGACAGTATTTTCGGTTCATAAATATGAGATTCGGTTCATCCACGGTTCGAGGAAAAATTGAAAAATAAAATTTTTTAGTCTTCAATATTCTCTCTTTCATTCGACATGAACTTATTCTTTATGTATATATTCCTTAAAAACATGTTTATAGCAATAGAGAACATTCAATTCTTACCTTAGATATGAAACAGATCGCTCACAAATCGATAGACAAGTAATTGTTTACATTTTTAAATAGACCGGAAGTTGGTCTCGCCAGATTACGCTATTCATAGTACAATTAATTTTGCTTCGTGGACACGCCCGGTGATCGTGAATATGGGACGGAGGGGGGAGCAGGCAATTTCTGCTAGGAAATTCAACAAATCTGGAAGATTTATTTTTTCAAGAAAAAGTTTACTATTGAATTGCTAAATGGATAGGCGCACGGTATGGTAGAATATGTTAGGTTTTCTGGGATTTTTTCTGAAACGATACGCATCTAAGGTATGAGATCTATTAAAAAAGGCGCAAGGCCATCAACAGGCACAAATCAACATTTTTGCTATAAATCAAGCAACAATGGTCTGGACCACCTGTAATGAATACTTGTAACTGATGTTATCATAACTAAATTAATGTCATTGCTGAATTTATAAAATAAGTTTCCATATGTGAAATAAAAAATAATCGAAAATAATGAATTTGGGACGGAGGGGGAGGGGACGGAGGGGGGAGCAATATGTATATAAGACATGATTAGAGATGTTTCGCGACTTTAAAGGGGATGGCTGAGTATTTAAGCTCAGATTCAGTTAGAAATGGAGTCATTAGTAAACCATTAAATTTGAAAATAACTGAAACTGCTTGCTCTGACAATAAAATAGCCTTTTCCTATAGAATTAATGATCAGATCGCTACATAATTTGTCACATTTGTGTATGAATATACTATCTTCAAATAAATGTACTTATTTCAATCAGAGATATCTTGAAAACACATTAAATCTTCATTTTTTAAACTGCTAATGGGAGGAGTTAACAATTCAAAGTACAGCCAATCGGCATTGCAGAAATTAGTCACATGATACATATAAACAAAGGGACATGGCTGAATGTAAATAAAGAACAATGTTTTCTACTTACCAAACATGTGTAGTATTCATCAATTCAATAACTTAATCCAACAATGCCAATGAGTATATATTCCATTGATTTCAAATGTTATTGTTTTCTTTTTTCAGATACGGTCATTTGCTTGAGTTTATTGATAATCCTTGAACATGTTCCGTGTTTTGTTTTATACAATATGTTGGTGCTTATAATTGACCTTTTCTCAACATTGTGTATCAAATGCATTTGTATAAGTCACTAAACTGATATTGCTCAAGTTTGCATTTTAATCCCACCAAGCTTGTTATAAAGTCTCTGCTTTATAAATCATCTCCTAAAAGTTCTACTTCGAATAATAACTTTCTGTTTAGTTTTATTTGCTAGTGCTTGAGACATGATGTAGTTGATTTGAGAACTGACATATGGAAGTAAAGGGAGCTAGTAGAGACATCCCCTTATATAATTGAATTTACCATTTTAACATTTTGAAGATGACTCAAATATTCTCATTGAAAATTAGTTTACAGTTTCAAACTGTATGGTTCATGAGTGATATAGGTTAGAGACCAGAACATCCTGGGTTCCGTGTGTCCTAGAAGAATATCTTTCAACAACCCCACTGTATTACTCAACTTTTCCTGATTTTGAACATTTATCATCGTTCTGGTTGTCCTGTGTTTGCTTTCATTTATCTTGATGAAAGGGACATAACATTTCCAGACATTACCCTTGATTTGGGGGGGGGGTTGTAGGAAATGTGTCGGTATCTCAAGATTGGTTCATACCATGATCTATAATTTATTTGGCAACTTTTTGAGAAGTTCCCTATCAACTTCTACTGAACTATCCTAAACCAATTGCTAATGACACTCTTCAAGTAGATTCTGATGCTTTAGACATTCAAAGGGGTCATTAGTAAAGTTGTGCTCATCATTTATGGTAGAATAAGAAGATAACAAATTATGGACTTCTTGAAATTATTTGGATAATTAAAAGAATAAAGAAAACTATATCTCAGATGGCTATCTGTAAATAATAATAGTGGTTAAACTAACACCCAATTGTCCTTCATAAACAAGCACCCTACAAGATACAAAACCCCGCCAAATATACCATGTGCATAGCTCATTATGTTCAGTAAATACTGCAGTGATCCATATAAGGAAAGTGAGCCCATCTGTGATAGGCTAATCCTTAATGTTTAATTATGTAATTTTTATCAGCTATCTAATTTTCTTAATGGGCTGCAGGGGGGTACTCGAGCACGGTCTTTAAGTCCTTTTACTCCAAATGTCCCCATTTTTCAGTTTCCAGGGGTATATCATCCAGTTTCTTACTAAGTTAATGAGTTCATTTTTCAAATACAAGAATTCTTGTGAAGTTGTTTCACTTTATAGAATTATTACTCCCCCCCTCCGTCCCCTCCCCCCCTCCCCCCTCCGTCCCCTCCGTCCCCTCCCCCCCTCCGTCCCATTTTAATTATTTTCCATTATTTTTTATTTTACGTATGGAAACTTATTTTATAAATTCAGCAATGACATTAATTTAGTTATGATAACATCACTTACAAGTATTTATTACAGGTCGTGTAGTCCATTGTTGCTTGATTTATAGCAAAAACTTTGACTTTTGCACGTTGGTTGCGTTGCGCCTTTTTTAATAGATCTTATATCTTAAAAGAGTATCGGTTGAAAAATAATTCTAGAATACCTAACATATTTTATCATACCGTGCGCTTATTCAATTTTCAATTCAATCGTAAACTCTGTCTTGAAAAAATAATTTTACCAGATTTGTTGAATTTTCTAGCTGAAATTGCCTGCTCCCCCCTCCGTCCAATTTTCACGATCACCGGGTGTGGTGGAGGTGTTATGTCTGTTATAATGAGTTAGTTTTTAATCAATATTATTTAAAAAATACTTCAATTACACAAATTATAAAATTACTAATGTCTTTGTTAAAAACTTGAAACATATTTGTGTTTAAATCTCCCGCACAATCGCAGCGCCATCTGTGCTGATTCAGCATGGCTGCTTTGACAGAGTACAAGAATTGCGAGATTAAATCTCAATTATTGAAATACAAAAGCAATGTTTGGAATTTTTTGGGGTTTTCCTATCTTAAATGGGTAATCAGAGGACAATGTATCAATATGCAGAATCTGTAGGGAGATCATAAAGTATCTGTGAGAAAAATATTTTCTTAGGCTAGATATTTCCCTCAAGTTAAGTTAACATCTACATCTACAGTTGAATACACCAAGAATAGAGATCTCTTTACTTGGTGTATTCGATTCGATCTTTTTATGCATGTTCCCGGGGCTATGTTACTGCTTGTGCTACATATAGATCTCAGTTCTTATCTGACAGAAATCGTATCAAGGACAGAGAAATCTAAAGTTTAAAATGGGCCACTAGGCCAATAAACTCCAAGTCAATTTCAAACCCAGGTCACAGCACTTCTTGTGATTTGTCTTTGACCTATGACTGCTGACCTATACCGGCGATTCCTAGAGTGCTGCTAACTCGATAAAAGGCTGGCGCTGGCTAGAATTGTCTATGGTTCTAGCCAGGATAAAGATACCAGTTCTTCAACTCGACAATGGGAAGAACTGCTCTACCTAAGTGACTAATATGTCATGATATGACATCTAAAGAGTCGATAAAAGATATATATATATAATAAAAAAGGATAGTGGGACCAGGATAGAAAGTGACCAACTTGGGCAAGGCTAGATAGAAAGCTAAAACCTGTTTCTTTATGAGCTGTCTTGACAAGTTTATAAGGAAATATAACCAATTTACGAGACCCGCGAGAACCGTGAAAGAACCGAACCGTGAACCTAAAAACCGTGACTGAACCGAACCGTTGGAATTTTGAACCGTTTGACCCCTACATATTTCTTCACCCTTATTTCCCCCTGGATTACAACATGATAGCCCCAGTTGTCTTAGAATCTGCTTGTTTTGTAGATTTATGACCACTCTACCTGCATCTGAGCAAGATGAGCAGCTACTCATTGACATACTTACATTTCTCAGTCTTCACTTTGCCCCTGGAGTACAACATGAAGCCCCCAAAAGTCTGAGAACATTTTGTGAGAGACTTACGATTCCTGAATCTGCAGTCCTACAAATTCTAGCACAGAATAACACTGATGGTGAAACTCAGACAAAGCGGTATGTATACATACAGCTACCTTGGCCTAATATTGCAAGATTACCTACTCTTTCATCTCGGAATGGTCATTAAGAGGAAATAAGATTTGGAAAAAGCAATCTTAGTATTATTATTAATACAGTATAAAATCAGTGGATTAATGTTTTATTTAATAAATTAGCTGAAATAAAAGTTACTTTGATGTTTTTAGGACACTGGGCAAGCTCTTGTTGCAATATATAGGAACTGTTTCTAGTAGGCTGCCATACCCAAGGTTAAACAGGTAAGGAAAATCACATTATATATAATTTTACATCATGACTGGAACTGGGAATTTCTTTGTAAAAATAGACATCTCAGAAAAATTGCACACATTTTAAATTACTTTTTTTAATTTCCTGCAAATTGGCTGAATTTTTAAAGTATCATCTTGTGCAAAAGTAATTGAACATTTGTTGATTTTTATAGAATGCTCCAATTTAGGAATGGTTTTATCCAAATAGTATGTAATGGAGTTAACCCTCTCCCCCAAAAAGTCCATTACATATTGTTATGTTTATGTACCTTGTTCTTCAATTGAATATTCCAAGCAATGTTAATTTATTATCCAATATAATATTTTAGGAGCACAGAGACGAGGATGACTGAGGCCAAAGGCAACCTAATGAGCCAGTTGATATTAAAGTTAAATCTAACAGATACGACTCACTTTTACAACCTCTCCTCACTGGAGAGCTCACTGCAATGTCTTTTACATCTCACAGCCAGGTAAAGAAGCAAATAGTTACAGTGTCTCTTCTATATTCCAATAACTCATATTACCTTGACCCCGTAAAATTAAGAAATGAAGAAGCACATCCTTTTGGGTTATTTTGAAACAAATATGTATTGTGTTTTCTATCCACATTTCTCTGTTGACCCAGTATGACCTTGAGCCCTTGAAAAAGAGATCCTTCATGCTCATTTTCTTTAAACTGTATTTTATATATGCTTTCTTGTTTCTAGGGTTGGTTGGAGTGAAGGTTGCAGACACACAGACAGACTGTCACTATGTCAACAGTTTCTATCATGCTTGCTCGAGGTACAGTAACTATACTCGTGAGCTTTTGGAGATATACCTACAGAATTCATTGATCATGGCTTAATTTGTCTTAATAAATCAAATTGTTAAAAAAAGCAGTTATCGGGTGATTGATGAATATAATTAGATCGTTATAAAGGGACTGACTCATCACCATGGCAACTAATAGTTTTATTTTTGCAAAGGTATTGTCTGCATTTTTTCAGATAGTGTCAGCTTTCCATATTGGTAGGGGTGGTGTACTGATGTCGTATATGGGAAAAGGTGTGACAAGATGTGCTGTGTTATGTTTGAGACACCTTATCATAGAGATAGCATCACTTTCAGTGAATGAGGTCAGTTTTGACTCTTCTTATATTTCCCATATAGGTATATACCTGTATAAAGTCTCTGTATCTCATACTTAGATGAGTTTGGTGTAGATGGCACATATATGTGTCATAGGAGCAGGGTATATTCTTAACTTTATACTCATCAGATGAAAATTAAAGGGAAAAAATCTTGAATATTTTATTGAAATGGCAAACTGTTATATGTACACAGTTATTTGACTTGAAGAAATGATGAAAATGTCACATTCACTTCATGTCAAATTCTTGAGAACCCATAAAGTAGAAGTTGAGTCGTTCACTCCTTGTTACGGTTAACCTTTATACTGTGGAAAGGTTGCTATCCTGGATAACATAATGTTACATAATTTTTATTTCCTGTTGATATTATGTAATAAATTCTACTGCTCCAAACACATGCCTTTGTGCCTTTATTATATTTAAACAATATTTATGTTTCAGACTTGGCCTGAAAAGTGGGTATTCTCAAAATCTGGATCTAAAGAACTTGAAGGAGAGGATGGTTTTAATTGGTTGCTAACACTGTGGGCATACAGAGATCCAGAGGTTAGTCAAGTCCACACCTATCTGCCATTTGATTTCATGCAACTTGATTTCTTTTCTGTTAGGGTATAATGAATACACATTTGTGATGGTTGATTTTGTATAGGTTCGAGCTGCAGGACTAGGAATTGCAGTCGCTTTGACTTCAACGCATGTTGGACGAGTTACCATGGCAACCCATTGTACCCATTATCTCCCAGGTGGGATATGGGGCGCAGCTTTTAGCATACTACTTGACCAATCAGAGTGCAGCATTGTCCGTCGTCAGGTATGTACTTATACTTTGCACCAGCCTCCAACTACTGTAGGCTTATGCTTATGGGTCCTCTGCTCAATTCAAAATCGCCACTATTTTTGTAAAAAATGTTATCCTTCAGTGGTTTCACTAGGATTTCTCACAACAGGCTAAATAAATGAAAACAACAGGCAAAATTAATGGAAATCATAAATTTAACATGGAAAAGTTGAAAAGTCCCTAAAAACAACATGCGATTTTGTGAAAACAACTGGTGAAAATCGCCTCTTGCCTGCTGCTAATGAAACCCCTGTCTTTGATAACTCAAATACCAGTTGATGGATTTGGTTCAAACTTTATAATATTATGCTGATGCCAATTGAATTACATAGGAACTCAAGATGGCCACCATTTTTCATGAAGATAGGTAATTTTTGATTCAATACATGTCCAACACAACTTTGGAGATTAAGATTCTGTGGTAAGTAAGAAACATAATGTGACAATTAAAACGTTTTTGCCCCAAAAGAGAATGTTAATTCTTGCATTCTAAAAAAAATTTGGGTCTTATTTAATATATACCATCATATTCAGACATTGTTGTACACATGCATATTATGTTTGCAGGCTGCATTGTTATTGGTCAATCTGATATCCGAGGAAACTTTGAACAAAACGACAGCAACATCCAAAAATTCTGAATTAATTGGTCCTGTCATCAATACCCCAGATTCACAGGTATGCCTTGTAGTCTGTATTAAATTATGTACTATGTAAATTTCATACCCAGATTGATGCAATTAATATGAACTCCAGCGTTTCCTCTGGATATTTTTCCCGATTCTCATTTTAAAACTATTCTAAATCTAGATGAAATGATAGATCATCAACTCAAGGAAGTCCTTTACGGGTTGTCCATCTGCCTTATCAATAAGTTTGAGCCACTGTCACCAGTTTTTATGTCACCACCAGAAATGATGATGTATTGTTCTAGTCTCCCAACTTTTTGTGGTGCGTGTTTTGTGCTTGGTGTTCTGCAGTTGGCGTTTGGCATTTTGCATCTGTAACACATGGCAGGTGGTGATGTCATATTGCATGTTAATGCCTTGTACTGGCTTTGATTATGCTTGGTATTTATAAAGAATATCTATATTTCCAGGTATTAACAGGAAAAAGAGCCCTGATAGCCTTACTAGAGCATAGTAACTTCTACCCAGAGATCCACAACATGTTAAGTAACTACTACCCTCAACCCTTGATCCATCCTGTCAGCATAGCAGCCCAATCTCCCTGTAGGACCCCACTAGGATCCCAGTCAACGCTCACTACATCAGGTAAGTCAGTGTAGCATCCCAGTCCCCCTATAGGACCCCACTAGGATCCCAGTCAACGCTCACTACATCAGGTAAGTCAGTGTAGCATCCCAGTCCCCCTATAGGACCCCACTAGGATCCCAGTCAACGCTCACTACATAAGATAAGTCAGTGTAGCATCCCAGTCCCCCTATAGGACCCCACTAGGATCCCAGTCAACGCTCACTACATCAGGTAAGTCAGTGTAGCATCCCAGTCTCCCTATAGGATCCCATTTAACTCTCACTGTATCAGGTATACCATTTTAGTTATCTTTTGTATTGCATTACATACAATTTAGAGTTTTTGTTTATTTCAACTTTTTGTATTTTACAACTTTATATCCTATGTGCTTATGTTCCAGGGACTCCAGACCCACAGTCTGTTGGTGACACCACAGTTACATTCCTAGACACAACTCTACCCAGCTTAAACAACCCTTCAACATCAACTCCTGCACCAGTTGTAAGTTCATCTTGTCATATAACTAGCATGCAGTCATTTTCTTGTTTGTTATGTCCAACAAAAGTGATGACATATTTTCATTGTCTCTCAACTTTTTTGTGTCAGTTGTTGGTGTTTGGCGGTTGGCATATGTAACATGTAGCAAATGTAACAAATGGCAGGTAGTGTCATTTTGCATGTCAATGCCTTGTTTTAGTTTGTGTTGTTGCCTTTTGGAGCTATGTTTTGATCAGTTTACCGTGTGTTAGGCGCCTGCAGGTGAGTGTCCCAAAGCTTTTGGACATAGTGGGTGAATATTAACATAATCGTCACATTGCCAAATTTAGTTCTGAGCTTTCTAATGTAATGGTTGGCATATATCAATATACATGTACAATACTACAATGTACTTGATATTTCAGCACAGGATGTTAAAATAATACAAATTAAAATAAATACTCCATGTACTTAATCTTTTAAATCATTATTTCTAGGATTCATTTCCTTCACAGCATACTCGTCCAGGAGATGGAACTACTAGTCATTCCATTCACCAGAGGGCAGCACTGAGACACATACAGACACCACCTACAGTTACCACGGCAACAAGCACACCGGCATCTATACATGGTAATCACTAAGAAAAATGCGATAAGAAGTGGTTATGTTATTTTTGTGGCCACCAATCTTTGTGACCATATTCTATGTCAGCTTTTAGCATCTTTGGTAATTGCAGCTAGGTTTTGTCACATTTTTGTCTTGTTACTGGCTTTTCATCAAATTACAATGACTTGTTGACTGTTTGACCAATATATGCAAGTTTCTTTTTATAGGTCATATTATGAATGATGGTGGACGTAGCAGCACTGGGACAATGGCCAGTGGTCATGACTATCCAAGTGTTGTCACTCCAGGACTAATTGATGCAGTTGCCCAAGTTCTACAAAATCTGTCCATCAGAGTCTCGGAAGACACAATTACTTCATTACTGAAAGATAATCTGCTGGTGCAGTTTACAGAGTAAGTTTTTTATGACATTTATGCTATGTTTTTCAACAACTAATTTTTGAACAGGTTAAAATTTTATGTTCCTTTTGTTGTTTATCAAAAACATTTTTCAAATCATTCTAGTGTATATCATCATAAATGTGCACTGTGTTAATATTACACAACCACAAGGTGGCAAGTCAGTTATACCGTTATCAGTATACCGGTCCAAACATCAAAAATGTCAATTTCTATCCCTGACTTCACTTACATAAAGAAGTGATTTTAATGAACTATTATATTTAGGTTACTGCAGGTGAAACTATTAGAGGCCTACTCAGAAGAGATCACAAATGGTACAAGACCAATAGCCTCTTACAAAATTGTTTTCTCCAATCTTCTGACCACATACTCCAGCCTGGTTGGCCTATTAGACATGTGTCTCTTGAAGAGCTCCGTGGTGCTGGATTCTGTACAGGACAACAAGAGTCTTCTCAGGAATGTTGTGCAAATGCTGAAGATTACTCAAAATGGTTTGTTTGTTTTTTATTCAAAACTTAACAGTGCATGTTTATTAGCTCCTGAATCGAAGATATTATTAACACATTTTGTTTACTATATTAGTTTTCGAACTGTGTGGACAATAAGCACGGTTGGGTGTCATCCGCTTAAAAATCTATTTTTTCATCTTACTATCAGAAATAAATGAATAACATAGCAATATATAACTTATAGTTTACAGATATATGTATCTAGGATAGATAAACAGAAAGCTGTCAAGTATCAGTTAACTGAATAAATATACTGTAAACCTTGAAAATACTGTAAACCCATAATTTGGTTCTATTAAACAGTGCTTTCAAGGTAAGCAGTCATGGTGTACAATTAGTCTACAATTGTGTAGTTTGCACCATTTATTTACAGGCTTTGAAGAACAATGCAATCATCTAAGAGGAACAGTGTACCAGTTCCTATCTACACTTCTGTCAAAAACTAAAGGAAATAAATTAATGGTTGTTATGGGAATATTTCTACAGGATTGGACTATAATATCTGGTAAGAGTTAGAGGTATAATAAATGATACATCAAACTGAATGTTGATACATCATGTCTGAGATTTTACCCTTGTAATGTGACATAAATGATAGGAGCAAATTGAATGTCTATTAAGAGTTTTGAAATTTGAAAATATTATCAATTAACTAGGCAGGTTATAGTTTTCAAGAGAATATATACTAGGAAAAAATGATTCTTTATCACATTACTTGTTTTTGTCCTTGTTATCAGAGGGGGGACCATTTTTGCTTCTCCATTATCAATAGCTATTGAAAAAGTTATATGACTTCTTCACATTTGCTTTTAGCAGAGCAATTGTATTTAAGTGGTCAGAGTTGACATTTATTATTGAAGAAATACTGATGTATACCCAGCATGGGTCTACTGTCAAACTACTTGTTCAAGTGTGGTGACCTTTCCGCATTGGCTTCAGCATTGCCTTAGATTGGGTCAGGTGTATTGAAGAGGCCACAGTTGACAGTCAAAATTGAAGAAGCACTGATTTCATTTTTTTATTTATTTATATAATGTTTTGACATGCGAAAAGCAATACAAACTAAGTCCTAAGTTTCATTTCATTCTTGACACTAAATATAATTGCATTTCAGAATCTCTGCACAACTCAATCAAGTCTTCATGTGATGATTTAAAAGTTCAAGCCTGTAGATTCCTGACCTTACTACTGAGTAGGAACAATGAAAGAGGAGATAGTGAAGACTCAAGTTGTAATATTACTGATGGTCTAAATACACAGCTTTATAAAGGTATGAAATTGGACACTATTTTTTCTGTAAAAAAAGTTTCATGACTTAAATAACAGTTGTCAGATTTGGCCCAAGATGGCTAATGAATTTAAAATGTCCGCCATTTCCAGAAGTATTTTTTTGATAATGTAAATATCGGTATCATGTTTTGGTCAACATTTTATAGGCTAATGCCTCATGGCTATATGAACTCTACTGAAGAAGGAATTCATAATAATCTATGATTTCATAATATGAAATCAGTGTGAAAATTTGCCAACGTTATTTCTATCATGCTGTCTACAAAATAATGAGTGAATTGATAAGATATGTTTTGTTTGAATATTTGGAATCATTTGTCCTCAAATGACTCATTTTCAGAAGATGGTGATGTTGACTCAAAGACAAACATATTCACCAGTACAATAGGGGCAAATTTATGCCAGTGTTTGATGGAACAGTATGATAGAATCTCAGTGAATGTTAAGGGCTTTAACCCTGTGTGGAGGGCACATGTTATTGTGGCATTCAAGTCTCTGTTGGCTGTCCATGAGGGTTCAAAGATAACAGCCCTTGAAGGTTGGTATTGTATTCTTAAAGCTTTGAACTGTCTTGAAAGTTGCATATTTTAGAACAGTATTTGTAATTTCAAATTGCAGTGGTTCTGTAAAGGAGGATTGTTTTAATATTACTAGATTATTATGTTATCTGCAATAAATGTAAATGCTTGGTGTAGAGATAAACATTATAGTAATATTATTACCAAACAGGTCCATGTCAGTCAAAAGAGGATCATGAAAGAATATTTGGAGCAAATCAGGCCTGTAGCCAGGGGGGGGGGGGGGGGGGTTCGATGGGTTGAGCGAACCCCCCCCCCCACCACCCCCCCCCCCCTTGCCAAAAAATCAAAAAAAAATCATGCAGTTTTTCACCATTCCGAGCACTCTTTAAGTGATTTTGGCCATTTTGGCAAATCCTGGCTACAGGCCTGCAAATCCTCCTTGTTTTCTGTTAGTTGTTAACCTAACTAGAGATGACACTCCTTTCTTTCAATCTCAAACATACAATATCATTAATAGCCTGAGTAAAAAATGTTTTTTTAATTTGAATAAATAATATACACTGTACCAAATTAATGTTTTGATAGATGAATCTTATATTCTCAGGTGGCTTAATGGAGACAATAATTGAGAATATAAAGTGTGGACATAACGATTTGAACTCTGAAGCTCTTCAAATGGGAGGCTTGAAAAAAGACACACCCACCCTTGAAAATTTGATTCTGACTCTTGAGCTCTTACGCAACTTCATGCATCGTTATGTTGATGCAAAGGTAAGAGTTGTTGCATGTAGGATAGTGGTGTCAATTAACCGCTTGAGCATTAACCGGTTAACCGGGGGTTTTTACCGGTTAAAGTCGGTTAACCGGCGGGAAATTTGAACTTATAATTTCAAATGAAATCTTCATCTTCGATCTTGAAAGTTGAAAAAATTGGAAAAATGATATATCGGCGTTTATTTTTTACGTTCGTCAAGCTTTAATTACGCTATTCTATGTTAGTAAGCGCGGGAAAGCAATGTGGCAGGGATTAAAGTTGCTGATTGGATGTTTGTAAGGAATTATCGGACCTATCACATGTATGAGTAGCTCACATGAAACTGACGCTTGAAAAACAAACAGATTAAAATGCAAAGTAAGCGCGGGAAAGCAATGTGGCAGGGATTAAAGTTGCTGATTGGATGTTTGTAAGGAGTTATTGGACTTATGACATGTATGAGTAGCTTACGTGAAACTGACACCATAAAACCAAACGGATTAGCATGCAAAATAAGCGCGGGAAATAACAGAATTATACACGGTCAACTAACCGCCCATAAAAACTCAGACCGGTCAAGGCATTATCGGCGGTTAACCGGTTAATACTTGACACCTCTAATGTAGGATTAACTCAAGCGGAAAATATAATGTTTAGATATCCAACACAGGAAATAATCAATGTAGTTTTATTATCCCAGCTCACCAAACAAAGTCCCGTATAGGGTTATAGAGAAGCCATCAGTCTGTCCATTTATCCGTCTGTCCATTCATATGTATGTATGTCCGGGCGATAAGTCAATTACTAGTTGACGGATCTGGTTAAAATTTTTAAGGTTTATCCTTTATGGACAGTCGACATCTGCTTGAGAATGAATTTTCAAAGTGGCCACTCAATTCAAAATTGCCATTTTTCTTAAAAAATGTAATCTTTGATGACTCAAATACTTGCAGATTTGGATCGAATTTTACATACTGATGTCTCAGGTACAAAGGAATCATTTTGACATATAAGTTTTTTGCATTATTCTGACAAAATGTCCTGACAATCAGACTGAACAATTCTTGTATAATAACACATCTTCAATCATTGTATATATTTCCTTTTATGTCTAGGTGGTGGCCTTTGAATGTGGCCTAAGCAATATTCTACATAAGCTGTGGTCATGGTGTCTTCTAGATAATGGACTGTTGACCACTACACTGGGACTACTATGCACCTACACTGCAGGTTGCTCGCAGGGTAAGTGTTTGTCATATTAGTTCATTAATCAGTTCAATATTCTCCCCGTTTAACACTTACACTTAACTTACACTTACATTTAACACTTGACTCTTCATAACAATAGTTATTAATGTAAAACTGTAATTGCCCTTGGTCGGAATTTCACATATAAAAAATGCTTTTATAGCATCATTCTTTCACACATTATCTAGGCATGGCATATCAAATTCCAGCCAACAGAACACAGTACATGATATAATTTTCATTCTATATTTTACAACACATGAATGGTTAAGAACTTAAGATATATGAATCTCAATGAATTGTAATTTTAATATGTGCATCTGTCCTCATTCAGTCTCATACAGGACCTTTCTGCCTAAAATCATCCACAATTTATGGAGTCCTGTATGTAAATCCTTTTATAATGAATCATGGACTTGCAGCAAGTAAAGTTGTGAATATATGAACAATAAACTTGTTGAGCCCTCTGAACTAGTATACTACCTGTACTCTGTTGAAATTTTTGACAAATATATACAGAATATAGTACTATAAATAGATAATAGCATCTAACGAATGGGAATTTATAATGTGAGATATCAAAAGTGAGGTTAACTTCTTATGACGCTTCTGGTCCATACTGGCTTGTTGAAATACTCTCTAACCCAAACTGTTCTTATCTAAACTTGTCTATTCTTATCAAGACCTTTCTGGTCCATACTGGCTCGTTCAAATACTCTCTAACCCAAACTGCTCTTATCTAAACCTGTCTATTCTTATCAAGACCTTTCTGGTCCATATTGGCTCCTTCAAATACCCTCTAACCCAAATTGTTCTCATCTAAACCTGTCTATTCTTATCAAGACCTTTCTGGTCTATACTGGCTTGTTCAAATAACGTCTAATCCAAACTGTTCTTATCTAAACCTGCCTATTCTTATCAAGATCTTTCTGTTCTATACTGGCTTATTCAAATACTCTCTAAACCCAAATTGTTCTTATCTAAACCTGTCTATTCTTATCAAGACCTTTCTGGTCCAAACTGGCTTGTTGAAATACTCTCTAACCCAAATTGTTCTTATCTAAACCTGTCTATTCTTATCAAGACCTTTCTGGTCCATATTGGCTCCTTCAAATACCCTCTAACCCAAATTGTTCTCAACTAAACCTGTCTATTCTTATCAAGACCTTTCTGGTCCAAACTGGCTTGTTGAAATACTCTCTAACCCAAACTGTTCTTATCTAAACCTGCCTATTCTTATCAAGACCTTTCTGGTCTATACTGGCTTATTCAAATACTCTCTAACCCAAATTGTTCTTATCTAAACCTGTCTATTCTTATCAAAACCTTTCTGGTCCATACTGGCTTATTCAAATACTCTATAACCCAAACTGTTCTTATCTAAACTTTTCTATTCTTATCAAGACCTTTCTGGTCCATACTGGCTTGTTCAAATACTCTCTAACCCAAACTGTTCTTATCTAAACCTGCCTATTCTTATCAAGACCTTTCTGGTCTATACTGGCTTATTCAAATACTCTCTAACCCAAATTGTTCTTATCTAAACCTGCCTATTCTTATCAAGACCTTTCTGGTCTATACTGGATTGTTGAAATACTCTCTAACCCAAACTGTTCTTATCTAAACTTGTCTATTCTTATCAAGACCTTTCTGGTCCATACTGGCTCCTTCAAATACCCTCTAACCCAAACTGCTCTTATCTAAACCTGTCTATTCTTATCAAGACCTTTCTGGTCCATACTGGCTTGTTCAAATACTCTCTAACCCAAACTGTTCTTATCTAAACCTGTCTATTCTTATCAAGATCTTCCTTGTCCATACTGGCTTGTTGAAATACTCTCTAACCCAAACTGCTCTTCTCTAAACCTGTCTATTCTTATCAAGACCTTTCTGGTCCATACTGGTTTGTCCTAGCGCTATCTGATCTACACTAGCTGTAGATGACATGCCAGTTTCATTTGAACGCATGTTGGATGTACTACTATCTAATGACCTCCTTGTTGTGTAACAGGGACATATGATACTGATGAAGATCCTTCGGTATTTAGGGCTTGTGACAGAGTACAGTACAATGTTTATAGCACTGTTAAAAGCAATACCAAAGTTAGCTAAACCATCAAGGACCATGTAGGGAACACCTTGACTGTAATAAACAGGTACAGTTACTGTGGAGCGCACGATGTAGCGAACACTCGTTGGTATACTACATATAAGGTAAACGAAAACAATCGACGTCAACATAGCAGTGATTTTTACCTCCTGCTGCTGGCCAGGTTCTTTGGTGCTCCTAAGGATATCCTGCTCTGTTGTTTTTAGACTCAGCTCAGTACCAATGCGAATTATAGCGCAGAATGAAATGAACCAGGGCACGTAGGAACATAGCGCGATCTGAACATTGTTCATTATGCTGTCATAAAGAGGCCAACGTAAGATGCCTTTGACGAACTTTGGATATGTAGAGTTTCCTTCGGTTACATACTCAACACTGTAGTTTAGATAGTTCTCGGTGAAGAGGATAATAGACAACAACCAGATGGTTACTGTGACGATACGAGTGCGCTTTGAGGAACATAGCCTGTTACACTTCAGTGGCATGCAAATGGCAATATATCGCTGTATACTGACCATAGTGGTTGTCCAGTTTCCAGCAGAAATAGACATGTAACCAACAGTAAATAGGCCATAGTACATATACACTTGCCATTCGAATGACACCGATTTGTGTAAAAACATGGAGTTTTCGATGAGGATGTTCAGAGGCAGGCCAATTATCAGTGTTATCATATCGGCAACTGCCAGTGACAGCAATAAAATATTGTAGCTGTTTTTAGCCTTAAATTCCGGTCTACTTAGAATGATCAAGTTGAAAATGTTACCAATGATACCGAAAATGCGTAACAAGGCCTGAATCCAAAAGTTGAAATAATAGTTGAACTGTGCAAAGAACTCCATATCTCTCATATGCTCCGAGTTAGATACAGTGGTTTGCTCATCAATTACTTGAGCAATTGTAGAGTTAGGCTGTTCGATTTCAGTAGTGGTTGTTATGTTGGGCTGTTTGATTTCAGTAGCGGCTGTTGTGTTGGGCTGTTTGATTTCAGCAGTGGCTGTTATGTTAGGCTGTTCGATTTCAGTAGTTGTTGTTATGTTCGCCTGTTTGATTTCAGTAGCGGCTGTTGTGTTAGACTGTTTGATTCCAGAAGTGCTTGTTTTGTCAAGCTGTTCAATATCAGCACCGGTTGTAATGGTCAACTGTTCAATCTCCATTGTTATTGTAGTGTAAGGTTTGTTTGTTTCATTACTTGAGGAACCATCATGACCTTGTGATAACAAATAAATATCATCTAATAAATAAATTATTTTTGATTAATTGACATTTAGTACAGTTCATACCATGTTTATCTTGAATTGAATAGTTATCATCAGAACTCTTACCAGATAAACCCTTGGTGTTTTCCTTGGCTGCACTGCAATTCATTGAACTGCAGACTGCGACCATCAAAAGTCCCCATCGTCCAATGACAGTATTTATCAAACCCATTGTTTCAAAATTCTGGACCACAAAAATTCTGAAAATTTAGATAGGATTCTATATTTTACTCTATCATTCTGTCTTTTACACAAATGAAAGGCTTCTTTGAGTCAATTAGCAAATACTGTTTACTTTCAAATAAAGCAGTTCTTCATAGTTAAAGAGCTATGATTTATGTTTTGGTGAAATTTGCCAATTATATCATATTTTTTTCACTGATTACAAACAGAACTGTTTTTATTTTGTCACAATATAATATGAATATCACAGTAACAATGGAATAAAGAATATATATATATTTACAATTTCAAATAACAAATACACTGCAGAGAAGTATTAATTTTCAAATAACAATGAAAACATTTTAAAAAAAAGTATAGTAAAAACTATATATACTTATCTCAATTTAACTTTTGCTTCAGCGAGATTTATTCACCAGTTTTCCAAGTTCTAATTCCTCAGTTCGTTTGGCGTAAATAAAGTATAAAGTATATGAAGTTAAAACATTGCATCAACAGCTTTACTCAGTCTGGTGCTTTCACAACTTTGATAATAATTATTAATGCATTTGGTATTCATATGATGTTTTAGCATCTATTAGGTGATTGCTCTGAATTAATGTTTTTACAGGGTGACCCCAAAAAATGCAACCCATCATTTATAATTCCCATTTCATGTTGTATAAATGACTTGAAAGGCAGATGAGGACCTCGGTCTATACCGGTCTATACCTGTCTCGACTGGCAAATTTCAAATATAAAAGTTCAAATCTAACTAAGTTACGGTCAAATCAAATTTCACTACAGATCTTATCAGTCTTACTTTAGAGATACCAGTAAACATTAGACAATTGTTGATAATTTTTGGATAATCATTATTATCAAGGATAGTGTGCAAGGAAGCAATCCAGAAATGACTTGTTTATTTGGCAAATGTCACAAAGAAATATCTAAATATGAAAAGTCAAGATGATATCAGTGACAAAGTTAATCCAAAAGTGAAAAAAGAGCTTAATCTAGTTATCAGTACTAATCACTACTAGCCCCTGGGTCTCTGATTGTCAAAAATTAGAGGGTTGTAACTTCTTATGGGTCACCCTGTATGTTGAAACATATTTATTCCACACAAAATTAATATATTTGTAGTGCAGGGTGGTCAAAGAAAACTGAAACCCTTATGCAGGGTTCGTACACACCTGGAAATGTCAGGGAAATTGATTTATTTTTCCAGGTGCTGGAAATGTCAGGGAATTTTAAAATTTGGTCAAAAAGGGCCAAAAATGTCATGGAATTTTGAAACATGAGATATGTCAGGGAAATGTCAGGGAATTTTGTATCAGAAATTTTGGGGCTATAACAGGATATCTATGAAATCCAAAATCTAACATTTAGTTGTTTCCACAAATTGGAAATCTTTTCATTAGGGTTGATTGAATGAGATCTTATCTGGTATTGTCTATTTGTAAGAACAGTGTGAACATTATTCTTGAACCGAACAATTATATACATATATGTATAAATGATTCAATTCAATTATGCTTTTCCATGAAGTAATGTAGTCTTGGGCCATTCAAAGTTATTTACTGGTATATGTTTCAGGTTTTGTTGAGGGGTTAATCTAAGGAGGATGGGAGGTGAAAATCAAAAAAAATCCGGGAATTCGCTTTTCAGTGTAAAACTATTTATATTAAGCAGCCGTCAGTATATTCATCTGTTCATAACTCAAATATCAGTTGACAGATTTGGTTCAAATTTTATATACTGATGCTTTGGTCATATAGGGCCTCTATAAGAAGACACTTTCGCCATCTTTCTCCACAAATACTGATTATTTGATTTGGTATCATAGGCCTGTGCCTTATAGTGACGCTACTCGAGAAGGAATTTTTAATATGGTATATATTTTGGTGTAGATTTTCCCAAAAGGGAGAAGACAATAGTAATGCCAGGTTATTGCTATAATGTTCACAATGATCAGTATTCGATAAAGTATGTTTCATAAGGTAGACATTGCCCCTCTGGTCTCAAGGGAGTTGGTATTATCTATTTTTGATCAAAACTTTCAGTTGTCATTTGGATTCATAACAAAACATTAACAAATTATTGTTTGAAATGCTTAGAATGCACCATATACGATGTAAATTCTCAAAAAGGTCCATGTGCAGTATGGCAAGTGATTTTAGAGGGTAATATCTTTTACAATGAGTACTTTCTTGGCATAAATACAGTGGTTATTATTAAAACAAAATGTTTTCTTTCAAGTGAAGTCCCCATGATGATAAAAATTATAAATAGGGACCCCACGTCAACAATTTTTTCAAAATGTTGAACTTATTTGCTTAAAAGAGGATCTTCTTTTTCTGATTTTTATTGCATAAAAACATTATTCAACAAGGGGTCTAAAACATCAAAAGTAGAATGGTATTGAAAGTCTAGTTTTGAAGATATCAATTTTCGATGACCAAAATCATGCTGAAAACAATGGATAGCATGAGTTTTCCCTATAGGAAATGGGAAATGTGGTTTTAACTTTATTGCATTTCAATACCCATCTCCTTATTTCAGAAGTTATTAATATAGTGTAGAAGAAACGTTTGAGACATTTAAATTGAGATAAACAAAATATCCTTTGTTTAGAAATCAAGCCTTACATTTTTAGAAAAGTGACAAGGTTGGGTCCTAATCCTTAATTTTTCAGAGTAGGATTGATATTTTTCTATCATGGCGACGTCACTTTTATTTTAATAAAAAACACTGTGTTTGTTTATACCCAGAAAATACTCATGGTGAAAGATATGACTGTCTATCACTTGCCATACTGCACATGGACCTTTCTGGGGGTGAACCCCCATTCCCCCTTTTGGGTTTCGCTTTGCTTACGGTGGTGCAAACCCCAAAAATTGCACCCCCTTGACATTAGCTGGCTACGCCTTTGGCCTTATGTAATGTAAAATACAGTACGGTATGTAAAATAAAAAACATAACGTATCAAAGAATAATTTGTGAATAAGGAGGTCTGTAGAAGTAAAGTTAAGTCATGAGAAATGGTACTAAAGGAGAAACCCTAAATGCTTTATAATAGGTCTTGTCTTTCAAATAATACAGTTATTAGAGACTTTTTAGTAGGCAGTGCTAGCAGAACTAGATCTGGAAATTTCTTTTTCTGTCTGGAAATGTCAGGGAATTTCATTTTGAAAAAGGTGTACGAACCCTGTTATGCCATTTCCCTCATATCTTTGTCATTTTAAGAAATCACTCCCTGATATTTTACACATTTGTACATAATTCAATTTCCTACCAGCCTGCTATAGTTCATGACCATCAGATTGGTAGTCAAAATGTGATGTCACTTTAAAGAACATGCCCCATGGCCACTATTGCGCTTTAGACAAACCTGCACACATAGTCCAAAATGTCCCTATCTTTGGGGATACGGCACAGATAGAGTGTAAGAGAATGACCTCAGGACAATTGCATACCTCAAAAGTGAGAGCATCTGTATCATTCAGGCCATACCTGCTGAGGAATGCATTCGGGTCATTGACAACTGTGCAGGTTTGGCTAAAGTGCGATAATGCCAAAACATGAAGCATGTTGTTCAAAGTGCCGTGAAATTGTGATAGTCTGATAGTCATGGAATAGGGTAGGGTGGTAGAGAAGTGAATAATGTACACATGTGTGAAATATCAGAGAGTTATTTCCTAAAATGACAAAGATATGAGGAAAATGCAGGGTTTCCATTTTTTGACCACCCTGTATGTAATATCTTTTATCACTCATTCAGCCATTATTAATGAAACATATGTTTTTACTGAATCTATATAAAACTTCTCAATCATTTAAAATTGTGTTTGAACTCAATTGCTATTAATGTTTTACCATACATAATCATATTTATAATTTCCTGCTACCTTAATCTACTGGGTTGGAGTTCAGAATTTCTCCTTCACAGCTTAATAGTGTTATGTCACTACCACAACTAGTGACATATTGTTATTCTCCAACTTTTTATGGACAGCAGTTGGAGTTTGGCGTTCGGCATCTATAACAGTGCCAGGTGGTGACATCGTGCATGTAAATGCCTTGTGTTGTTGTGTTGTTGCTGTTATTTTACTTCTCCACAATGCCAAAGTTCATTCAATTTGATTACACAGTAATGCATTTTGTAGATATTTGCAAGGAAAAAATCTGTGTGATGCATTATTAAAGTCATAAATATTCTTGAATCATCATTTCAATGGTGCAGTTTTTAAAGGCCCCATGTAAAGTTTGAGAATATTGTTTTATCATTCAAATATGATTTTCTGCCTTAAAACTTGTTTGATACAATTTTGACTGTTCTTGGTCTTTCCCTTTTTAAATATTCATTCAACATTTTGGCTACAAAAGTTTAGATTTTGAGATCATTAAATAGAACATTATAAACACTGTAAAATTCATTTGTGCTCAAGAATTTCCCAGGAATTAAAGGCAGAATCAGATTTATGGGGGTGACAAAATTACAAGCAACATGTCCAATTGACCTACCAATCTATTCCTTACAATCTCAAATAGTATATCTCCAAAAAGATCTTCGATATATTATAAATTGGTGAAGTTATAATGGATTCAAGGTACTGAAATGGGCAGACGGGGAGATCTCCCAATGTTCAGCCTTCCTATTCGATCACGTGGTACCCATGTGCTTGATCCATATAAGGCTTACACGACCATATAGGAATCCAACTGACCGTTGTCCGCCATTTTGAATATCATGTGATAGATCCATATAAGGCTTGTATGACCATATACATGTATGATGGCTAAGGGGAATCCCCGAATACGAAAGAATATGATACTATTATGGGAGCTACTCACTTCTTCTGAAAATGGGTGAAAAATGTTTAAGTTCTCCCAAATAATAAGAATGGTTACCATTCTTATAGAGAAATAACACATTATTGTAAAAATCTTTAGTTTTTCTGAAAAAAAAATGTGCACTTTGGGGATTTTTAGAAAAAAGACATGAAAAGGAATGACATAAGCCAGAAATATTCTAAAATTGACACAATTTTTTGTTAGGCTGCTCGCTATCTCTGATTCTCTCTTTAAGTCATAGATAGATTCAATGGTGGATTTTCGCTTTAGTGCTAGATCAAATATAAGAGTAAGTCTTCAAAGTCGATAAAATAAATTGTTTACAAACTATATTTGTGTAATACTATATTTATTGGATTACATTAATAGCTATCAGCTAATACAAAATATTCTGTACTCGTATTACAATCCTCAAGCCTGTCACATCTGTCAGATTATCCAACCCCTTTGAAATTACTTATTAAGTTTTTACGTCACTGTTCATTTGTAATCCAATCCTATTCAATTGTTCTTTCAATGATTAAGTTGTCTGTATCTTATAGATCATTGATAGATCTTTCCAATCAAAGAAGTTTCAGACAAAGAAAGATGATTACCATTTTTTATGCCGTTTCAAAATGAATGAAGGCTTTATAGAGATGTTATGACTTCATTCTGATTGCTTATGATCTCATTTAAAGAAAAGTTCTGCACAAATATTATTCTGTTACTACACCCTCTACATACTACTTTCTCATGTTTCAAAGACACATTGAATGCCAAATTTAAGCTTGTGATACTTAAAATGATTAAACGAAAATGTTCATGTATTAACCTTACTTTCGATTAAAAACATACTCCCAAGCTGCTTACTTATCATAATTACAGGTGTACAATGTATATATTATATGGCAGATAAACTCAATTTTATATATACAATGTAAGTGTGTTCTGCACCTATTGAGGTTCAAGGTACATAACAAGCAGGAATATGTACAGTACTGTAGGGTATCTAGGGAGCAGAATATGTATTTCTGTATCTTTTTCACTTTTACCAAAATCTGGGAAATACAGTCTGTATCCATCCCAGTTTTCTTCCACTTGTTTTTTGAAAAAAAGTCATATTTACTCTTTTTTACTATTTCAAAAAAAGTTGATAAAAAGTTTTGAAATTATAATGAATTACTTTGAAATTTTGGAACCTTAGAAGGTAAAATGCATGAAGAACCTCAGTAGGTATGGAATACACCTGTTTCTATGAATGGTCAGTTTTGGATATAGGGTTCATCCATCAGGAAATATATATATGCATCTCACTGGGTCCCTGCAGCCCCTCGAGAAAAACACAAGTCCCCCTTTGGGATAAACCCTGTATCTAAAACCTCCCAGTACATATCCCTTATCTATAGGAGAAATGAAATTGCAGTCTCTGTTAGGTTTCTTTATACAACTGTATATTTTTTTTTATTGTACCTTAAAAAGGTATGATATTGTCATCAGCTTGTTTAAACTATTACAAGCAGAATCAGTAGTCAGTAGCTTTTTAAGGAATGCCAATTGAATAGATATTTGGATATACAACTCTTTAATAAACATGATTACTTATTTTAAAATATATTATTACAAATGGGAATTTGTATAAGAGCTGCCACCCTACCACCATTTCCTCTTGATTTTACATGTTTGAAATGGGCCTTTGTTAATCTACTTTAGTCTAAACCACTCAATTTTTATGATCTGTTTATCTCATCAAAATTAAGTTGATATTACAGTCACAACACTTAGTATATTAATCCAAAATTTGTGAAAGCGTCATCCGAGCGCCACAGGAGTCATATTTTAAATTTTTTATTTTCATTTATTTATTTCAAGTAATATTGATTGTAAATTGATGAAAATTACAATTACAAAGAAGTATATTACAAAGAAATAAGGAACAAAGTAAAAAAAAGTTTTTGCAATATGAGTAGTACAGGCAGTACCAGAATGATAATACAATTCGTTATTGTTAACGGTGGTTAAAGCACAAGGTGGGCTGGGTAAAATTGTTATAAATACACTGTACTTCATATTTTGTTTTGTTGAGTTGTAAGACTGATCACTATGAATAAATAAATT
Source organism: Owenia fusiformis (assembly GCA_903813345.2). NCBI lineage: Eukaryota > Metazoa > Annelida > Polychaeta > Sabellida > Oweniidae > Owenia > Owenia fusiformis. The sequence continues at coordinate 23,009,381 of CAIIXF020000003.1, forward strand.
AACTAAACAAACTATTAAGTTATACAACATAGACTTGTATGATACTGATATGATACAGCTAATCAACTAATGATAGTAATTTGAACTCCCATTTTATGCTCGCTAAAAATTAAATCAATTGAGCCTCGCCAAAGGAAAACCGGTCTTATCACAAAAATTTTAATTGTGCTACAGAGCCAAAAATGTGCCCAAGATTAAGAGGAAAATGTGCTAAATTCAAATCCGTCTTTTTGGTCTATACCTGCAAGGAAAAATTGTTAAGACACAAGCCATGGCTCATTTGAAAGGTCTCTTTGTGCTTTTAAGAAAAACAAATAATCAAAACATTGATAAAATATGTGATAAGACCCCTTTTCCCGTGGCCTGGCTCAATTACTGTAGTCCCGGTATATTCTGTATTTATTGTACCATTTATGCACAAAACACACTCTAAGTAACACAAAAGGTTCATGCAGTCACCCCTATTCTCTGAACATGTATTTTCAGCTTCTAGTTCACTGGTGAGCACAAGTGTCCATGCTATAATAGACCAACCACAGACAAAGGGACAAGTGAGCAACAGTTCTCTCCTGAATTGTCTACTTAAGCTAGCCAACAAACCAATCACAAAAGAGAACCTCGCCATGATGAAACTGTTGCATAGTCTTCTTGCAACCTTGAGTTTAACAGCAGAGTGTAGAGGAGTTTTCAATAAGGTAAAAAAATCAAGGTTTTTACTTTTTCAATTTTCTGTGATAAATCACATGTTTACAAGATTAAGGAGATTATTTTGGAAAAAGGATCTCCAGACATTAGCATGATTAGCTTGTAGTAAATTAGAACCTGTATTATCTCATTTATCATATAGAATATGACATTCATATTGGTCCCCTTTTCAGATTTGAATAAATGCTGCATCAAACATTTAAGGGTTGATTTGATTTTCAGAGCAATTTTCTCCAAGGTTTCTCAAGTTTGAATCCAAAGAGCAAAAAATCCAAACTTCAGCACAGTACTGACACCTGGTGGATAGATATAGCACTTAACCTGTCTTTTTCTATAGATGGTCAGCAGATGATTGTGAAAACAAAAGGTGAGTTTTGATGATGTTCAAAAAGGCAAGCAGTCACATTGATGTAGCCTATTATTAAATCAACATATAATGGATATCATGTAAAAGCTTGTAATATGAGGAAATAAAGCTGCAATTGAAATGAAAAAAGAGTTGGAATTACGAAGAATATCCAATATACCTAGCAATCAGTGCACACATAATAAACTAAGTAAAATTTATAATAAAAAATAATGAAATATATATCACTATAATGGAACACTTGCAACACCTGCCATCTTTCTTATATAAGATGAATATTTTATGGTATAGCAGAAGCAGATAGATCACAATTAAGTGTTCAAGATACCTTCAACTTTTTTCAAGACAAAATCACTAAAAAACAACAGTGGCTCTCTGAAACATTGAGAATTTAAAAACAGTTCCTCCTAAAGCAACAACTCTGATTTTCCAGATGCAATAGAGCTTCTACTGGGTTTCGGATCTAACCCAGCCAGCCCACACCATAGTAAAGTATTACTGGCCTTAAGGAATCTTTGCTGTCACCCCTCTAGCAAAACTAAACTGCTATCAAACAGTAAGTTCATTGTGTTGGAATCTTATCCACCAGACCCGCACTTAAAAATCTTAACTATCACCCTTCTTGCAAAACTTAACTCCTGTGAATCTAATACTTGTGATATAAGTCAATAGATGCGAGTAGAAATTATCTTGATTTACATCATTAAAAATATTTGAAATCTACATGTAAAATTACATCTAGAAATGTGGTTTTGAAAAGAGTTTATTTTCTTTGAAAATGTGACTTCTAGATTGGGAAGATTCCCCATAGAACCCATGTTCACAAACAGTGAAATATCTTTTCCTGTGTTTGGCAGATAATATTTTTTCTTTTACTGGACATATTTTAATTTGAATAACCAGCAGAAACATTAGGGTAATATGAAAAATGAACCACTAAAACTGATGAATATTCAAGTTTAAGGGAACTTTGTAACATGTTATTTCCCCCAATTAGCCACCTGGTGGTGAAACTGGTTACTACCTACTCGCATCTGAGTAATCCAGTTTTTACCTTGTTTTTACGCATATATTCTGCTCTATTCACCAAGTCATTAATCCGGACTTAATTTATATTTCATTTTTGTCAAAATAGATATTCATTTGAAAACATCATTACATTGATGAGATTCTCTTTCACTATCATCTGTCTCAATTTTGTATTTACATGAACATTTGTCAGAGAGCATGGGTTAAAACATGGGAATGATGTGCTGTTTTAATCTTGTACATATTTCACAAAGTGCATGGTTTAAAACATTGGATTGATAAAATTCTTAATCTTGTACATACTTCACATGACATTAAGGGCACAATTAAAAACATGGGATTGATAAAAGTCAAGTATTGTATTATATTTTGTTTACCACCCATGAAGGTGAGCAAGACCTCATGGGTATATCCCATATACGTACGGTCATAAGTTACGTAATTATTCTGGAAGACAGACCCAGGAACTCCTCCTTGAAGGAGCCCTGTGTTCTTTAATGTGCACTTATACATAGACATACAAGTACACAGCCTTTTGTAGGAGTTGTGGACCACTCAGTTAAACACCCTGAAGTACTTTAAGCAAACAAGCAAACTAAGTCTTGCCTGAACCGGGGATCGAATCCTGAACCTATTGCGTAAGTGGTACACACGCTACCACTGAGCTACACAGGTGGATGTATTGATATGTTTGTTCTTTTGTTTTTTCCTTCAGTCCAAATCAACAAAATAAGAATTTAAATTACAGTTCATTTTATTTCATGTGTAAATCACATTCCTTTCATGTACATGTACATGATATAGCATACGTTCATGTTGATTTCCTGCTTTGCTAGTCTCTGAGGATTAGCATGGATTTGTGTTGCATATAACATCTTCCACATACACCATCTCACCATTTGTAGTCATGAAGTTGTAGTTGGCACATGTTCCATTGCCAATGGGTACAGGGTTTGTACATGCCTTCACTCTTGACTTGATTCCACCTCCGCATGACACTGAACATGGTGAATATCCACTGAACTCCCCCCAGCCCCCAGGAGTTGAGATGATTTTTGTGATCCAATCTATATAGTTAGGTACTTTGATATAGACCCCAGATTGTTTCCCACATGTACGAGGTCCCCAGCTTACTATGCCATACTGATACCATGTTGTCCCTTCGCGGCACATGAAAGGTCCCCCAGAATCACCACGGCATGAATCTAGTTTTCTATCAATTTTAATGGGGTCTACAGCACTAGCACAGAACATATTATCTGTCACTCTTTCTTTATCTTTATTCGATTTAAGATTACATTCATTTTCAATATTTATCTGAATCATCATCAAGACATTTGAAAAAGTTGTTTTGCTCACCATTCCCCATCCTAGTACTTTACAAATACCTTTCCTTAACTTTTTGATGGTATGATTATTGAAGTTCCCAGTTGGAAGTTTGATTGGGTGTGTATGAAGATTAAACTGAAGCGGTGAATCCAATGTAACAATAGCAATATCATGTTCATTATTATACCCAAACGAATAAGTATTATACCCTTCATGAAGCGTAACACTTTTAATTGTAGGAATTTGTTCATATGTTTCGTTTACTCTTAGATCATGTTTACCAGTTTCAACTTTGATGAATCTTGCAATATATTCAATCGACATTTTCTCAAAAGTGAGTCCGTTAACAAAACAGTGGGCAGCTGTTAAAATATGGATTGGACTGATGATTGAGCCACCACAATGAACCTGACCCTGGGAAGAAAAATGAACCATCCATCGATAATTATGCACTGGCATTACTTCATTTCCTCCGAATATTATTGCAATTGATTCTGTGAGAGCAACTCCTGGCTGTGGACATTGGGCAGGGGACTTGGGGTGACATACTACCATGTTCAGTTCAGCATTACGTTGTGATATGGTGTTACTATTTGAATTTGTACATTTTCTTATCTGGACCTGTTTTCCACATGTTTTCAAGGGGCATGAGGAAAAATCCGAATATTTACCTAAAATGAATTAAACAAAATATACAAATGCAACTCTACAAATAAAAATCATAAACAGAAAATATGTACTTTAAAGTAATTTATTTTAAAATACATATGATGACAAAAGTTAAAAAATATCATTGATAAGATAAAAAAAAAAAACATTGTTTTCATTGTTGGACAATTCAAGAAATTGAAATACTTGTACATACCACATCTATTTACACATCTTGAGTCATCACATTTGGTATTGTTATGAGATTCACAGGTACATACAGTACAGCCATCAGGTTCAGTCCATTGGCCTTCATATGCTCTATGTAGTTTTGCTGATTTATCATAGCAGATGAAGTCTTCGCAGCACACGCTAAAGAGATTTCTTCCAGAAGGGTCACTGACACAAACATATCCAGCAGAACATCTTTGGCTTCCTCCTCCTCGGCATTTGTATGGAGTTCCTGTTGAGTCAATTTCGGGTCTGCATCCTTTTGGGAAACTTTTATATCTACAACAATTTCCTGAAGTCTTTTTACATTTGTATGCGTTTGGGCAGTTCCATTTGGGTATTGTGTTTCTCTCACATGTTACTGTTGGATGTGGAATACATGCTCTTCTTCGTTTTCTTTCGATCGATACCACTAAACCCAAAGCAATGAGGATGCATATGACTCTCATTGCGGCAGTCTTCACCTCTGATATCCGACTTGTGTCAGCTTCTATTTTCTCTGATCTCAGAAGTCCTGTCTCTATGTATACAACAGTATAAATATGTATGCTATGATAGCGGATGCTTTGTGTTGGTTTGTGAAGTTCCGTCAACTGAATAAACATTGGCATGATGAATATTTAAAGGATCTGTTTCATCAGGATTCAAGTAATAGACCAATTTTGTTTTTGTTTTACAGGTATACACATACATGGTTACACTTTTTTATTTAAATATTTTGTCCAACATGATTTTCATGGGGAATTTTACAATTTTATTTCATCAGTAAACAGATCAGCTTTATTAATTGTTACAATTTTTGACAATTTTTGAGATGATCATATCTAGGGATTGTCAAAAATGAGTTGCCTTTTTTATGTTTGAGTTTACATTTGCTGTCACTAATTTGGAATTTTATATGGGCATGGATAAGTAAATTGAACTAGCCTACACTATAATAACAGCCATTTTTAAAACAGTGTGTACAAACACATCCAAACACCTACAGCACATGTGAACAAATACTTGTGCAGACACCGTTATTATTATTAATTGTCATGTTCTAATAAAATTGTTATTTTATGTATATTGTGTGGGATGTTGAATGTCATGCAGATAATTTCTGTTTATGTTTGTGTGATGTTTGGTTTAATCTCATCATTCAATATCACTTCCGGATTTGAAACGTGATATGATTTTGAGATGTGCTACATGTAATTTATAGGTATCAACTTTACATCATTATTATTTTACTGGAATTTTAGAAATGCTTTTGTAATGATAACCAGCAACCAATCTACTTTAAGTCTACAATTCTAATGACTTTGATCGTTATTAGTAAAAACTAAACCAAATAGTGATTGTTGGCATTACCAGATTTTTTAATGTAACGTTCAAAGCATAGAGTATATTGTACAAGTACTGAGGAATACTTTCTTATTTTTACCATCTCAAATTAGGTGTTCATCGGAGGGAGGGTTTGAAGACAAAGTAATGGCTATGTCTGCTCTAGTTTCAAGTTGTATTTTAATTATATATATCATCTACTTCCAGAACATTTTCTACCATTTCTTATAAAGTGTTTGTCAGAGGGAGGATGTGAAGAGAAAGTAATAGCTGCGTCTGCTTTGTATGCGCTGGTATACAACAGCCAAAAGGTAAGTTATAAGTATCACAATAGAGGTCAATAAATATTCCAAATATTTAAAACTTAGCAAACTTAAAACAACAATATATAACATATAACAACACTCAGGTGTAGCCTGGGGATGTGGTTTGTGAGAACACCCCCCCCCCCCCTCCCTCTGTATTAATTTTTGTAAAATTCAAACAAATCTAAAATATTTTTTGATCGCACTCCCCTGACTGAAAACCAACAAAAATGAGTGCCTTGATATTAGACTTGAACCTAGAGCCAACTAAAGTTTCTAAAAAGCAAGGCCAATGTCCAGTTTAAGATCCCTTATTTTTACTATTGAAAATGGATTCTAGCAATACTATCCCACATAAATCTACTTGTTGAGACTCGATCAACTTGAGATCTGAGAAGATGGGGATTTCAGCAAGAATATATTGACTTAACATGGGGATACAATCAATTTAAAAAGCTGCATATCATCATGTATGCTTATGTCATCATAGGGATAGATACAAAATCATAATTTTAGAAGAACTCAAGCTTATTGAGTTTCAGCAAGTAGATTCATGTGGGAGAGTATTGGTTGAATCCATTTTCAATAAAGAATAGGGGTTCTTAAATAGGACATTAAAGCTGAACTAAGGCCTTTATGAAAATTTTGGTTAGCTCTAATAACGTTGCAAAGTCACAGCATAGGATAGCGTGGCTTTTTCTCTATAAGTGATCTGATTTTAAGAAAAAAAAGTGGACATATCTAAGCTATCATGCCATCATACCTAGAAATAATTTAACTGTGCAGTGTTAATGTATTTACAAAAGTTACATATATTCTTGCTTAAAGGGACATCTTTTCATCTAATCATTCTTGTGGAAAGACAAATGACCAGACTGCTCACATTATAGAGACTGGATAGTCACCTGTAAATGCACAATTGATGTCAATAGCTGCTTTTATTTTCAGGCTAAGGTTGCTGTTAAGAGTGCTAACATACAAGGCAGGGTGCAAGATGTACTTGACTCACTCGTGGCTTGCTCTAGTGGACAGTTAATTCAAGCCAAGGATCTCCTCCTCAATGTTGTTGAAGCTTTGCAAGAGTAGATGTAAAACCTAATGTCTTTTACAAGTACAATGGCATAAAAGCGTTTGTACAAAAGATGTAATGATACTGTGAAATTACAAGAGTACATATTTATGGAATTGGTCCTGTAAATGAACAGCATTACAATAATTTACACTAATATTGTGGAGGCTTTACACAATGTTACCTGTATTGCTCGTGATCTTTTCTAAGGGCCGGGAAACCACTAAAAAAAATTTATTCCTTTTTTATTCATAGAAAAACATTTGAAAGCAGTTACATTAACATATACAATATTCATAATATCATAGTAGTCACACAATAACCACACTAAAACACTAAAATGATAATGTTTTTTTATTTATTCCCAGCCTAGGTCATAGATTATTGAATTATTGATAGATAAGTCGATGTATAAAATGATTTTTATTGTATAGAATTATGAGTTGTATGATTTTTGTACATAATTTTATAGAATGGTTATAAATTGTTATATAGATGGTATATAACTTGTTTATACTTGTAAATTGTGAAAAGATTCTATAAAATACACATAAACACTACTAAGTGTAACAGTACTTTTTGCTTGTATTAAAATATTGAGTTTTCAGCTTTTATTATGTCACCACCACAAGTGTTGACATATTTTTAAATTAGTTTCCAACTTTTTTTGGATGGTATTTGCCAGTTGGGTTTCAGAATCTGTAACAAATGGCAGGTTGTGACATTTTGCATGTTAATGCCTTGTTACTTCTGGCCCCCCATTCTTTATTTCCCTATATATTGATCTACATCAGCCTCAGGCACAGTCCCCGCAGAACAGTCCTTACTAGTGTAAATGAATAGAGGGAATGTTCTTTTTGAATCATAGTTAAGTACATGAATCTACCACTTATAAATTACCCGGTGTCACATAAAAAATTGTACCCAAGTGAAACAGGATTAACTATTTCCTTGAACAAAATGCATGAACTTTTTTTAATGAGATCAAATTACTTACTGAGAAAGGAGTGGTATCGATATGGAGAACTTTTTGAACACACGTTTCTCTTAAACCAGTCATAAAAAAATCTAAAAATTTAACACATCGTCAATTAAATGGTCATCTTTTGAATGGTAACAATATAATTTGAAAAATTTATATATACTTTCATCTATATTGTTTTGACGTGTCGCGCAAAAAGGTCGCGCCCGCATTGTTACACACTTTCGCTTTTTAACACCACATAATGTGACGTTTTTGAGAAAAATGTACACATATGGAAATCCTTTCGTCCTCCACATTTGCCTCTATATCTCAAAATATTTAAGGCGAATAACTCTGATATCGTATATGTATTAACAAAGGGATAGGAGCATCATAAAACATGAATCATTTAATATTTTAGGTGAAATAAATATACGCGTTGCTGTGCTTGAAAAAATTAGCCCTATTTTAATGAATTTTGAAAACCTTTCGTTCTCCACTCTTCCACATACAACAGACAACATATACTTTTGCGAACAAAATCAACTATTTGTTAATAAACTAGAGTTTAAGAGCAAAATAATCATGTATGATTTATTAAAAATTGATCTCGTATTTTTTGTTTAATGTACACCTGAAAAGTTGAAGGTAGCAAAAAAGGTCGCTGTCAACAGATTCTATTTTTCAAATTCTATGACGTCACAATATGGGACGCTTACTAAAATTCATCCTTTGAAATAAAACTTCCATCTTCTTTTATCAAGACGAAAAATAAGTATAATAGTCATATATTGTTTGAGTTATGAGCGTTTAAAGACGAAAAATAATTCAAAATGTAACGTGTCAACAGGGGATATTTGCCAGATGTTTTGGTAAAAAAACTATTTTTTAAAAAAGAACGCGCAAGAATCGTGAATGGAGAGTAGTTGATCTAAAAACTTCATCGAAACAGCTTTAAAATGATATATAACTTTAATTAGAATATTATCTTATAATCCGGGGAATCAAAGTTACATTCACGCGATACCCTTAAAAAACAAATGCGCCACCTTTTTGCGACACGTCTTTAGAAAACACATCAAACTCTTTTTTTGCTTTTGGTATCATGTTTCCAGAGTGAAATGAAACATCTTTCCGAACCTCATTGGAACAAAATGACAAAAACACAACACGTTTAGGTCTCTCAATATTGTAATTGTACAAAGGAAATTTGGGTTGATTTCAAAAAAGTATCTTGTTAATGAAATAAAAGGTTTATCTTGATTTTTATCTACTTCGGGGGATTTTGTTTTAATTTTTTGAATACTTTTTTAAAATCAACCAAAAATTCCTCCTCCATCATAATCGATGCAGAGCTAAATGCAATTTCAAACTAAATGCAATACCAAACTTGAAAAATGGGTGATGGTATTAAAAAAAGTTTTTCTCTTTTAAATATTATTAGATAGAAAATTATGTTGTTATTCCACGTTTATCTCGGTACAATTTTTTGAGACGCCGTGATTATGCAATTTTCCTGTGCCACTTTACAACAATTGTGGTGCTGATATTTTTATCCCATCGAACAAATTTTTGGGGGGATATATAGAACGGCTCTGTCTATCCGTCTGAGGAAAAACTCAAATACCGTTGGACTAATATCGTTTATAGTATATTTTATAAGTATATGCCCCATGTGAATACAAGGTTCTGTCGAACGCTTATTTCTAAAGTCGCCGCCGGTTTCAAAATGGCCGCTATTTTAGTGTCAATTTTACAGTATTTTAGGCACAACATGTAAAACTTTAATATTTATGTTTTAATTGCAAAAGAAAATATAGGATATTGATTTAGTTGAAAATCTACTTTATAAAGAAATATATGGTGGCCATCTTGAAAAATGACGCCTGTTACACGCTTATTGACGACTTTTGCTGTATCTCGAAAAGTAGTGAAGCGATTTTGTTCATGTTTGATATGTGAATAATCACAAGCATGCCACTTTGGCTAGTGGTAGGCCATTTCAGAAAACGACCCCTTGTTTATTTTACGTTTTTACTATAAGGGAGCAATTTTGTTGAAATTTTATATGTGCCAACTAAAAGGCATATTACAGTTTCTTATGACAATTTTGCTAGTGAGCGACTATTTTGAAAAATAGTGGGCATTTTGTGTTATTTTACGACTTTACTATAACTTAAAGAGTAGTAGAGGAAATTTGTAAAAATAGCAGCCTTGTCTGTTCGATGGGATTTGCTGCGTCTTGGATTTAGTGTTTCTATTCCAGCAATAAAAACAAGTCGTTACAAACTTCTTGACGTTACAAACTTCTCTAGAACGACAATGGCTTAATCAATATCATCTTTGCCCATTTGACATATTACTAGCAATAAAGACAAGTCAAAATCTTCATTGTTGACGTAACAAACTTCTCTAGAACGACAATGACTTAATCAATATCATCTGTGCCCTTGATATGTTGCTCGCCAATGTTGTCATCATCATTCTCTTCCGATCTTACCATTTGACATATTACCAGTTTTATCAGAAGGCAAATCATGAAAACCGCCTCCATCACAGAGAATACTGACATTCCCAGGTAGAAGCCGAATACATTGCCTATGTCCTTTATTACACTGGCATATGTGTAGGTCCTTTCTTCGTAGACAACCCTAACATCTAATGATTCAAAATGAATGTTCAGTTTCAAAAAATTTGTGTCAATGAATTTATCCAGATATGTAGCAATTGTGAACGATGATATTCCGTAGACGTTCTGAAAATTTTCTGTGTAAAGAAACAGCTCATTCATAAAGTCAAATCTCGTGGTTAGAATCAAAGCTACTAACGCCTCTGCAGTGTTCCTGAATTCAGATTTCTCTCCGCGCAACATATTTTCAATTTGACTCTGTCGATAAAAATGTAGATCACCTATTTCACGTGTAAGTCCTACGAGATTATGCATAAGAGTTTCAAAATGTTTATGTTTCTGAAAGAACTTTACGAACCCTCTGTGTCCTCCGGTATCAACGACACTTTTCTCAGGCCACGGAATGGTGTTGATCAGATGAGTGTACTCATTTTCTTTACACTGTCGTTTGCATTTGCAGGAGTCTTTGTCAGATATCATCCAATGATTTTCGCACTGCAATCTCGCTATTATTTCATCAACAGTATTTGCCAACTGCTTTCTCAGCTCTGGCGTTGACAAAATTGTGTCGATGTAATGTTCAAAATCTCCCTTTTCTGAAGCATGCAGACGTTCCGTATACTCTAACAGAACGCTAAACATAGAAAGCTCAGCACTCGTTTCATTATCGTTATAAGACTTGAATATGTCAGATATATTTCCACAATATTGAATTCTTTTAAAATCGTGATCTTTAGGGACTGGGAACATAGGAGAAACACACCCACAGTTCTCCTTGATTCTTTCCTGTATGCATTGGTCTACACATATCTCGTATGTATATTTATATGTTGTGTTCGTATTGAAAACTGCATCAGTGCATTCGCCATGTGGTGGCAGAAGTCGTGTTCGCTCAGATTGGGTTATTCCGACTGCGGCAAGTCTGCCGGGAGTGACGAAAAACCCATCGCTGTATGGTCTTGGCATTGTCCCTGGCTTGTGAACAACAACCTTAACACCATCGCTTGGTTCAGCATATTTAGATTCAAACTCATAGCCACCATTTCCCATACCAATTCTTTGAAGTGGGTTATGACGGCCCGTATAAAGGAGCAGCACAAGTCCCTTGTCCGGCCCAACCTCCTGAACATATCCGATGGACTCATTAACGTTTAATGTAAAACAGCGTCCATATACTGTGTTTGATATCGATATGTCTATCAGATCATCACACGCCTTGTCATTATAGGTGCATTCCATGATGAAGTCTTTGGATTTGATTTGCTTAAGCAAATTTCTACTGAAGTCATTTATCGGAACGTTTTCCACTAACCATCCACTTGAACGCAATGCCTCGCGTAACTGAAATATCTTCTTCATGTTAATATCTGTACCATTGAATTTTAAAAGTCCGAAGGTTTCTGGATTGATGGAGAATTCGTACATATTTCGTGTATGCACTGCGCTTATATGATATCTTATCATTGTTTCTGTTATTTTATCCCCTAATAAATTTGCAAATGGTAGCTTGGCTTCTTTTGAGCGTAACGCTTTTTTCAAATCAGACATAGAGTTTGGTATGAAAGGGCACAGTGTTACAGCTGGAAAAGCTAGTGGCTGTGTTTTGATAGTTATGCCATCTTGTATGGGATATGTGTAATATTTGACGACAACACCAACTATAAGGTACACCGCCATGCAAACCACTCCAAGAAATATAACACTCCATGCAACCATCGACGGTCTACTTTTTGCTCGAACTATACGTTTTGGTCCATTAACAGATGCCATCTCAGCATATTCCGACAATGTGGAGCTCACCTTCTTTCTCATTGAATCGTTGGGCTGATCCTTTGCGCTAACGTTACGGGTTTCTTCAATACCAGCTGTCAATGGGAGATTGAAAGCGACGTTACGGCCTTTCGATTCTGCATTTGAAATCTCGTTGGAATCAATTGTACCATTTGCTCGATCTTCCGTACTTGCTGGATTTGAAGAAGCAGTAGCCATAGCATGGAGGGGTTCTTTCTTACTGGGTTCTTCCAAAGTGTTTATTTTGATTTCCACTACAACATCTGCATAGATATGTTCATTAGCTTCATTTGGACCCAACCCCTCATTGATTCCAGCTGCACATGATGCAGCATTGATATCTGCAACGTTATTTCCCGGTCCTTTTATCATATTGTGGCGGGGATCGTCAGCAACCCGTTGCATCCTTTTCTCATAAACTATTTCTAGACACGAGCTACTGTTTAGTTCCTCGACGAGGTTTTCAAACTGATCGTGTAATGTTTTCTTTTAATTCTATTGTCGTCTTCAAATATCGTCTTCCATATCATCTGTATAAAATGAAATATGGACCATGTTACTAGTTGCCCCCTTTACTGTGGCATGGCTGCTATGCGAAACCTAATGGTATGTTACGCAAGTGTGTCTTTCGCCAGCGCCATCATAGGCCTCCTTTCGATCATTAATTATTACAGAGGCCCACTGGTACGTATGGTTTGGTCTGAGATTAGCATGATGACTAACTCCCATGACATCAACTGTCGACAAACTACGAAGTGAGAAACAGAGCCTCTTTTTATACAGAGTTCCAGGTTCCTGAAAAAAGCATACCCCATTAGCAATATTGGTAGTTAAATAATGGAGGTTACTGATGTCAATCAGAACCCAGCATTAAATCAAATTACACGCATGAACAAGAGCAATTAATTGACATGTGGTGTCACTGGAAGATTTGTCTCATATGGGGAGCATATAGTATCTTCAGAAATACTTTTTTATTTCTTAATTCAAACATTACAAGTTCAATAATTAGAACAGTTCAGATATCTTTTACACCACCTCCATTTATTCAGACATTTGCAACAGTCATACTTTTAAGTTCTGGTACATATAAAAACTTTTTTTCAAATTGCGCCTCATACAAAAAAAATCTTCAGAAATACTAAAATCTATTTTTCACTCAGCTGCTTGAAGGCGTATCTTACTCCAACATTGACGTTTTTCTTCACATCATGATTCAATAATATTTAAACATGTTTTAATCATTTTGCTGGAGTTTAAACAGGGGATTCTTTAAGTTTCTTTAAGTTATTTTAAAATGTATATTTCGATATGTCAGTTGCAAGTTCGTATTGTATGACATAATCTGCATTTTGTACATCTCGCAGTGTACGCTCTACTTCAAAAGAAAGTGAAGGTTACAGGCGAAATATAGAACCATTGGCATAGAGTATGTTACCAAGGTCCAAAGCCTTCTCTGTAAGCTAGAGACTCGAGTAAAGAGTATGTTACTGTAGATCGGTCCTGTATTTTCATTACGATATCTAGTATTGGCCATTATTGAAATGAGTCTTATGGGAATGAATAGTGGCTTTTTATTTGGTATTTCTTATAGGTTGTTCCCCGATTGCAGATAATTCCCTAACTGACACCTCGTGATGATTATGATAATGTCCCGACTTAAAAAAGTGTATGTTGCGTGATTCGAAAAATGATCTAATTAACCTGCATGTTTTGTGATAGAATAGATTCAAATTAGTGATTTTTGAGAGCTTTGGCGTGATAATTTAGCTAATTAATACCCATAGACAATCTGTTTCCAAGGTCCGGTTATCTATGCATAATTTTCCAATTGAAAGGGGACGATACCATAAATTGAAAAAATTGAAACAATGTGTTTTTCTGTAATTGAAATAATATAGTAGGTGAAGAAAAATATGTTCCTTTTTGCTGTTCTTAACCAAAATAAAAAAATTACTAGATCTTTATTTTTTAACATGATATATTCCACAGGTGAGTATCGGGTATTCACTGAAACCAATGGATGACATATTCACTACGGAATATGACATATTCTGCAGTTGAGTATCGGGTATTCACTGAAACCAATGTATTACATATTCACTACGGAATATGTCATTCTCACTTGCGGAATATGCTATAAATCGCAGATGAGTATGGCATATTCACCCGTATGCTATCATAAATACCGCACAACTACGAATACATGCCATTTTCCGCGTAACAAACTATACCTTTCCAATTAACGGTTGTTACTATTAACACGTGGGTATAATCACGGTGTCCATACGGTGTCCAATCCAAACGCTCTTACATGCACGACGGAGCGTTTCATTCACGTGGAAACGCTGCGGAGTGAAATAAAATGGCGGCTTTTGAAGATCCCACTATGACCATAAGTATTGTTTAACTCGTTTCTCCTACATATCATACGTTATTGTGACATATTATGTACCATTCGATGAACAATACCCCGAGCAAAGATCTTATTTATTCAATTTCTGGTGGTAAACTGTTATTTGCTTGATCAAAGCTCCGTAGTGTAGATGAAACGAATCTGAAGTTGACGAATTGACCACAAATTACAAATTAAATTAGTATTTAACGGAAAACGTCAATCTCATTTGCTAAAATCCCAGTCCAAATCCATAGCTTGTTCTCGAAAAATCACTTGTTTTCCTTCAACTGTGTACGAACGGATTGGACGTACTTAGAACCGTTTGGGGTCTATTTACAAACTTCATCGAACGTACTAAAACGGGTAGGTCCTCAAGATCTTAGAACATGCTCAAAATGTTCTCGTGGTCGATACGTTCTACAATTAGAACGAGTGACAACGTACTAACGGCGAGCTGGACCCCGGGAGCTGGACGTACTACGAACGGAACCGTCGTACTCCAATCCTACTAGGGACGTTTTAACAACGAGTTGAACTGTCTGAGGACGTATTGAGAACGAGGTAGAACTTCTTGCAAACGAGTTTAAACTGATTAAGAACGTATTTAAGACTGCTTATGAACGAGTTGGCAAAAATATAGCTATCACACCAAACAAGTTGCCACTGCGTTCTTCAAAACTGGTTTTAAACTGTTTGCGAACGGAATGAACGTAGCTGCAACTTTCTAAGGTCTATTTACGAACTTCAGGAACGTTCTCAGACGGGAAGGTTATTTTAGAATTTTGATGGCGACCATACCGTTCTGTAATCAGGTCATGATGACCTTCTAGACTAAGGGACGCTTTATACGACGTTGCACGCAGACGTGGTGCGACCTGAACGAACTGCGAACGAGATGGACGTATTGAAAACTGTTTATGAACGAAGTAGCTAATTATTTTAGACATATTTCCCGCCCACAGCCAGATTGAGCCCGTTCTACAACGTTTTCGTAGGACTGGCAAGAACGGGTAAGAACTAGTTTGGTGTGATAGGGGGGTAAAATATGTGTTGTACTAGTTAGGCAAATTGAAACTTCCAAATCTGGTGGTGCTACACATGCAACAAGCCGACTTAAGCCTACATCAGATGCTACGTCTACATGTGTGCTCAAACTATTGACAAAGAAACAAAAATGTGAATTAATCTTTCTTCTTTTGATGCCAAGGGATATAATAGATCTTTGCTTTCTCTTCCTGAAAAGGAAAGTCAAGCTAATTCCTAAATGCCTAAACATATCTAGACTAGTACCGCAGCGTTTCCAGTTTCCAGTATTAACCAGGTTGCAGCGTTTCTTTGAGATGAGATTGTTATCATTTTTAAGACTGGATTTTCGGTCATCAAATCACAACTACGATAATGTATGATGCGTTTAGACTGTGGACTACTCTGATAATTGCAACTTCAATTTTTCATGGAAGGTCACACATTCCAACATATTTCAAACAGTCTGTATGATTATGCTAGGCACTTTCTGGGTAGTTGGACTTCATGTAGGGGTGGCAGACGGCCCTCAGGCCAATTCATACCCCCACCCTAAGAAAACCTTGGGGGTACTTTAATACCACCTGATAAAAAGAATACTAATGCATGTCATATATTCATAGTTTTATAGTAGGCAGAGCATACCATGGTTAGTCAGTGCCTGAAATGTCCAATCTTTAACTTATATGGTTACCATGGAAACAGTATTTATATATCAAAATCTTCTCAATTTGACCTCCTCCAAAATATGTCCCTTAGCCCTCAAAGTGAAATATTTGCAAATTTGTTTGGATTTTGTGGCTGCAACTTTGTCAAAAGTTGTATAAATATGTATATATGCACACTAAAGCACTAAAAAGTTGATATAATGCTCCAATAAATCAATAATATCTATCAAATATAGTCACACACAACTACTTTTAGGGAAAAGTGGGCGTGGCACTTTTTGGAACTTGTGTAATTGTTGCAGCATTAAGCAAAAAATACATATTACACTAACAATAATTGACATTTAATTATCATTTACTAACATTGTGTAACATTGTAATATGTTCATTATCATTATTAGATACTTAAATTATTTTATGTAAGTGTTATCATGAACTTTCCTTTTATCCCTATACCATACAAGGTGGGCATCACCAATGGTGTCAAACTAACTTTTTTGTTTAACTTATTTTTTACCATAGACAAGGGAAAAAGCTTTACTTGAAGTCGTGACCTCATTAGGTGCTATGTATATGGATAGATGGATTGATACTAGTCGGTAGATGGCAGCACTTGTGCTAGTTGGGCTAGATACAAGTATTTACCATTGACTTGACATGTGTCACTTAGTCTATTGATTTACCATATTCGTTCTGTTGGATTAAAGTAAAACTGCATTTGCATTGAATTTGATGATGTTCAGATTGTGTTTGAAACTTGATGATAATCAGAAGTGTTTGAAACTAGATGTTGTTCAGATTGTGTACACATGAACTTTAATAGGACCACTGAAACAATAAGTCAATGTTTAAGATTCTTTAAAATTATCTCAATGAGAATTTAGCCTGTTAACCTATAGTTAAACTACACTTCAGCAAGATTTCGAAGCTATAACAAATCTCATAATTTGCAACTTTTTCATTATTTTATAATTTAACCCATTATTCTTTATTGCTGATTTAAAAATTGCAAGGAATTCAAATGACCTAGGGAAGCCAGTGATATGAATTGGCCTTATTCATTGAGTTACATTAAAATGGAAAATTGTGAAGAACAAGAGAACTGTTCCACGGCTTCACAGGAAATATGGAAGCAAAGTCAACAAGGGATGTGGGAACTAGGCTGTTAACATATAGAGATTTAGAACTCTCCAGGGAAGTGTCTCTATTTGGTATAAAATACACAGGTCTATTCATGCACACCATTTTAAATATGAATCAAAATTAGTGATATCCATGTTTCTGGTGAAAGCATTAATTGAAAGAGACAAACATCCTACCCCAATGGTATAAAATATAAGGAAGTTCGAAGCAGTAAAAAGGTATTACCATTTTAGATTTGATTGAACAAATTGAATCAGAGGCAATTTTTAAATTTCGATATATTAAAAGAGGCTCTCTTGGTTAGATGGGAGAATTAGCTGCATGTTAAATGTGCCACTTTGTTCAGTTTATAACAAAATTGATATTAAGCCCGAAACAGTAAGAAATGTTAAGCAAATATTTCATTCTATGGAGGGCAATACCTGTTCATCTTTCAATGATTTTTGCAATATGTATTGCCCGCAGCCCGTAGGGCGATGGTAATACATGTTGCAAAAATCATTGAAAGTGCAGTTGTCAGAATCCCCAGGCGGGCAATACGCTGGACAATACGTCTTTTAAATATGGAAATAATTCAATGAGCTGTGAAATACGCTGGTATTTTTAGTCACATGGTTCTGAATTAGCCAATCAAATCACACGATTTATAGCAATGATGCAATAATTAGTGCTACTTCCATGAACACCCGTTTTGTAGAATAAGATTCTGATTCTCGTATTTGGTATATATATGAATTAGACAAAGGCAAATCCAGTCGAACATCTTGTTGAGCATCAAACAAAGGTACAAGCTATATATCATTTCTCAAAATGGCCACTTTACTGAAGAAATTGTCAAAAGATTATATGTATCATGTTTTAATGTATTTACGTTTAAATATAGCTGTCTTAATAAGTACACATGATGAAAATACAGGCACAAACAAAATGCATACTTTCTGAAACCCTGCGTTTGGATATTGATAAATTGAATGATATTGGCTAAAAACTTCTGTCAGAATTGAAACAATATTTCCCCAAGAAAAGTCAACATTTCAAAACAACAGCAATAGCTAGAACTATCCTATTTAGATGTTTACTTGACAGTATGGGAAATTGGGGAAGCCTGACAGAGAATCATAACAGATAGAGGTAGAAAGATTTGATAAAGAAAATGGAGTTTTGGTGTGGGAGGGGGGGGGCGTGTAATTGTATACTTGTTTATAAAATTGATAAAATGACATATTCTAGACAAGGATAGGCATTTGCCATAATAAACTATGAGGGATAATGACTCATAAACTTACACAATGGAGATTTGGGGTAGTAATATGGAACATACGTTATATGGAAACTGTAACCTTATAAGATCTTGTCCAGTATTTCAGTCATACCTGATTATAAAGGACCATTGATGTTACAGCATCAGGGCATATTACATATAATATTTAATCATGACCATCATTTCTACTGTGCCAAAATCATTCAACCAATTTTAAAATGGAATACGAGAACAAGATTTCTTATTTGAGGTTATATTCATATGTCTAATAATATTTGATATTAAACATATTAACTTTTATTGTTTGTTATACACTAAACAGATTTGTTTAGATATTATTTTAAGTTTTAACATAACAAACCACTTTCCAGGTCGAAGGAATCACTAAAGGTACAGCATTTCAGAAATGTGTAAATTGTTTATATTTCATTATTTTGTGAAATACTAAAAGGAGTTTTACTTGTACCTTGTTGACCATGAGCAAATGAATGCATTATGTAATATCTGCAAAATGATGCACTATGCAATTCATACATGGAATAATTTATTTTGCCATATTGGAATCAAGTATTTTCGTTAATCCATTGGATAGATCATGCATTACCTGATGTTGATAATAGAATCAGTTAGTCAATTGTAAGACACCATTTATCCGAGAAAATCTTAGTTATGTATTAAGGCAGGGCATAACATTTCACATATCGTTTATTCATGTTTACTACATCTATGGTTCCAATGTCATTTAAGCCTGATTTGGTGCAAATGTCAAAGCATAACATCAACTCTAAAGTAGTTTAATTCAATGAAAATTAAAAATATCAAAATCGACAATTACTGTCCACCATCTTAGATGCGAAGGTTACGGCCGTTACCTTCACTTGGTACTAATCAGTGTCGGTCCATTACTTTTCAATTGCATAAAATGGCTCTAACCCTGACAAATGTATTAATCAATTTTAACTCATAGCTCTTGATCAATGAAACTATTTATATTCTAGCTTCAAGTCAATGAATACGACTTTGACAAGCTAAAAAGACTAAGGACCTCTAGGACTTAAAAGTTAATTTGACCATTAATGACCTATGATAGGGAAGGGTCATGATAACACTTATATAAAATATTTAAAGTATCTAATAATGATAATGAACATACTACAATGTTACACAATGTTAGTAGATGCTAATTAAATGTCAATTGTTGTTAGTGTAATAAGTATTTTTCATTTAATGCTGCAACAATTACACAAGTACCAAAAAGTGCCACGCCCACTTTTCCCTAAAAGCAGTTGTGTGTGACTACATTTGATAAATATTATTAATTTATGAGATCATTATATCAAGTTTTTAGTGCTTTAGTGTGAATACATACATATTAATTCAACTTTTGACAAAGTTGCAGCCACAAAATCCAAACAGATTTGCAAATATTTCACTTTGAGAACTTAAGGACACATTTGGGACGGGGTCAAATTGAGAAGATTGTGAGATATAAATACTGTTTCCATGGTAACCATATAAGTCAGAGATTGGAAATTTCTGGCACTGACTAACCATGGCATGCCCTACCCACTATAAAACGATGAATATCTGATATGCATTAGTATTATTTTTATTGGGTGGTATTAAAGTACCCCCAAGGTTTTGTTGGGGTAGGGGTATAAATTGGCCTGAGTGCCTTCTGCCACCCCTACATAAAGTCCAACTACCCAGAAAGTGTCTATTATAATCATACAAATTGTTTGAAATATGTTGGAATGTGTGACCTTCCATGAAAAGCGAGATCCATTTCTAGAGCACTTCTACAGAATAGTCCGCAGTCTAGTTGAAGCTTTGTAAATTGACCAAAATATACTCTGATGCCTTAATCTTTACACAACTAATCACATGTCTCGACAAAAGTGGTTTTGACCGGTAGACTGACAAATTCGTTTATGAATTTTGATAACTATACTGCTTCGTACAGCACTTCCAAGTTGCTTCAAACGTCAACAACAAGCCAAGTACAACATGAATATCACAACCATCGAATGGTATACTCGAAATAAGTAACACATACCTCTTATTCCCATTATTTGGGAAATCGTCAGACGGTCCATCATTTCCGCCTGCCATTTTTCCTACTCCGGAGCGTTTTTTGTTTAGCTTCAGTAATGAAACGCTTCGTCGTGCATGTAAGAGCGTTTGGGTTGGACACCGTGATAATCTTGAGATACAAATCGACCTTCTTAATGTCGGTGATAATGATGAAAATAAAAAAGCTTTCCTATTTCCTCCGACGGAAGTTCATCCATTTTGTTATGAAGACGAGACGCCTTTATAAACAGATGGCTACCAGTGAACAGTAGGAAACAATACGATCACGGTTTTTCCCCCTTCTGCCTTCGACCTTTTCTCATTATTGCAAGACAGCACTCCACAATTACTGTTGTGAACTTGAAGAGCAAAATGGCGAATCTTACAGAAATGGATAATGGTAATTACGATTTTTTTGTTTGATTTATTGGTGTCGTTACTTAATTCATTAACTGACATGAGATTTGTACATATGTTGTAATTGTTTATTTAGTTTTAGGGTATTAGTATAGTATCTTTTTTGTTTTCGAACCATATGATAGAGAAGGCAATGTGTTATTGGTACGTTTTTGTTTTTGCACGTATGTTTAGTTGACTTTAAGAAAATAAAAGTAATAGGTCACCGACTTCGTTTTTAATAAAGTTCCTCGAATTAATAATATTTGTGCCATGGTTTTGCATTTTAGTTCAATTAATCGAGTGATTAATCTGAATAAACTTGTTATCATATAATACACGTGTTTACTCTAAAAACGAATCCTTATTTATTTGATTATGTATTATTAATTTATTACTGATATGATTTTAACAACATTATCATTTGTTGAAAAAGAACATTGGGCAACATTTGAGACGAAATGCAGGCATTTTTAATCTTAAGCAATTACATGTGTCTAATTATCCTTGGAATCTTATCTCAGAGACAATCTATTTCGCGAGTATTGTTCAGAGTTTGGTAACAACATTTGGCATCTGTAACACATGTTACACTTTTGTTATTTTAACCAGTTGGTGATATTTTGTTATGTATATATATAAGTGGCGATTGTTTGGTTTTATACATATAGTGTATGTATTATTCATGGTCGTCTGATCTATAATTATAGAAGTAATATGAAGAGTGGAGTGTCACTATGTTTAAAAACTGTTTTACTTTGACAATGATTCTCTGTAAAACATGTTTGAATGATTAAAGTTCAAAAAGTTCAACTTTTGTGTTTTCTAAGAGGTGGTATATACTTAGGTGGGTCAAAAAGTTTTGCAGTTGATGCCATAACTTCAAGGAAAATAGGACTTTTACAATGAAACTTGGTACACATATGTGTTATACATTTATACATTATATGTTAATTTACTTATAGCAGAGTCAGTTAGCAGTACATATATCTACTGAAGTGACGTTGAAAAGTCGTTGAAAGTGGCCCCAGTGGATGTTAGCAGGCCTCGAAAATTTTGCATGTTTACATTGAGTCCCATGTTAATTTATCAATCTTCAAAAGTCCACCCTCCAGAACAGTTCCAGAGTAATAAATCCCACATAACTAGTACTAGTATGTTACAATAACATGATGATCTTCAAAATAAAAAGGGTAAACTTTCTTTTGCCTACTAGTTCAAAAGATGTTGGCGTTTGAATTCTGGAAACTCCCTATTGGCTGCCATTATAAACTACTATCAATATGGCTTTACTAAAGTGTCATTTTCTCAAAAAGCCCTTTATAAATTTTTCTAATACTGAAGATTTCTTTCCTGATATATTAGCTATAACCATACTTTTCATTTTTAGCAAAAAACGGGAAAATGTTTTAATACAGTCAATATTGATCATTTAAAAATGAAGTGCTCATTTCCAGTGAGCTCCTAGAGCTTTAGTGATGGCAGACATACAGGCCCGTAGCCCCTGGCCAAAAATTCTTTCAAAAGCATGCAGTTTTTCACCATTTTGAGCATTTTTTCTATTTTGGCCATTTTTGGACCAAAATTGTCAAAAGTGAACCACCCCTGAAAATTTTCAAAAAGTGAACCCCCTTGGCAAATCCTGGTTACGGGCCTGCATAATTACGTCTTTTACTTACAACATGTCGTTGTGATGTTATAATGGTACCTATGGGAAGATCCGTCATTGAATGGATAATTATTTTTGTTTATATAAAATAGATTGACACATCTCATATAAGAATGTTTTGTTCTAGAGGTGCGTGACAGTATGGGCAGATTCTGGAAATGTCACTCTGTAAAAGGGTCGATTGAGGAAATGATGCTTGACACCAATGCCTCAAATCTCCAAATAGAAGAGGAGCAAGAGATCTTGGCGCTATTGCCTAGCTACGATGCAATGGACGTTGTAGAACTTGGGGCAGGAATAGGGTACGCTCTGTGGAATGTTTCACAATTATGATAATGGGAGAGGGGTTGTTTCCTTACGTCTGTTTCTGCTCTTTTTCTTATGTTTTGTCACATAAATTATTAAATGCAAATACCTAGCCAGTATAAATTGTATAGTGCACTAATGCTTTGATTTAAGCCCTGGGCTCAGTGCATTGTTTGCTGAATCCATGAAGGTATACGTCTGAGTGGAATGAAGCAGCTACAATGCACTGAGTCTTGGGCTCACCGAACAGATACAAAATCATCAGAAAAACATATTTTCAATGAAACTTTTTGCAAGGGTCAAGAATTGGCAAAGCATCAATTTCAATCTCCTCACCTTGACAACCATAGAAAACAAATACGTTATTGATTATTTCATGCACTGCTGTCATGTGAAATACTGTGTTTGGATTGGCTGGAATCGGACACACTTTGCCTAGCTATGTGTGAATATTAATTTGACATAGATAATGAAATGCTTTAGGATCCTGGGAATTTTGCGAATATTCTATTTTACAATTTCTTTGGTTAGTAATTTCTCTTTCATAATGGTAGATAGTTTCAATTTCGATATTTTAATCTTATGTGATGGTGTTCATATGTCTGGATTTTGATGTCTGGATTTCCAAAAACTTATTAAAACGCGAAAATTAGTAAGCATCTAGATATTACCAGCCTAGTAATAATTGTTTCTCAGATCATTATGTCTCACAATTTGATTTACAGTCGTTTCACTGGAGAGATTGCCCAGAAAGCTAAGTCTATTCTTGCTGTTGATTTTATGGAAATGTTTTGTGAAAAGAACAAAAAACAAAACGGTTCATGTGGTAATGTGGAAGTATTGTGTGCGGATGTTACAAATCTGAACTTGCTTAATAGACTGTAACCCATTCTGTGCTCTAGAAATGCAACCTTCCTTACATGAAAGTTACACATTCCAACCTATTTCAAACCATCTGTATGATTATACTGGACACTTTCTGGGTAGTTGGACTTTCTATAGGGGTGGCAGACGGCCCTCAGACCAATTTATACCCCTACCCCCAAAAAACCATGGGGGTACTTTAATACCACCCAATTAAAAAAAATACTAATGCATGTCAGATATTCATTGTTTTATATTGGGTAGAGCATGTTATGGTTAATAAGTGCCAGAAATTTCCAATCTCTAACTTATATGGTTACCATAGAAACAGTATTTATATCTCGAAATATTCTCAATTTGACCCCCTCCCAAATGTGTCCCTTTGTTCTCAAAGTGAAATATTTCAAAATCTGTTTGGATTTTATGGCTGCTACTTTGTCAAAATTTGTAATATTATGTCTATATTAACACTAAAACACTTAAAAGTTGATATAATGATCCTATAAATCAATAATATTTATCAAATATAGTCACACATAGCTGCTTTCAGGGAAAAGTGGGCGTGGCACTTTTTGGTACTTGTGCGCTTGTTGCACCATTAAATGAAAAATTCAGATTACACTAACAATAATTGACATTTAATTAGCATCTACTAATGTTGTGTAACATTGTAATATGTTCATTATCATTATTAGACACTTTAAATATTTTATATAAGTGTTATCCTGACCCTTCCCTATCATAGGTCATCAATGGTCAAATTAACTTTTAGTTTAAGTCTTATAGGGTCCTCGGTCTTTTAAGTCTGTCAAGAGTCAAGTCTTACTTCATTGACTTGTTCCTAGAATATGAATGGATAAGTTCAAGTCATCTAGAGCTATGAGTTACAATTAATTAATATGCTTGTTCAACAGGCTTCAATATTTAGAACCATTTTACCATGTTTACTGCAATTGAAAAGTAATGAACAGTTCAATCCTTTTGGTATGATATTTGATGCTAGTGTGAATTGCATAACATTTATGATTAAACTTAAATGAACTAATATAACTCTGGCTATTAACCCTTCCCTAGTATCCTTCAAATAACCTCTAAATCATCTTCATATCCATGGCCTAAATGGGGAAGGAGGGAGGGGTTACAAATAGTGACCGAGGATAGTTTGAATCAAAGCAAGAAGACGTAATACTCAAAACTAGAAAGATTGGAGACCATTTATACCCTTCCTAATATTTTGCCTAATACATAGCACTAAAATCTATTTTGTCAGACACTTGCTGATTCTTTTATCAATACCTCAACATCAGGCAATGCATGATCTATCCAATGGATTAAGGATTATACTTGATTCTAATATGGCAAAATTAAAATGCATCCATTCATTCATCGGCTCATAGTTAACAAAAAAAGCTATTCTCTGGAAGGTACAGTATAATTTCTATTAGTATTTAGCAAAATAATTGCAAGATAAACAATTTACACATGTTTCTGATATGCTGTATTTTCAATGATTCCTTAAATAGTGGTTTGGTATATGTTTTTGAAATACTTCAAATAATTCCTAAACAAATCTGTTTAGTGTATGAAATCAAAAAAAGTAGATACATTTGTTCCATACTTGGACATGTTTCAGATACATATAGCAGGTTTATAAATACTTATATTTTTATCAGCGGGCAGATATAGCTAATGTCCCGGTCTGAGAGGGCAGATATATTACACCTGGCCACTAAGTCATTATCATCATTTGTGTATGATTAGCAACGAGGGAAGTAGCATACTTAATACATATGTTAATCATCAATGATTCAAGAATATGTGGATGAATACTTAAAAAACAGGAGAATCCTCCTAAGGCCAAGAAAACAAAATTAGACATGAATACATTCATATGGTTGAATTCTTTCTAACTCTGGCCAATTGAACAATGTGAACCAGATAAGAAAAATTGATATGGGATAAACAGATCAACTTATAGTCAGTTCATGCTATTAAGATTATCCCTTGGCGAATATAATATATCTTCCCTCAGGACCTAATGCCTTTGGTCAATAGAAAATATCTTCCCTCGGGACCAACGACCCTAGGCCAGATATATTATATTGGCCTCTGGATGATTCCAATACCCTGAACCTCATAGAGGATAATCTCTATTCGTCTTCATCAATTATTATTATACATATAAATCGGGATATAAATATAACCTTAAGTAAGAAATCACATTCTCTAACTAGTAATATTTAATTTTAAAATTGGTAAATGATGATTATGTCACAATAGAATTGATGACCATGATTTATTTGAGAATAAAACAGACAAAACAAAGGCTAACAAAAATCTTTAAAAATTTGGGTAAAACATAAATATTTTAAAATTGCTTGTTTTTCATCATTATTACTTCGATCTCCAAACCCCAAAAATTGAGTGTTACAAATTGTTTCAAGTTAGAGTATGCCTAATTTCATGAGCAAACTAGTAAATATATAAGCACTAGTGCCAAAGGGAAAGGACCAAAAGTTGTAATGGAACTTAATAAGAAAAAGCAAACTCTAAGTTGGATCTTGTTGGATATTTTCCCTCGACAATGCCTTATCTAATTCATCTATATACAAACTACTAGATTCCAAATGCTATTTTACAGGATGGGTGTTCATGAAAGTAGCACTAAACATTAAGCACTAAAGGTTTTGTCATAAACTGAATAATGCAGCTAATTGATTCTCCCATCTAAGCAACAGAGCCTCTTTTAATATATTGTTATTTCGAAATTGCCTCTAATTCAAGTTCTTCAATCAAATCTAAAATGGACACAACTGGTAATATCGTTATACCATATGAGTAGAATGTTTGTAACTTTCAAATTCATGCTTTCGTTAGAAACATGGATATCACTAATTCATAGTTTTGATTCGTATTTAAAATCGTGTGCATTATATATGAGGTTTAATTAATGGGAAGTTTTTAATACAGGGAAATACAATGTATCTGAGGGAAATACAATATACCTCCCCGAGGGGTTGAGGGTAGAATATTGTATTTCCCAAGGGTTATACCTTGTACCCAAAATTATTTATCATATACTAAAATACGAAAATATGAGAAATTGCACAGAATGAAATTCCTGCAGGGGATTACTGAGCGGCTGATAAACCTGGCGATACATAGAGATTATCCTATATGAGGTTCAGGATATTGAGACTATCCCGAGGCAAATATAATATATCTGCCCGAGGGCGATTATGACGGAGTGGGCAGATATACTATATCTGCCCGCTCGCAACGGGACGTAAAGCTATATCTGCCCGCTGATGAGAATGAGAATATATAGAGATTATCCTATATGAGGTTCAGGATATTGGGATTATCCCGAGGCCAATATAATATATCTGCCCGAGGGCCGTAGGCCCCGAGGGTAGATATATTATATTGGCCAAGGGATAATCCCAATATCCTGAACCGACTATAGGATGATCTGTTTATCCCATATCAATCACATTGTTCAATTGGCCAAAGTTTCAGAAACTTTGCAACCAACCGTGGAATTATTTTAAGATATCCATGTCCAGTTTTGTATTCTTGTCCGTAGCCGGATTTTCCTGTTCAAATCTTTGATTATTAATGGGGCATAGTGCTCCTTCCCTTCTTTAAAGCATCAAATAGATCCCGATTGTCTGCGTTTTTCTCCATTGTCGTTTACAGTATGCGAACGTTACAAAAAATAACCAATAAGGGAACAGCGATTATGACGTAGCGGGCAGATATACTATATCTGCCCGCTCAGGGCGGGACGTAAAGCTATATCTGCCCGCTGATGAAAATATAAGTTTTTATAAACCGGCTTTATGTACCCGTAACACGTCCAAGTATGGGATAAAAGTTTTTACAAACCTGCTTTATATACCTGAAACACGACCAAGTATGGGATAAAGCGGGATATGCAGTACATGTATATCCCCACTCACCTTAGGTATCAATTATATTCATGCATTTTATTTACCTATAACACTAAGTATAGGATAAATAACTTTTACTGACAAATTGTATAAGTACATGATTACATTAGTCACAACTATCACTAAAAGGTTAACTTATTGCATGAAGAAATGTAATTCTACATGAAGATTTCAAATATGATATCACTTATTTGACTGAATTTTGAATTTTTAATGATGTAAAGCAAGATTATTTCTACTTGCATCTAGGTATATTTCTTTGTATAAGTCAACAATTAATAAGGCAAATACATATCACTGGCTTCCCTGATTCATTTAGATTCCTTGCACTTTTAAAATCATCAATAATTCATATATGGTTGAACTATCGAATAATGAAAACGTTGCAAATGATGTGATAGAAGTTTTTATACTATTTAGCTTGGAAATATTGCTGATATAGTTTTAATATGATTTTAGGAGATTAAATGTTCTACTGAGGAACTTTGATTATGTTCAATTTTCTATGATCTTTAACTTTCTGAAAAAGGTCGGGCTAAATTCTCATTGAGACGATGTTAAAAATCTTAATGTTGACTTCCTAAATGTTGAATTCTTTTGATTGTCATGAATTTAAGGTTCACACAAAATCTGAAGATCATCTAGTTTCAAACACAATCTGAATCTCATTGAGTTTGATGCGAAAGCAGTTTTACTTTAATCCAAAATAACAAATATGGTAAATCAATATGTGTCTATGGTAGATGCTAGCGTGTAGTCCAACCAGCACAAGTGCTGTCATCTACCTATCCATTCATCAGTTTAGCACCTAATAAGGTCAGTACTCATGGTAAAGCTTTTATACCTTGTCTATGGTAAAAATAAATCAAACAGAAATGTTAACTTGACACGATTGGTAATGCCCACCTTGAAGGGTGTAGGGATAAAGGGAAGGGTCAGGATAACACTGATATAAAATATCTAAAGTGTCTAATAATGATAATGAACATATTACAATGTTACATAACATAAGTAGATGCTAATTAAATGTCAATTGTTGTTAGTATAATATGTATTTATCATTTAATGCTGCAACAAGTACACACGTACCAAAAAGTGTCACGCCCACTTTTCCCTAAAAGCAGCTATGTGTGACTATATTTGATAATAAATATTATTGATTTAAAGGATCATTATGAACACTTTTCAGTGTTTAAATGTTAAAATATACATATTGATACAATTTTTGACAAAGTAGCAGCCATAAAATCCAAACAGATTTGCAAATATTTCACTTTGAGATCAAAAGGACACATTTGGGAGGGGGTCAAATTGAGAATATTTCAAGATATAAATACTGTTTCTATGGTAACCATATCAGTTAGAGATTGGAAATTTCTGGCACTTATTAACCATAACATGCCCTACCCAATATAAAACAATGAATATCTGACATGCATTAGTATTCTTTTTATGGGGTGGTATTAAAGTACCCCCATGTTTTTTGGGGGGTAGGGGGTATAAAATGGTCTGAGGGCCGTCTGCCACCCCTATAGAAAGTCCAACTACCCAGAAAGTGTCTAGTATCATCATACAGATGGTTTGAAATAGGTTGGAATGTGTAACCTTTCATGTAAGGAAGGAGTTACAATTATCAGAGTGGGCCGTAGTCTATAATAACAGGTATGTCATCCTTCATTCCCGTGCTTTGCATGTTTCTTTATACCCTTTGCATTCGTTTGACTTCACTTCTTAAAAAGAGCTTTGTTTGTGGGGTATTACATGGCTATTGTTTACAGACGCAGCACCTTAATTCATATACTGCAATCTAATTATTTAATCTCATTTTATGTTGCACAAGCTGCATTTATTCTCATTTATTAAGCATATGCTTATACAATACAGCAAGCTCTGAGTATGGTAATATATAACGCAGAAGGTGCTACGTCACAAATACACAAATAGAAGATCCCAAAACTTCACCCAGAAATGTGAAATTGATTTGTCAAAATAAAAAGCTCCCTTTTATAAATGTGTGACGATCAAATAACAGTTATGCCTGGGTCACATTTGCTCCGATCCATCGGCCGGCGCTCGGCCGATTGAGTGTTTTGTTCAAATTTGTATTCAATTTTGAACAAAATACTCAATCGGCCGGGCGCCGTACTGTAAATCGTAGCAAATGTGACCAAGCCATTAGAGGTGTTTCGACACAACGACCTCAAGCCTGTGAACCCTTGAGTATTATTCCGGGATCGGTTCTTTTATACTAAACGGTGAACAACACCAGAAACGAGCGTTCGATTTGCTAAACGATATGCGCCACCCTTTAATAAGCGATCCCATTTTAGGAAATACTCTGGGACTTGAGAATCCTACAGTATATAGAGATCCTGCCAGTTATCAGAAATTATTCCTGTCAGTTTATTCCACTGATAAAGACGGCACTTGTAGAGTTGAGTTAAAGCAGAGGGGCTCAGTGGAGACGTATATCAAGGTGAGGCAAAAATAGGGAGTTTGTATTCTGGCCCTACCAACACTCCGTGCTGCCATCTATTTATCTCTCTATAGCAAATGGTTAATTGGCTCACATTGTGAGTCTTTCGCGTATTGCAGACCTGCCAACCTCCCGTTTTTTACGGGAATCTCCAGTAAATTTTTTGTTTTTCCGTAAAAAATAACTCAACTCCCGTGCCGTTTTCTCCTGTAAACACTCCCGTAAACTCCCGTATCGTATTTCTACTAAAATCTCCCGTAAATTTTTTTCGTAAAATCACCTGTAATTTTGCTGAAATTTCCCGTATTTTTACTAATATCTCCCGTAAAATCCCGTATTTTTGCTTTTTGCTTATATCTACCATATTCTCCAAAAATCTCCCGGAAAACAAAATCTCCCGCAAAACTTTCGTTTTTCGAAAAAATTCTACTTTTTAACAAAAAATCTTTCGCAAAAAACTACCGTTTTATTTCAAGTCTACCGTAAAAACTCCCGTTTTTCAAAATCTGCCTCAAAAACTCCCGTCTTTTCAAAAACTTCCGTTAAAACTACCGTTTTTTGCAAAAATTTCCCGCAAAAACTACAGCATTTAAAAAAAACTCCCGCAAAAATACCGGATTTTGGAAAAATCCCCCGTAAAAGTACCGCAAATTTTTTAAAATCTTCCGCAAATTTTCCATTTTAGGTTGGCAAGTCTGCGTATTGAATCACTCATTCATCCTTTTAACAATCCATCCATTCGTTTTTCTGTATGCCCATCCTTTCATCCATCAGCAAATATCAGATATATCAATGTTTTTTAATCGCATGTCAACACTTTATTCTGCTCCCAAGTATTTCTGGCTCAGAAGACATCAAAAAATGCTAGAAAATGTTATCATTTTATAGACATGTTGTTACATTTATATGTAGGCCTACAATACTGTATACAAAGGTTTTACTGTTTGATGCTTTTTATAGTGTAATTTTTAGTGGAAACCAATAGGCAAGACATCTTTATCATAACAGGATATAACATAATTTTATTTTTTCTGGGGGTGCGTTAATCCTGTTTACTTACTAGTATTTGAATATGTTCTACTGTTTTTCCAGTATAAAGACAATCCTAACCAAGTGTGGTGGTTACTACAGAAACAACAGATAAATAAGATGGATGATAACCATGGTTAAAAACCAGGGAAAACAATGCTACTGGAAGAGTATTAACTTGAAAATTTGCTGTCTTAACAAACATTAGAGATCGACTATTGTAAAGGTTTTAAAAGGACATGTTACGCATGACCATATTATTGTAATTGCATGTACAAACTTGAGTTATCAAAAGCAAATTTTTTAGATGAAGCGGCTGCATTTGACACTGTCTCTCTCAATTTACTTCTTTATAAATTTGAAAAGGATACTTTTAATCAACCAAGTATGCTTCTATCAAATCTTTCTTAAATTGAATCGTTGGTAACCATGAATGGTATATTTATATACCACAAGGTTCTTCATTAGGACTTAGTAAAGAATATACATTTTAAGGATGTTTTCTGCTACTGCCACATTTCCTCTTTTGTCAGGAAGTCACACAATTTAGTTTTATCTGGCTATCTAAATCATAGGTCTTGAGATGATTTGTCATTGAAACGTACATCATATTGCTTTTTTAGAGTCTAAATCATAGGTCTTGAGATGATTTGTCATTGAAACGTACATCATTGCTTTTTTAGAGATAAAACAAGTACTGAGTACTGTCATGTCAGTTTGCTGATGTTTGCTGATGCAATAAAACTATTTCTCTGTATGTTGTACACTAAAACCTGTTCCATGTGAACACCAGTGTCGCTGGAATATAGTTTCATATCACGGTCCTAATTATCTAATGTACCGTGTGTGGTCAAATCAAACGGCAACAGCAGTTACTGTTAAAACAGACATTTGTAGAATAACGTAACCTTGTAATCAGGTTTCGATCATTTGTTCAAAGAAACCCAAATTTAAACTTCACTAATTTTACCCTGTCCCGCTATAGCGTCATTGAGGTTACCATAGCAACCATAACTTCAGAAATATTCATTACGAGCAACTAAATTGTTTATATGTTATGAGGCAATAAATGACCCAGTTTCTCTGAAAATATTATGGAAAACAAAATATGAACTTTTAAGTAAGAGCATTTTTATCAGAACTTTTGAATCGGCCCTTGTTTCGCAAAAATAAGTCCCCATTAATTTATTCAACTGTCATTTGTGATGTCCTAAATGACAGCAATTTGTGATGTTTTATATTTTTTAAATATTGAATTTCTGAATATTTGAGAGTTTTGTCCCTCCTATCAATTACTTTACTCTGGAATGGAATATCGATATTTGAGCCACTCTGTTACAAACAGTGTTCATATTAACAAGTTGTGCTTTGTGGTTTATGGCCTGATCTCAAAAGCGAATATGATATCAGCTGATGTAATGTAATGAGGCACAGGTGATTCTAAATATCGTTATTTCTCCATTTATGATTAATTGTTTGTTTCATTTTTTCAGTGAAGTACATATCATTCATGAAAACAGTAAAATGCTGAGAAATTGATTCGTATTTTTAAAGAAGATAGTTATTTTTATATTCGTGTTTCCTATGCTCAGCTGAAATTGATGAATTTAGGAATAAAGAAAGTTCACAAAACATAGAAAAAACTTCTACGTAGACATACGATTACGTGCCATATATTTGCATTTATTATTTATAATTTAAACTTTTAAAACAAACTTATCTAAACTTTGGATTCTGGAACGCTTGCACCTTAGACCATCCTATTCATATGATGTGGCAAATGACCTCCAGATATTCTTTAAAGGCCCCGTGTAATGTTTGAAAATATGTTATATTATTATGAAATTTTTACCTCATAAAAAAAACATTAAAACAATATTTATATTCTTCAATTACAATGTCAATTATTGTTAATTAATAGTGACGTGGGTGGTGAGATGTTAATGTGCCAACCGTTATCATATGTATGTGCAAAGTTTAAAGTACATGTATATGAACAGCTATATAAGTTCTTGAGGACCACTGATGATTCATTTTGAAGAAGAAACCTCTATCTATCTATATGCATAGTATAACAAACCAGAGGCAGAAGTTTTGATAATCAACAAACAAACAAAAAAAATCGGAATTCTAATTTGCGCAAACTGCAGATATTAAAACAATTTACTGAACAATTTACTGAAACTGGACAATTAAAGATATGAGCCAGCGAGGAAGAAATAATAATTGCCGCAGCCGAAGCTTTTCTAGGACAAGAACAGCTATACATCTGATCTGAGAAGGCAATAAAACAAAACATATAATTGGGAAAGAAATCAGTGATTATCGAATTATCAAGAAACTAAGCTATTGGCTGTGACGTTAGAAAATGGCGAAGATTGCAGATTTGGATAATGGTAATGATATTTTCTCTATTAGTCTGATTTATTTTGGGGGGAAATATGTGGTTAAATTTCATATTTTTATTATTGTTTTATGGTCGTATCTTCATTTTCAAAAATTAATCAACCATTCATTTTAGAGGTACGTGGTAATATGAGCAGATACTGGAAACGTCACTCTATCCAAGGGACAATTGAAGAAATGATGCTCGACTCTAATGCCTCAAGTCTACATGTGGCTGAGGAGAGAGAGATTTTGGCATTGTTGCCTAGCTACAAAGCAAAAGATGTCATAGAACTTGGAGCGGGAATAGGGTACGTAATGTAAATTGTCTTATATTGAATATTTACCATCATACAATGGTATATGTTGAAAACATGATAAGTGGTTTGAAGTTAAATATAAGCAACGAAAATAATGTAGCGTAGTTGAAGATCAAAATATGTTCGTTATAAATGCAATATAATCACTTCATATTAATAAGAACAAATCCCACATCCTTTTACCATAAAAGTGTCCCATGGCCTACAACAACGTACAAAAACGTTCTAAGTCTAACTTGTATTTCCAGTCGATTCACCGGAGAGATTGCCCAGAAAGCCAAGTCTATAATAGCTGTTGATTTTATGGAAAACTTTTGTGAAAAGAACAAAGAAGCAAACGGTTCCTATGGTAATGTGGAAGTATTGTGCGCAGATGTTACCAAGCTGAATTTGCTCTACAACAGGTATAAATTCTCCGTTCAGAAAAGTATTTGGCGCGTGGTTTGCTGAGGTCTGCAAAAAATTGATAGTTCGCTAAAATTATTATTAAATCAAATAAAAAGAAATGTGTATTAAGAGTGAGTAGCATTTATATTTTCTTGTATACAGTATCGGTTTCAATTATCAATTTTTTCCGATGCATATTTTTCTTTTCTTTTACAGTGCAGACATTGTGTTCTCTAACTGGCTGCTGATGTATCTCTCCAATGATGAAGTTGCAGACCTAGCCAAGAAAATGTTGCTATGGTTACGCAAAGATGGCTATCTTTTCTTCCGAGAATCATGCTTCCATCCATCAGGTAGTTATTGAGTAGTATTCACGAATTTAACTGCCGGCTGCTGGTAAACGTATAGTTTTATTGTACTTGCTGGTCGACTGCCGCTTGGGTGACCTCCAGTTATCATCAAGGGCTACCATAGTTGAACAAAAAGTATTAATGTTAGTAAAGAAAGATTTTAAAAATAGCAATAAGCAAAGGCAATAGACATAAATATTAAATAGAATTCAAACTGTTGACTTGGTATCAAAAGGTATGTAAATTTTTTTCTTCACATTTTAGGAAACACCCAGCGACTCCAGAATCCTTCAAAATACAGAGATCCAGCCTGCTATCAGAAAATATTCCAGTCTGTTTATTCCACTGATAGAGAAAGCATCTCCATATTTGCGTTGAAACGTATGAGCTCAGTTCAAACTTACATCAAGGTAATTTTTAGCATTTTTGGCATGTTTATTCTGCACCACAAATCTTATTCAATTAACATTGTTTGGTACATTGTGGGATCTATGGCCTTTACTATCCCTTGGAAAACATAAAAGAGTAAAAGGTCTAGAGAAATTGATAAATCAGAAATGTAAATCAGGGGATAAAACCGCTTAGAGTGTTTTCGTGGAGAACACAGGAATACATTACTAAATCGCCACCTTTATTCAAAAATCAGGTAGGTGTCTGTTTTAATTTTTCGTCTGTGAATGTATTCCCAAAACATCGGGGAACACTCAATCGTCATATTGACACTTGAAGCTCTAGTTTTTCAATTATGGGGGGTTATATCACTGAATTTTTGTTCAAAAAGTAGTTAACCCCACATTTTAGAAAAATTAGATGGGTGACTCTCCATATATAACGATGGAATGTTTCCCCAAAGTACTGGGAACGTGCTGAGTGCATCGGCAGGTGAAACAGTAACGTTCACAGACTACCAAATAAAACTACACCTATCTGCTTTTCGAATCAAAATATCCTACGCGTTTCCACCCCCTGTAAATATTCAATGCATTATTAACAGTCACCCGTCTAGGATGATAGGTGTGATTTTCTTTATCCTGGTATTTTTGTTATGTTGTTAAAAACTTGGACAATTTTCACGTAGGCTTACACATTGAAATTGATAATCTGAATGTTTGAATTGAATGTTCTTAAATTTAATTCAAAATGTAAAGGCTGGTGCCTTATAGGCATAAGTGATCTGTTCAAGAATTTTTAACATGGCCACTAAATTCAAAATGGCCACCAATTTTCTTAATTTTTTGATATCTCAAACGTCAATTATTCTATTAGTTTCAAATTTCATTTACTGATACCTCATAGCCATAGGACATTTGGCAACTAACAGATTGAATGCTTATTAACAAATCAGCCATTTTTGTTTTAATCTAAATTATGAATACTGAAGTTCAGAAGTTACGCGCAATCTAAATAAAGGAAGTCTCCATGACAGTATTTTTTCAATTGTTTATTTAAAATACCTGCTCATAATTTGATAAAATATATTTTGTTCGGTGGGACGGGACTTGCCGTTTATCTAGTTTGAAGTTTTATGAACACTAATTAAATTGTTTCATCTTCATGACTTTGGACCACCAGCGATAGCTTTATTAAGTGCAATTTATAAACTAGATAAACAATTATTTTGGTGTGAGTCTTCAATACATATAGTGTTATAACAGTATAATGTCTACATTTTCGAAGTCAATTTGTTCATACATTAAGTATAACAATTATAGTAGTCAAAGTATAATTTTATTTAATAATATTAGCAGCAATAAATTAAAAAATATAATACAACATCATACTTACATAAATACTGATAAACAGATTGTAATATTGTTTTTGGCTGAACCTGCATATCATGAGTTTAAATATAACAATGCTATTTTTCCAGCATAAGGACAATCCTAACCAAGTTTGGTGGCTGCTACAGAAACAACAGATAAATAAGATGGATGATTACCATGGTTACAAGACATTCCAGGAGTTCTTAGATAATGAACAATACAGTCGGAATAGTATCTTGCGATATGAGAAAATATTTGGGAAAGATTTCATCAGCACTGGTGGCCTGGAAACAACAAAGGTGACATAGTTACATGATAAAATAGATCACTCGATGATATATTAAAAATTGTATTCATTTTTTCATAACTGTAAAAGTCAGTGAGATTTTACTGGCAATATACATCGTAACAGGTCAATGTAAGTTTTTAAGTTGACATTACTAGTATTCAAAACGGCTTGTACTTGTATATGGTTATTTTTGTTCTATCAAATCTCAAACATAGCACACCTGTAATTTTCAGGAGTTTGTTGGTATGTTGGACATGAAGGAGGGGGATGAAGTTTTAGATGTAGGCTCTGGTATAGGTGGCAGTGCATTCTACATGGCAGAGGTAACGTACTGAATGTATCCTAGCATGAAGAAAACATCATCCTAGATACTAATACAACAGATTGTGCGTTTTCATCATATTTTGCTATATCTATTCATTCATTGTATCAAACATTACATATTATTACTTTAGTATTTATATTTACTCGTTAATCTATAATTAATGTTCTGTACGATCTGATCATTCTTTCAGAAATTCAAAGCTAATGTCCTCGGCATTGACCTTTCGTCCAATATGATCAATATCGCTTATGAACGTGCCAACGAAAGAGAAGATCGTCGAGTCCAGTTTGAGCTTTGTGATGCTACTCAGAGAGAGTTTTCAGATGGGGCGTTTGATGTTGTGTACAGTAGAGATACCATATTACACATCGAAGACAAATTGGGACTTTTCAAAAAGTTTCTTGTGAGTGGAACAAGATAATTTACCATTTTATGTGGCACTCCACCCATCCATTTATTTATTGATTTTCATTCATATCTTTATTTGCATTTTGGGCTCCTATTTTTTTTTTAATTTTGATATCCAGAATTGATTAAATTAATATGATGTATAAAATGTGATTGTAGAAATGGCTGAAGCCAGGTGGAAGATTGCTCATAACGGACTATTGCTGTACAGATGACAAATGGTCAGACATTTACACTGAGTATGTTAAACAAAGAGGGTACCATCTGATGTCTCCTAAACAATATGGGAAGGTAGGATGTGAACCCTATAGTTGTATACAATATCGATCAAGCCTAGCACAACATTGAGACTTCCTGGATACAATATCACTTAGCCATATATCTAAATTAAGTAGATATCTAGATAGTAATAGTCTTTATATCATAGATATAATGGTTTTCATAAACTATTTATTGTACTCTATAGGTGGTATCAGAAGCAGGGTTCATTGATGTCAGCGCTGAGGACAGGACCTGGCAGTTTATTGAGGTCCTCAATAGAGAGCTTACCAACACAGAGGCCAACAGGGACACATTTATAAAGGTAAACAACTTTGTAACCACTCTCCTTATACAGGGTGGTCAAAAAACGGAAACCCTGCATTTTTCTTATATGTTTGTCATTTTAAGGAATTACGCCCAGATATTTCACACATCTGTACATCATTCAATTTCCTACCACTCTACCATCTTTCAATTTTATGAACATCAGACTGATAGTCAATTTTACAGCACTTTGCAACATTTTTTACAACATACTTCAGGTTTGGCCATCATCGCGCTGTAGGCAAACCTGCACAGTTGTCAATGACCCGAATGCATTTCTCCG
The DNA here is from genome assembly GCA_903813345.2 of Owenia fusiformis. Taxonomy (NCBI): domain Eukaryota; kingdom Metazoa; phylum Annelida; class Polychaeta; order Sabellida; family Oweniidae; genus Owenia; species Owenia fusiformis. Next base: position 23,048,128 of record CAIIXF020000003.1, read on the forward strand.
CGCCTATGGCCTGAATGATACAGATGATCTCACTTTTGAGGTCTGCAATTGTCCTGAGGTCATTCTCATACACCCTATCTCTGCCATATTCCCACAAGAAGGGACATTTTGAACGATGTGTGCAGGTTTGACAACAGTGCAAAACTGGCGACTGGGGCATGTTCTTTAAAGTGATGTAACATTGTGACTATCAATAAAATATCAGGGAGTTATTTTTTGAAATATCAATGATATGAGGAAAATGGTGTAAGGGTTTCCAGTTTTTTACCACCCTGTACTTCTAGTCTTTTTGGACTTCTCATTTAAACTTGGCTACTGAAACTGAAACTTTAACAAGTTTGTGGTTTGTATAAATACGATGAGATAAGTAGAAAGACAATGCCCCAAAACGTCAAACAAATAGATAATCATTGATATAAAAAAAACTTCTTCAATTTAGAGGAAATGTCATTGGTGTTTTCCAGGATTTTGGTGAGGCGGATTACCAGTATATTCTAGATGGTTGGCATGACAAACTAAAGAGATGCAACATGGGTGACCAGAAATGGGGACTTGTAGTGGCCAGGAAACCATTGTAGACTAAATGGTTTAAAAATAGGACCTATGACAGAAGAAACCCCTTTAAAAGAGGAAAAGGACTTTCATGATGTAATGGCTTGGTGACTTTGAAGGAAGATAAAAAATAAAATAAAAAACTCTATCAATATTATACATTTCATGAGTTTTGGAGATTTCATTTCGTTGAATCACCTTGACTAGAATGAAAAAGGCTAATATTTTGTAAATGAGATCTTTATATTTTGATGTTAATGAATTTACAGGGGTAGGGTGGTCCAAAAAATGGGACACTCGTATTTCAAAAATAAATATTGGTTTTCTAGATGAAAACATGTCATATTATATACCAATGGATAAGGAATTTACTCATCTTTAATTTGGTATATCATAAGTTCAAATTTATTATAATGTCTGTCAACTAGCATCCATAATATAAATGATGTCATTTCGTTCCAAAACGGGTTTTCCAAAACTTGCAAAAACCAAGTTTTATTGTCAACTTTATTTACATAAACAGACGTTCAATATGTCCATTTTGATCAATTGTAGCCCTCAATTTTGGCCTAAACTGGTCAATAGCATCATTGATATGCTGTTGAGACCATGAATTTCACTTCTATATAGTTCTGTCTTTCACGGACTGAATAGATGTAAAAGGATTTATGGTACATTAATTCTGTTAGTTCTCGCCATACGTGTTGGTCGCAGACGTTGGGTGATCGGGTGATCTGGGGAGGCAGTGATAAAGGGGGGGGGGGAATCTAGACACATTTTCTTTTAAACATTTGACACTCTTGTGGGCTCTATTGCTTAGAGCCCCATCTTGTTGGAAAATGTAATGATTCCAAAATGAGCTCTTATCAGAATGGTCCAAAAAACATAATTGGATCATCTAATATCAACATCTGCGACAACTACATATTGGGAGATCTAACAAAATTGGTTTATCATGAACCCCTTACTGTTACATCTACTCGGTCCCTTACTAAGGATAGAATTGTTGAGAAGTGAAATTCATTGTCTCAACAGCATGTCAATGATGCTATTGACCAGTTTAGGCCAAAATTGAGGGCTACAATTGATCAAAATGGTGGACATAATGATATTGAACGTCTGTTTATGTAAATAAAGTTGACAATAGAACTTGGTTTTTGCAAGTTTTGGAAAACCCGTTTTGAAACGAAAATGACATCATTTATATTATGGATGCTGGTTGACAGACATTTTAATAAATTTGAACTTATGATATACCAAATTAAAGATGAGTAAATTCCCTATCCATTGGTATATAATATGACATGTTTTCATAAAAAAACAATATTTATTTTTGAAATACGAGTGTCCCATTTTTTGGACCACCCTGTATATTGACAATATTCATTGATAAAAAATAAATAATGGTGATGTAACCTCCACATTTTAGTTTTACCTTCTTTAAGTATTAAATATTTTGGAATAACTTTCTCAATCATGATGGAATCTTCATCATTTTTTATGTTGATATAGTGTTCAGTGCATGAAATAGTGGTGTAACTGGCAGTGCTTTTCCCTTTCTAATGGTATTGTCAAACCCTACGACAAATAGCGTTACGTTTCCCCTTGTAATCTCAACTATAGTTTTGTTTCAAAGGAGTGGTACGATATGGTGAACTTTTTGAACACGCGCTTCTCTTAAACCAGTCATCAAAACATTCTGAACATTTTACACATCGTCAATTTAATGGTCATCTTTTGGATGGTAACATTATAATTTGAAACATATATATATAATCTTTTCTCTATATTGTTTTTGAAAACACATCAGACACTTCTTTTGTTCTTGGTATCATATGTTCGGAATGAAATGAAACTTCTATCCGAACCTCATTGGAACAAAACGACATAAACACAACATGTTTAGGTATCTCAATATTGTAATTGTACAAAGGAAAGTTTGGTTGATTTTAAAAAAGTATCTTGTTAATGAAATAAAATGTATATCTTAATTTTTATCTATTTTGGGGGGTTTTGTTTTAAGTTTTTGCATACATTTTGTAAAATCTTTGCATAACTGTAATATTGATTGGTCTAAGAAAATGTTGTATATGCTATTTTGTTTCAACACGGTTCAGAAAGACATTTTATTTCATTCTCAAGAATTGGTAGAAAGGAACAAAAATCAATTGAACTAAAAAACAAAAAATGTTAACAAAAACAGTTATATAAAATATATTTAAATAATTTTGCATTAAATTGTTGCCAATCAGTCAACATTTCATAAAGGACCGTGTTTTTTTACAGAATGTTTTCAATAAGAAAAACATTGTTGAATTCAGTTCACCATATCGATATCTATCATTTTCTTTAAGGGCGCACTTGAAAAGTTTCTATGGCAATTTAATTAAATGAATATTTTACCTGTATGTATTCAATGATCTATTTGTTCTATTCGTGTAGTCTATGATGTCATAATTAAAAGACCCGTTGTCAGTTGCTTGAAAGAGATATATATAATAAATCGAAAAATTTCAAAACTAAATTATTTTGTTAGTTATTTGTCTTATGATACTTCTAATAATCTAATATTTCATTTTTTCTGTGTGAAAGAAATATCAGAATATACTGAACACCTGTACCTATTTATCTCTGACAGACTAATGATTATGTCACTCTGGTACTAATATTCCATGCATATTTTTACTTCAAATATTATTCTGACAGCAGTATATTTTCATTTAGAACTCTATGTTAGCATTTCTTATTCAGAAACCAATAAAAATTCAATTATCCCAATCTAGGAAAAATTAAAAAGGTTATTCCCGCATCTCCATGACAACCGCTTTACTAGTAACCTTGAGTCCGTACCTAAGCACAAGTAGGCCTAGGCTACCAATGGGAAATTACCAAAAGATGTAATGGAACCTAGCAAGAAAAAGTAAACGCTAAGTGTATACCAGTCATAAAAACAAACCCCGGGGTTGTAACCCATATATCTCAAAACCATGATGTAATGTGAAAAGAAACAATGTCTCATATCCCTTTCCCCACCATTCAAGAACTAATATTCACACATAGCTAGGCAAAGTGTGTCCGATTCCAGCCAATCCGAACAGTATTTCACATATAGAACAGTGTGTGAAATATCAATAACACATGCAAGGTCACTAGTTAAACAGTTGTCATGGTGATGAATGGATTTTTCACATTGGATTTGATGACTTGCCAACTTGACCCTTGCAAAAAAGTTCATTGAAAATGTGTTCTTTTAGTGATTTCGTTCCTTTTGGATGATCTTGTAGAAAAATTGCAATGTGTGAAAAGAATTTAAGCCCAAGACTCAATGCATTGTAGCTACTTCGTTCCACTCAGGCGTTGTTTCTGCATTCTGCGCGGTCATACAAAGGTTGCAAAGGTTCGGAAACAACACCTCCATGATATGATTCAGCAAACAATACACTGACTCCAAAGCTTAAATCCTTAATCGCAATCGAAAAAATATTGCCAAATGAAAAAATATGGACATAATTTTGGCCCACCCTATAGTTACTTGTTTATGACCTGTGAGACATCTTTTTTATGTAAAAGGCTTTGATTTTTATGTCTGTAAACAGTAGAAGGTTGTAAACGTGATGTGAATCGAGTACATTTGATATTCAGACTTTAGAACATGTTAGTACATGTGCTTATATCATAATTGATGATGTGAACACTGATATAAACAAGTGCTAATCGACAACTATAGAAGTTGTTTGATTTACATGTATACTTTACCGAAGTTAGGACTTCTTGCTTTATGCTAGGTGAAACATCTATTTATTTGTAAACTGTTGTTGATAATACAGAATATACAGAAGACAAGGTGCAGAGAGGACACTCAGATATTTACTTGTGTACATGATCATATTTCCTCAAATCAAACAATCTATTCGCATTCTTTTTCCAGCATTTAAATACATGCACATGCACAAGTGTGGTGGTTGCTAAAGAAACATACAGACAAGATGGATGATTTCCATGGTTACAAGACATTTCAGAATTTCCTAGATAATGAGCAATACAGTCGTAATCGCATTCTGCAGTATGAGAGGGTATTTGGAAAAGATTTTATTAGTCCTGGTGGACTTGAAACTACCAAGGTAATAGAATCTCATCTCCTAATTTTGCATTGCTGACTTGTAACACAGTCACACTACCCTACCTCGATCGCGCATGCGGGAATTTTTTCGACTTTCAACCATGTCGCTTTTGAGTATATCGACTGCTAAGTCAAAAGGTTAATACGTTTGGTGCTCGGAGTGAGTCAATATTGCTATTCTCTGAACTTCGGTGGTGCAATAGTGAAGTCCATGTTCCAAGTTATATGATAGTTGAAGAAAGAATGTAAATAATATCGTTTTAAATTTTAAAATATTTGATATGTCATAGTTCACGGTACACAGTTGCAAAAGTTGATCAATACAGGGTACAAGGAATGTAAATTGTTCAATAGTACAGGCAGCGAGAAAGTAAGCTGATTATACAGACATACTATGTCCCGATCTCATGTACATTTACGTTGCAAACAGTGAAAATAATGCTAAAAAGGCCGCCTGCTGATGCTTTGAGGTGTCCTCAATTGTTATTTAATCCAAATAAAGTAAACATTATTTTGTAGATTTAGACACGGGCTTTCAGGTCGTATATATGCATTTTAGTCATTAAATTAACAAGAACGCTAGATTATATGTGTTACTATGGTATCAAATTGGAATGAAATAACGAAATTAAATATGAACACGTTAATGATAAATGACTATCCGCTATCAGTATTAATGACTATCCGCTATTCAAAATAGTTAAAATTGCCTGAACTACATGTGAAGAATCTTTCTATATAACCCCTTGAATGGTCTTATTCACTACCGTCCTCAAAAATCGATCATTTAAAATATATTGTTCAAAATACTATCATGCCACGACTTGGGAGCATTTTATTCTTCACGAGTTGCTGTAGCGCTGATATTTAGCAGTTATGTCCCTATCATTGAATATATGCCTAATAGTATGGGAGCAAAGGTAATTCCGTGTCCTTTTTAGAGGCGAGCTAAGCGACATATATTTTTATGAACTATATGTGATACTTACCAAGAAAAATGATGTTGGCAATTCTGAATCCGCGACGGCGTTGCTATGGTAACCAAGTAAACAAGTCACCAATATAGCCCGAGCTTGCGAGGGTTATATTACGACAGACCGAAGGCATATATTCAATGATACGGACATAACTGTTGTATTACATTATACTTTTATATCATGGCTACGTTATATCAATGACGCCACGTGTCTGTGTGCGAGTGAAATTAGGAAGAAATGAAACATGACGTCCCGATGACGTCATGAGATTGTCATGGTAAAAGGTTTGGCGGCTATACAGGAATATATAGCCGACTTTCAGCTCCATTGACTTCAATACAAATGCTTCGCTGGGTATGTAATACGACGTCGTATTACTAATACCGGATCGATGTAGTCATATATGAATTGTTGAATGTCAGATCTTTTTGGATGGTATCTGCTTCATTGATTTTGCATTTCATCATGAAACGCTCACAAGACACCTCGAAACAAACATTATCCTCTTTGTGGCAAGAGGAAAAATGTTTCACAATATGTTATGCCTTATATATAATTACGGCAAAGTAAAGATACATTTCTGAGACGACTTTTTTCGGCATCTTTAGATTTTAGAAAAACAATTAATTCACAAAAATACAGTTGAATAACATACTAGAAAACGCATCCACATATAACACGATGACATGCAGTTTAAATAACAGTTAACTGTTTTTTTGTTACATATCAATGTAGCATTTTCGAGGGGAAAGTTACATGCTCCCTGTACGTTGATAGATTTACTGAAATGTATCGTGTATTGCATTCGAGTTTTGCTTTATTGCGCCAACTATTATCTATCTTTGCCTACAGTGGCTTTTTGCCAACAATATTCTACAAACTGCTTGATGAATCAATTCTATGTCTGGTAGAACATTAGAACATAATAAATGTAAAATATATTTTACGTTCAGAAATATTAACCCCACGTCCTCCATTTGCAACTTAGCTGTACCCTGGGGTCCGTTTTTGAAACCATCGTAACTTACGATTTGGTCGCAAGTCATTGTTCATCAAAACAGAGACAAATGGTTTTCTCGGAATCGTAAGTTACGATCGTACGAAAAACGAGCCCCTGTTTCCCTTTTAAACGTGGTCACGTGGTAGGGTAGTGTGACAGTGTTGTAAAAAGGTTTCAAGGGAATTTTGCTCAAGGTCAACTTAAAATCTACAACGTTAAGATATTGCAATAGTAATACTAAATACAAAATATAGTAATTGCAATTTGCAGTAGTGATTCTAAATATAAATATTTGTTCATGTTTGTTCCAAATTGTAATTAATATTTGCAAGCATAAATTCAATAAGTTTTTGAATCATAGGATAATTTTGTAGTTATTAATTTCCTTTTTTTATTATGTAAACATAATGAAAAAAACCATATCTGTATTCAGGAGTTTGTTGGAATGTTAGACCTGCAGGAGGAAGAGCAAGTCCTAGATGTGGGCTCTGGTATAGGTGGCAGCGCATTCTACATGGCAGAGGTAACAAAACTAAGTTTGTGACTAAACCTGTATTTAGATTAATCATTTTCAATCTGTGAAATACTTAGTACAATACAGGGTGTCCCGAAAGTATGGGGCCCCCCCTAGGCAGACATATACCAGTGTCGTCATAGTATGTGTCATATATCATTTTAAAGCTTCTCCAAAGTTACATTGATTTGCCAAGTATCATGGTTCAACTCTCAAATGTGAAAAAATTACAGGCATTTCAAAATTTAGTGTTTGGTCAAAATTAAGTTCAATTTTACAACAAATCACTAGTCAATATGTCCTCCCGGGCCATCTTAACAGCAGAAATTCTTTTCGGGTTGGATGGATATTGAGTTGGAAAAAGAGAACGGTGAGGGTAGAAACTCTAAGGAAACTCTTCTAAAGTCCCTTAACAGGTGTTAAGAGGGTTATAAGATTCCACACCCCTATTCGAAGGGCTTTTAAGGTCATATCTGAAAATAATTGCTGCTGTTAACATGGCCAAGGGGGGACACATTGACTAGTAATGTGGTGTAAAATTGAACTTTATTTTGACAAAACACTAACTTTTAAAATGACTCTAACTTTTTCCCATTTGGGAGTTAAACCATGATACTTGGCAAATCAATGTAACTTTGGATAAGCTTTAAAATGATATATGACACATACTATGACGACACTGGAATATGTCTGCCTAGGGGGGGCCCCATACTTTCAGGACACCCTGTATGTAGTGTGTCTTTAGAAAGAAAGATTGTTTAAACGAGGGACTTTGGGAGAGTCAATTCCATGTTTACCTTCCCCTTATTGTTAACATTCATGGTTCTTTCAGAAATTCAAAGCTAATGTCCTCGGCATTGACCTTTCGTCCAATATGATCAATATCGCTTATGAACGTGCCAACGAAAGAGAAGATCGTCGAGTCCAGTTTGAGCTTTGTGATGCTACCCAGAGAGAGTTTCCAGAAGGGACTTTTGATGTTGTGTACAGTAGAGATACCATATTACACATTGAAGACAAATTGGGACTTTTCAAAAAGTTTCTTGTGAGTGAAACAAGATTATTTACCATTTTATGTGACATCCACCCACCCACCCATCCATTTATTTTCATGATTTATAAACAATCTTTATTTGCATTTTGGGCTTCTATCCAGAGTCGATTAAATTAATATGATGTATAAAATGTAATTGTAGAAATGGCTGAAGCCAGGTGGAAGATTACTCATAACAGACTATTGCTGTACAGAAGACAAATGGTCAGACATTTACACAGAGTATGTTAAACAACGAGGGTACCATCTGATGTCTCCTAAACAATATGGAAAGGTGGGCAGTGCAGTGGACACCCTATAGTTGAATACAATTGATCCTAACTGTTTAACTAGTACTATTGCTTTTTGTTAGACTTTGATATATGAAGATCAGAAACTGGTTCAGATATAGTTAAAAAGTTAGAATCTGCTTTATGCGATTAAGATATTATAAATTGCTGAATCATGTTTACATTATGAACACCGTGACTGTCATTGAGATGACCTCTTAGAAAGAATATCACTTGGCATATATTTCATATGTATGGTAAAATTAATAAGATGAGCATACTTGTGCTCATCATTAAAATAATGCCTTATTTCACATACTATTTTATTGTACTCTATAGGTAGTATCAGAAGCAGGGTTCATTGATGTCAGCGCTGAGGACAGGACTTGGCAGTTTATTGAGATCCTCAATAGAGAGATTGCCAAAACAGAGGCTAACAGGGATACATTTATAAAGGTTAACAACTTTGAAACCACTCTCCTTATACTTCTAGTCGTTTTGGACTACTCATTTAAACTTGGGTACTGAAACTGAAACTCTTGGAAGTTTGTTGTTTATTTTTCAGTAAATTCACAATTTAATATAAATACGATGAGATAAGTAGAAAAAAACAATGCCCCAAAACATCAGACAAATACAGTAAAACCTGTCTTAGTGAACACCTCTTGTGAACATTTGAGTCGAGTGGACACCTGTTTTCAGCACACCGAGTACTATTTCACTGAGTTCTGTATAGAATTGCCTCTCTGTAGTGAACACCTACCTATAGTGAACACATTTTTGTGGCTCTAAAGGTGTTAACTGTACACAGGTTTTAATGTAAATAATCACTGATATAAATAAAAACCCTCTTCAATTTAGAGGAAAAAGTACGGACTGAACAAAAGTATTATAATGTCATAGGTGTTTTCCAGGATTTTGGTGAGGCGGACTACCAGTATATTCTAGATGGTTGGCATGACAAACTAAAGAGATGCACCATGGGTGACCAGAAATGGGGACTTGTAGTGGCCAGGAAACCATTGTAGACTAAATGGTTTAAAAATAGGACTTTTGACAGAGAAAACCCTTTAAAAGAGAAATGAATCATGACAAATAGGCTTCAGGCTTATTATACAAAGATAACTTTTGGAAAAAACATCTGTAGACTTGTGATAGAAATACCTATCTTTGGTCAAGAAGCATTTGCTTTGAAAATAAGTATATTTTGTTTATGAGGACTACAATCTATTACACCCACTAGGAACATCTGAGACTTCAGGGTAGACTGTGCAATACACACCCTTGACTGTTTAAATTTTAAGTATATCTAATCAATAATAAAAAAAACTGAGTCAATTTTTTTTAAAATTTTACTCACCCGGTGTATTTTATTACATGTGACAAAATTATCAAAATATATATGTACAACATCAAAAATGTTATAAATCAACAGCATCATTATTGTAGTATAAACACTTGAATAATAAAAAGCATGATTTGGTTCTTATATTGTTCCATGTCATTTATAAATGACCACAAGCAGCCAATACAGTTGTGTCCTGAATTTCATCAACATATGTGTATACAGCAAAAATTACAGTAACATTCTGAAAATGTTCCTTGAAATAAAAGTCCTCTATACATCCCGTAAAGCTAACTAGAATCTGAGGAAGTTCAGCCTCATTAATTTTAGACAGAGAAGAAATCTGAAAACTTTATGTCTTTCTCAGGTTGTATCTCGGACTAATAATGCATTTTCTTATTCCTCAAAACAGGCTTTTTCCTCAACAGATTTGATCATTCATATAACATAATATAACCTATACTAAACATCTTCAATCAAGAAACAAGTCTAGTCTTACCCCAATACTGGGTATTCCTTTTCACATTCATCTGTGAGTTGGGAAAGTGAACTACATGGGGGTACACGGTCTTTATACAAGACTAAAACAAGTCATTTTGTAAAAACAATTATAATGAATGAAATCAACCATCTTATACATTTGCTGTAGTAGAGCTCCATAGCATAATGCAAGTTACTGCAAAATAAAATAATAAAAATCTAAATGATTATTCCATATCATAATAATAATTGTAATACATGTACACTAATATCTTTGTAGTAAAAATACTGATTTAAATAGATTCCAATCCCTAAACAATTTTAAGGTACCCCATTAAAATGAAGACCACATGTAAACAATTGTAAGAATTAGCTTGTATTCATAACACCATTAGTTAGTTCTATGTTATTTGTACAGGGTGGGCTAAAGGTCTTTCAAAGCATTGTAAAGTTTATATGACAAAATGTGTAAACAAACAGGCCCAGAAAAATGTCTACAACAAAAATGCAAATATATATGTTTCTCTGCTGTACCCATACAGGTTATATATACTGTACATATTATTGTACATATAAAATACAAAATAGTTTACTTAATATATAGTAAATCACAATTACAGAGTGTCCCAAATAAATTGGTGGAAACACATATTTTATTTATTATTATTATGGGACTACCTGTCACAACAGCACCCTTCCTGATAATCTACACCTGAATTAAATGGCAACACATTTTCCTGATTTGACAGAGGCGATAAACAATTCAGAATACAAAAAGCTCACAATTATTTTCCTGAATTATATGGCATTAAATATTTCCTGATCTAATTCCTCTTGTAATCACCTACACTAATTCTGCACTAATCTACATGTAAATGTATATGTCTAATATCATGGTTTCAATGGGAAAACAATCGGTAACATATATGTATATATATATATTTTGTTGGTATGTCATCTATTTTATACCATTTGTTAGTTCTATAGCCTATAAATCTTACAACAAAGTGTTCTTATCCGTGAGATTATATACCATCATCACTAAAGCTATAAATCAAATGTATCACACCTATTTTCATAATGCTAAAGCCAACATGCTTCACCAATGTCACCCAGTCTCAGTTTTCTTCCATATGTAATACTCCGGTTACATAAAAAATTGTATGTATAATGTCACGACCATTTCTCCTTTTTGATGGTGCCATATTCTGCTCATCGGTAGGTTGTTTGTTCTCATACATTGACTTTCATAATGGTAAAGTTTTTAAATGCAAGAGGGGATAAAAGTTCAACAAACAATGAGTGACATAAAAAATAGACAACTATTATGATGAACGTCATCAGCAATTTTGAACATCATGAGTACCTTTATTTATCTTTTATACCATGTTCATTTGGCAGTTGGGAACTGTTCTTCGATTCTCAATTTCATCTGATTCTTTATGAGAGGTGTTTAATCCATTGATGAAAATTCATAATGTCATAGTAAGAGAGCAACAAACAAAGCAAATCCAAATCCATATGATGTGTACCAGTGTGCCAGCTTATTGTCACTTAAATGGTAACATTTTCTCAATTTTTATTGGTTCATAAATCCAATAATTTCAGTATCTCAAAATTTATTGGTTCATTAATCCACTCCTAATAGTTTAGCAGCTGAATCTGCACCAGAGTTCAACATTTGATCAATGGCACCACCTTCTACTCCTAATAGATTTTGTAGCATGTCAGAGCCGTTACTTGCCACGGAGCTACATGTGTCCAGATCTTCTGCAAACATTGGTGAATCACGATCAAATAGTCCCTTGTTTGACTGAAATAATAAAAACCAAAATAAATATACTGATAATGCAGAATACATCAAAATACATCAGATCAGTCTCATGTAAAGTTACAAGAAATGTCTTGAATTGTGGCTTGTTTTCATTCGTTTAAAATGCCTTCATGTTGTGGTGGTATTATTCACTGTGCTGTATTGTATATAAAGTGGACATAGTATACTAAAACAAATATGAATTTGATCCATGTTAATCTAGATTTTTTTTAAAAATACATTAATTTATCACCCCTGCCATTTAAATCAACTTCCGGGTTTTAAAATATCAACTCACTCCAAGCACCGGGTCTCTAACACTCCAAGTGGGGGTGCTGCGTGCACTGTTTGATTCTCCTTTCAGGTTACCTAGGCGATTAGGAATAACAAAGCCAACAGCTGGAGAACTTGACTGACTACGATACTGGAGCATCATTCCAGGGGAATCCCGGCCTAATTCATTTCCAAACATGGAGTCTGGTGTCTTGGTTGAAAGTGAAGTTCTCTCTGGAAGCATACAGGTTCGAAATGTAGAATTTGAGAGTTAAAATATGGAATCAGTGACCAAAAGGTAACTAAAACACGTAATCAAGATTCTAAATTGTATAGAAATGCATGAACAATGAGCATTTCATTCAAATTATTATGTGTAAATAGCAGATGGACATCTTGTAATATACACTGCCTCAAATGTTTATGGGTAAAAGTAATAATAAAACATACAATCTTCCATAGAGATTAATCATGACTCACAAGTAACATTTTTTTAGATATCTATACAATGAATCTCCATTGTCCCATACAGTATTACATGTTCTTGCCTGTTTTAATATTTAAGACATGATTGGCAAGTTTCATACATCATTTACAAACTTAAAGGCAGGTTCCTCAGGTTTGTGGGATTGGAGGGTTAAATATTTAATTCATTGGAAACACTCCCCATCCCTGCATGGATTTTATCATATAATATATGGTATATGACATAACTGGGTCATCGAACTCCCAAATATATAATTTTTCATAATAGTTACCTATATCCTGTTTGTTCTCTGTATCTTCGTCATCGCTCCCACTAACATTTTCGCCAGCATCTGTGTGCTTGCGTCTATGTCTCTGCATGCTGTGCTTCAATGTGAACCTCTTTTGACATAGATCACACTCAAATGGTCTTTCACCTGAAAGTAAAGGTATACTTTTGTTTACAACTAAAAGTACATATGTAATCATATTTTCTTACTAAAGAACGAAAGAGAATGGTATTCAGAATCATAATGCGTGGCACGATTCTACACATTCTGCAAGAACTATCGGGCAATCAAAAAGGACAATTACAAGTAATTTTATGAGACTAAGTAAGGTAACGGTAATATTATAAGAATAAGTAATAATAAATGAGAAGTTACATCTGACTTATTGTATAGTACGTGAACTAAACTTTTCCTGAGTTACTACCAAGTTGAATCTTACATACCTGTGTGAGATCTCATGTGACGCCTCAAATCCTGCAGCGACCAAAACCTCTTAGGGCAGAGAGAGCAGTAAACTTTACGCTGGTTATAATCTGGTGGATTTGTTGCCTCCCATCTGTCGTCTACATCCTGTGCTGGCTTCTCGGAATTGCCATCTTTAGAGTTGAATGTACTTTCTACCATCTGATCCATGGCTTTTATATGATCATCCATATTGTCAATTTTTCCTTTGTCCTTTAGGTTCTTCCAGTGAACTGAATGGTCGGATATTTTATGCTCGAGGCAACCTTTGCGAGTTTCAAATGATGCGTCGCAGAGGTAGCATTTAAACGGCAGATCAATGTTATGATCTCGAAGATGTTTCAGAAGGTCTTTGCGCTGGGAGAAGTTCTGATTGCATTTCCAGCACTCTGTGATCAAATCGACATTATAGTTGTCTCGTTCAGGATTCAGATGAAGTGAAGATGGTGTGTTTGTCTCCTTTACCATTGTTTCATTGTTATTTGTCTCAACACCATCACTTGAGATCTTATCCCTCTTTATGGACTCCGTGTCAGCCGTTTTGCTTCCATCATTTGGATCTCCATTCAAAATGGGAGCATCTAGTATTTCTGTTTCACTTGTCGTCTGCTGAAAGGAGCTACCATCCAGGGGTTCAGTGGTGTCTGAGGCCTGGTCAAGGTCATCTTCGAGTTCCTATATACAAAACTTAATATTAAGTAACAATGTCAACTTTTTGAAAGCTGTAAATGAAAAATTGTAGGTTTCTTTCTTTTCAATTTAAAGAATCGTGTTAAATTGTTTACTTAGAAAAACTGTGATAAGTACTTACATGTTCTCTAGAACATTTTATTGGCAAAAATAACTAATTGCTTCTTTTTAAATGAACTGAAAAGTAAAAGTTGTACGAACCTCTTCATCTATAGCAAGTTCTGGATTGTTCTCCATTATTTGTGCATCAAGCAAAGCAAAAGCTTTTGAAGACTCTGGATCCAGATGATTTCTGGGAGCAGTGATGCCCAGCTGCGCATCTAGGTTCTCTGGAGGAGGATCTATCCCAGGGTGCTTCTCTCTATAGTGGCGCATCAGGTTACCTGCATTTGAAATATACTAATTTTTAACATTATACAAAAAACTGCACACAACTGATAATCAAATAACTGATATCTATGTGTTATATGATGGAACTTTCCACTGTCTGGGTGGAAATTCTCATGGACTTGAATGGAAATTTCCACTGACCTGGAGCAGTAAAACAGCAGTGTTCACAAAGGTGACATTTGAAAGGTCTGTCCATCATAGCTCTTGTCTCAGGGTCAAGGTTGTTCAGTCCATGTTTACGGATCAAGTGGCGCTCTCTGTTGGATTTTGTGGAAAATGTTACACCACATTCAGGACACTTGAATGGCTTTTGACCTGAAACAGGGACATTCATAAGCATGCAGCCATACTAAATAATATGAACTGAGATATGAAATGAATAACATGAAATGATATGTTTATCAAGACATCCATGGAATTAATTTTACATGGAGTTAAGAAACATATATCGAGGGTATGTTTTACATGAATCTAAGTCATGAAGCTTACTATGACTTATAAGTGAGTTTTTTATTTCTATTAACTCACCAGTGTGTGTCAATATGTGTCGCCTCAATGAACTGATCCATGGGAAAGATCTAGGACAATATGGACACATCAGTTTTCGTGGTGAATCAGAGTATGAATTACGTTTCTTCTTTGCGCCATCTTTATCCGGACTACCAGAGTCACTCTCCGGGGAATCTGGACCCTGGGATGGCTGACTTGTGTCTGGTTTGTGTTCAGATGTGTCAGGGCTCTGAAAGA
Source organism: Owenia fusiformis (assembly GCA_903813345.2). Classification (NCBI taxonomy): domain Eukaryota; kingdom Metazoa; phylum Annelida; class Polychaeta; order Sabellida; family Oweniidae; genus Owenia; species Owenia fusiformis. The sequence continues at coordinate 23,063,569 of CAIIXF020000003.1, forward strand.
AGATATCAACGATATCAAACTGAAATTCTGGAGAACAATTTATTGATGAATAATATGGCTTACATAAAACCTGGTATAAGCTTCAAAGGCATAAATCATTGTATTCACACAATTAAATATTGATGTAAGATCGACTGATTTGTTATATTCAAAAGAGATGTCACACTAAAAGGTGATGTCACATTTACATGGAAATGGAGTTATGTTGCAAAAGCAGGTGATGGTACGATGATCACATAACAATATGTGCTATGTTTAACTTCTGTCACATGTTAAAGTGATGTTACTCAGAACCTGCCACAATTAAAATTATGACATATTGAAAAGATCATGATTTCACAATTAAGTTGATTTCACAGAATGATCATACTCAACGTCAAAGATGATGAAACACTTATAAAGAAATTATGTCACATTAGCAGGAGGGTGGTAAACTAACCAGTTCTGTATCCTCTTCACTAGGCTTTGTATCTGCAGAGCTAGGAGTTGAGCTTTTCGTTGAATTTTTTGCTGAGCTGGATTCACTTTCATTTTCAGTGAAAAAGTTGTGAAAATTATTTGTGCTTGCTGATTCCAGGAGTCTGGATACAGATGCCAATTCACCACTGGGATCTGAACCTGAAAATCAAGTATAAAGTTTACGTGGTACTTCAAATATTTATATCATGGAAGAATCACAATTTCAATGTAGGCTACAGTGTATACTTAAACAAATTAAAATTTGTTTAGAACTATTCTAAGATAACCTATGTATATATCTAGTATCTATTTATCTACCATATATAAACAATGTATAATAACAATATCTGTATATAAATACTTACCAGAAGCATCTCCAGTAGACTTTATTGTCAACTGATCCACTTGTGTCAATTTCTGTACATCCGAGGTCTTTCTCAGCCTTGTCTTAGGTGTGGGTGGTAAAGATATTGGTTTCACTATCATTGGAGGTTTTAAGTCATGTTTCACAGCTCTGCGTTGCAAATGAGCCTCAAGGGGTGAATGGGTGGATTTATTTTGGGGTGGTTCATGAGAAATAGATGGAGCTGTTTCATCAATATAAGGGTGACGTGTCTTTAGATGTCGTTCAAGGTTTGTTTTGATGGTAAATCCGGCTGGACAATGAGAGCATTGGAAAGGACGTTCATTAGTGTGTGACCTCAGATGGACGTTGAGCTGTAAAAGTATAATAAAAATAGACATGGGTGTGTTATCTATTCTAAATTTTGCAGAGTTTTCACTATGTAAACTGATGTTCAGGAAAGGCAATGCAAGAAAAATCCAACATACAATAAGAACCTGCTATTCAAATAAAAAATAAACAAAACAGTTCTAGTATATTACAGAAGTCAGAATCGGTGTTGCCATTTATGAACCAATCAGATTACATATCAGATGTTACGAGATGTCCTAAATTGTTTTACTGAAACTCAGAATATACAAGTGTATATCTTGCTCAATATTTAGAACTACTAATGTCTATTGAATGTGAAAATGGCACCATTTGGTGGGCACACAACTAATCATAATGTCACTCAATGATTGTTGAATTTCTGGCTATCTGATTGATGTAAATACATGTATATGCTACATGTAACTCCTATATGTAATGCAGCATCCACATTGCATTCTGGCACCAGAATCACATCATATCATGTCTTGAGTGATCTTTTTCTGTTGAAAAACTACTTAAAACAAATATACTTATATGTTTTATGAAGCATATTCGACTCAAATCATTGAATAGCTTAGTGCTGTAGTAAAAATATTTCATTGAATGACATTGATTTACATTATTGTTAGAAGGTTAAAGTAAAAGCTTTAGCAAAGAAAATCCATTCAAAAATTAATAACATCATCCTGTTTTTTAGATTTTGATCAAGATTTCAAGATTCACCTCAAATGACCCAGTCAAAGATGAATAATCACAAGATACATCCATGAATGAATATAAATCAAATGGTAAAGGTAAAACTGAAATAACAATATGATTAATCCACAACTAAATTATCAAAAATGAATAATCAAATGATCAACCTGCAGTTCCATAATATAATGATCCACATAAAAATAAATGATCTATCCACAATAGAATAATCCAATAATCTTCCATTGAATAATCCTACAATCTAACCGTGAATAATCCAATAATCTTCCATTGAATAATCCTACAATCTAACCGTGAATAATCCAATGATCTTCCATTGAATAATCCTACAATCTAACCGTGAATAATCCAATGATCTTCCAGTGAATAATCCTACAATCTAACCGTGAATAATCCAATGATCTTCCAGTGAATAATCCTACAATCTAACCGTGAATAATCCAATGATCTTCCAGTATATAATCCTACAATCTAACCGTGAATAATCCAATGATCTTCCAGTGAATAATCCTACAATCTAACTGTGAATAATCCAATGATCTTCCAGTGAATAATCCTACAATCTAACCGTGAATAATCCAATGATCTTCAAGTGAATAATCCAATGATCTACCATTGAATAATCCAATGATCTACCATTGAATAATCCTACAATCTAACCGTGAATAATCCAATGATCTACCATTGAATAATCCTACAATCTAACCGTGAATAATCCAATGATCTTCCAGTGAATAATCCTACAATCTAACCGTGAATAATCCAATGATCTTCCAGTGAATAATCCTACAATCTAACCGTGAATAATCCAATGATCTTCCAGTGAATAATCCTACAATCTAACCGTGAATAATCCAATGATCTTCCAGTGAATGATCCAATGATCTACATGTACCATTGAATAATCAAATGATCTACCAGTGAATAATCCAATGATCTATCGGTGAATAATCAAATGATCTACCATTGAATAATCCAATGATCTAACAGTGAATAATCCTACAATCTAACAGTGAATAATCCAATGATCTTCAAGTGAATAATCCAATGATCTACATGTACCATTGAATAATCCAATGATCTTCCAGTGAATAATCCAATGATATTCCAGTGACTAATCCAATGATCTACATGTCCCATTGAATAATCAAATGATCTACCAGTGAATAATCCAATGATCTTCCAGTGAATAATCCAATGATCTACATGTACCATTGAATAATCCAATAATCTACCGTTGAATAATCCAATGATCCACCCACAACTAAAATATTCAAATGATCAAAACAGAAAATGTTAGATTGAAGCTCTATGGGTTAGTAAAGCGACTACGTGTATCTACAATAGTGAGCTAGGGTAAACAAATATTGCAGTAAACAAATCTGACATGACAACTTAAAATTAGACAAAATTGAGGGAATGTTTTGTTTAATGCATCACACATAATGATATGTCAAAACAAAACAAAAATATACATTTCATTTTTTGTTTATGTCTTTCAGATATGTAAGAGTTTAGCCGAGCTCACAAGAAAGGGGCAAACTATGCGAAATAGTACCTTTAGACCATGCTTGAATATCATTTTACAGTAGGGGCACTGCAGTTTACCCACCCTAGGGTTATAGAATCTTTGGTACTCCTTCTTGTAGCGCATCATGCCTGGATCACAATAGTTAGACCCACTGACACCAGAGGGAGTCACATGCATCACTTCCTGTTTAACATGCACAGTAGGTCCCCCTGGTGGTGAGAAACCTGGACTAGCATGCAGGGAACCACTACTATTGTGGTCTATATACCCACCATCTAGGGTCACTTTTGAAGCCTCTGGTCCTGTTCTACCATGCACTGTCAAATCTATTGGTTGATCTGCTGTCCCAAGCTTGTTACTATCGTTCAATGGATATGTTGTGTTGCCATTGGTTGCGGTATTGTTGTTCATGGAAACGGAAGTGTCAGCTTTCAAACATAGATTCAAAGGTTGGTCATGATCATCTCCAACATGAATAGTATCTGGCTCTTGTTTTATAAACATTCCATCTGGGGCAAAAGTTCCTCCAATTTTGGTTTTTCCGAAAGATGGGACTTTGGGCGACTGGTTTGGATTATGGGCAATAGGGGGCACTGGTAATTGCGTTGTAATTTGGGTTGATCTAGCAGTTTGGGCTTGAGCAATTTCTAGATTGTCTCTCTCAAATACAGCCAAGGCCGTTTCATTTATTGTTACATAAGAGTCTAGGAGATTTTGAGGAACAGGGGCATGCTGTTTTAAGATATGTCTCAAACAGTTTGCCTTTGTGGAAAACCCCACATGGCAAACTTTACATTCATAAGGCTTTTGTCTACAACTATTACTAGATCTAATGTGGTGTTTAAGGGCACGGAAGAACTTAAAGTCTACTTTACAATATTGGCAAACTGTATCTGGGGATCGGAATGTTTCTATACTAGGTGGCGCTTTTGCCTGAGCTTCATTGTAGCCGATTGTTGCTTCTATTTCGGCTCTTGTAGTGTAGCCATGTTTTTTCCTGAAGAAATAAAATTTTGCGATGAAATTTACAGGGTGTCTATAAAGTACACTTTATATAGACTTTTTATTGTAATTGTAGAGATTTTATGGACACCCTGTATATCTACCCATAAGATATTTCTAAATTGTGACTGACAAGCGGATTGTATTAATTGAAACTAGACTTGTTGAAACTTGTTTCATATAAATTTCACTTACCAAAAGTATCCTAAATGGTTATTTATATAATAATTTATGGCAGTAAATTATTCTATTCATCGTTAAAGATTCTGTTAATGTAATATATATGTTAGTGATAAAAAGATAAAATCTATGGTGGTAGTATGGGTCACCTCTTTTCTTTGTTTTAGTAGTATAAGTGATGCCAGTCATACTGGGATGATATAAGTGATGTCAGTCATATTGGGATGACATAAGTGATGTCAGACATTGATGTAGTAAAGGTGTTGGTGTTGTTAAGAACTATTGACTGAATAGGTTTTGAACATTTTGATTAAATCTAGAGACTGTTTCTTGAAAGGTAAGAGACTTCCAGTCAAAGAATTCAAAAAATAATAGTTAGAAAATAAAAGTGAACAGAAAAGTGTTTTAAGCAAGACTCAAAGGCAGAATTACGTGCACGGAGTCTACCTACCTAATATGGCGCTCACAATTTGCTTTCGTCGTGAAGGCAAAATCGCAAACGAGGCATAGAAACGGCCGCTCCCCGTTATGAGTTCTAGCATGACGTATTAGTGTGCTCTTATCTATACTGCGATAGTCACAGAGATTACATTTGTATGGGGCTTGCCCAAGATGGATCCGTACATGCGCTAGAGAATGGAAGAAACATGCATATAAGTGAGTTTAAAGTTGTGATAGGTTATCGGGTGGCTGATGATTCTTAAAGAAAAGAATTGAAGATAAAATGAGACCATCTCACAATAATGTTTTCATAATTTGTTGGTTTCTTTAAATTGAATTTATCTACGTATTTTGTATTTTGCATTTCAAAAATTGTTTCAAAATAAAGTACATTATCATCATTGTAACGGTTTTAGATATATTGTAACATGTAATCAAAAAATTGTAATTATATATATCATAGATCAGATCATAAAGAACTAGTTTAAAATTGTGTTTACAAAATAAATTTTGTTGTAAAATTCATGATTTCATGAAAACATGTTTGTGAGACTAGACTCAAAGATTCACAGATTTATAGAGAGTGTTTTGCATTTACTGCTATTTTGTACCATAAATAGCAATGAACCAGTGAACAAATTGTTAAAAAGTTTACTTGACTAATGTAATGGAAAGGTTCAATAATTATATTTATCGTATGATCTGTAAAATGAAGCCTTCTGATTGGTCAGTTCTTGTGCTGTACCAATCTGTATTGCTACTGAGATTGTCCCCATTGATCATCTCCATAGCAATACAGAAAATATTTGTACGGAGGGGACATTCTCAGTAGCAATACAGAGGATTACACGATAAAATGTTATAGAATGATTTGAAGTGTAATACAGGATTTATTCTGCTCTCGATATTCTGTATTGGCTTCGTCTCGTTCCAATACAGAATTTCTTGAGCAGAATATATCCTGTATTGCACTTCAAATCATCAATAAATTATAATATTCAGGTAAATAATATTTCAAAATGTCAGTGAAATTGCGTACATTACAATAGGTGTACAATACTGTATATTAACTTCTATCTTTAGTGGAATTCTATATGATTTTAATCTTAAAACTAACAAAGAAATTAAATAATTCATAAAATATTTGTGATACACCTCCACTAGTCTACAACAGAACACATGACAATATCAAAAGCCACATTTAACAACATTAAGATACCCTGTAAGATATACCTATTTAAAGCAAACACCATTGAAACAACTCCTCCAAATTCCCCTATGTTCTTTCCTCTACTCTCTATTTCCATTTAAAATAAAGGGGAGATGGAAAACACTTATCATTTTGTGACCTCGTCCATGCACAAGGGTCAATGATGGAGCATATTGGAACTACCAGATGTTTGTATGTAAATCAAAGATTGTGATTCTCATAATATAGTTTGAACACTTTTTGCTGTTTCAGTGGTGTTCACCTTTTATGTCGTTTTAAACACAAAGTATATAAAAAAATATTTATCCATACTAACCATTTACCATCCACATTCACAAAACTGACTAACTACAGTTTCAACACAACACAAGTTGCGATAAATGCATAATTACTGATGCAAAATATTTTTGATTTTTTAGCACGCAAGAAACGGGTATTTATTTCTTCTTGTTTAAAAAACTAATCCATTCCATTAATCAAGCAACCAAACACCCCTTTAATTGACATATTGAACCCTTCCAAAAACCAACTAACACATACACTGGGGAGATGCAGGGGTGATGACACACAAGACAAGATGCTTTGTACTTTGTAAGATTATCAATTTTTCATGAAATAATATATCAGCGCAGTTTTTCTGTTCCACATTTCATTCTGATATGATATTTCATAAAGAAATTGTAATGTTTCATATCATGGGCTTTCAACTAGATTGGGGCTTTCAACTAGATTGAAATTGAAAGCCCATGTTCATATTAACAAGTGAGTATGCATGCTTTAGTTCATTAGATCTTTATGTGGGTATCAATTTATTTAATCGACCTTTTCAAGGTTAAAGCTTTGTTTGATTGATTGATGAATCCAATCAAACCATGAAATCATGAGTAATGCCTTTAGGTTAAATCGTCTAAATATAGCTGCATGAAGTTTGACCTTGAAATGGGATTAAAGGTCAAGGTAGTTCCCTAACTCCATCTATTGGCTGTATTCCCGAAACAATATTCTTGAAAGACACCATGCATGTATTAACTCCTTCATGACTGAAAATTTTGGGGAAAATGGAAAGAAATGAAAAACTGAAATGTAAATGAATCTAGAAGCAAGAAAAGGAAGCAACACCCAATATGTTATATGTCATTTTGAAGGGCTATACCCATACTTTATGTTTTTTGAAAAAAAATATGAATATGCAAATGAGATAGTGTCATTGTGACATCATAATTCAAGATGGCGCAGTTGGATTTTTTTCAAAATGGAATTATTTTAGCATTTAATTTTTTATTGAGACTTCAATTTAAAAATCTGAAAACACAGAATTATAGATCTTCTTATGCTGATTTCAGTGGTATTTGTACTATGACATAACTCCTACAAATAAATTTTTTAGAGCTTCGAGACTGCAAATTCTCGGAAAATCCCTATGGCGATTTAACATGGGATTTTATCGTTTTCGATACTTTTTCGCGACATGTCAGATTCAAGTGCCTCTAACTTTGCACAGAGTCATCAGATTCAAACAATCTTTTTTTTAAAATGTTCCTACTGGTCCATTGTTTTAGAAAATGCATTTTTCTTGCAGTTTTATTGAAATAAGGCCCCTGGAGACCCCTTAGAATAGCAAAAACCAAAATCGATCATATATGATCGATTTTGTTCTAAGGGGTCTCCAAGGGACCCCTGATGATAAAAATGCATGATTTATCAATTTATTTAATCCTGAAGTCTGTACAAACATTTTAAAAAAAAGTTCATGACTTTTCGTTAAGTATTTACAAAGTTACAGTGATCTGAAGCTGGTGAGCGCGCGAAAAATTCGAAAACGATAAAATCCCATGTTAAATCGCCATAGGGATTTTCCGAGAATTTGCAGTCTCGAAGCTCTAAAAAATTTATTTGTAGGAGTTATGTCATGGTATAAATACCACTGAAATCAGCATAAGAAGATCTATAATTCTGCGTTTCCAGATTTTTAAATTGAAGTCTCAATAAAAGATAAATGCTAAAATAATTATATTTTGAAAAAAATCCTACTGCGCCATCTTGAATTATGACGTCACAATGACACCATCTCATTTGCATATTCACATTTTTTTCAAAAAACATAAAGTATGGGTATAGCCCTTCAAAATGACATATAACTTATTGGGTGTTGCTTCATTTTCTTGCTTCTAGATTCATTTACATTTCAGTTTTTCATTTCTTTCCATTTTCCCCAAAATTGTCAGTCATGAAGGAGTTAAGCATCATCATCATCACTGATATTCATGTGGTGTATCATTCAGCTAGTATTTGGAAATATAATTGCATATTTGGAACATCTTTTAGTTTAATAGCTTTGTCTAGCAAGGAAAATGTGTAACACCTTGATTAAAATCAGTGATGACCGGCACCCTATGAGTCAGTTAAAAAGAGTTTATCATTCAATGTAAATAATCAATGTTACCATAGTTATGGTCTATTTTCACAATTTTCTCTTTACATTACTTGATGAACATTATTTTAGTAATTTACAGTATCTAAATCTTGCAAAAATCTAATTTGAATGTCTTGTCTTGAGTTGAACTACAAGATTACGCTAGATTTAAATACTGATTGGTTAAGACATGCATTGACATGCATTTAGTATGCGACCATATATAAGCCCTTACATAACATGGCGAACCATAGGGCCCTTTACGCTACTGCGATGTCCACATCTGCTGCAAATGTAGAGATTGCCATACTGTCTCACACATCCATGGGCTGAAATATTCGCCAATTAGAAAAATATAATGCTTTCATATAAAGAGGTGCTGTTATCTTAATTAAAGTGGAATAAATTATTTCTTGGTTTGTGACTTACCTTTCTTGTCTCTGAAGTTGTTGAATACCATGGGACAATATTTACAGGTCAAGGTTATAGCCTCTTTTTGAGTCTCAGCAGACGGATTTCGAATGGGCCCTAGTGGAGACACCTGGTGGGTAGTTGATCCCATGAGTTGGAGTGAAGGAGGTTGCATAAGAGATTGACCAGCATGAACTTCCTCCTGATTGGCTATGGCTTTCAATTTAGGCATCTGAGTCGGAGAGTTGGCTAATTCATTGATATTCCCACCCATGTTTGTTAGCTTCAAAATCTGTGAAATATCTGCAAAATCTGAGTTCTCTTTGTCCTTATTATGCACCACTTCTGGAAGTTTCTTTGGGGTCAGGACAAGACTTTCCATAATATTCAGTCTCTGGTAATAACTATCATTGTAGCGGTACTCATGGAAAGCTAGTTTTTCTTTCAAGGGGTCCTTTTGGGTTGAGGGCTTGTGAAGACCTATAAGAGCCATGAAATCATTTTTCTCCACTTCAATGGGCTTCTGAATTGTATTGGATCCAGAATCGCTCAAATGTTGTCTCGCTTGAGCTTCAAGGAATAATTTATTTGGCATATGTTGCAATAGATGAGTTCGCAGGGTTGCATTACTCAGGAAATCACCCTCACAAAATGGGCACTTTGTTTTTGTCTTAAGATTGTGAGACTCTGAATGAATCATGAGCGCACTTTCACAAGGGAATGCCTGGCCACAGGCCTCACATTCAAAGTTATGGAACACGCTACTCGCCTGACGGGGACTGCTCTCACACCAAACCTTCGAAATAAGTGGAAATTTTTTGATACAGAAATCAGTGAATGATAAATCATGAAATCCTATCGGGATAGGATTATTGGTGCCATTACCCCCTCCCTCTTTCTTCCCATGGATCATACGTTTGTGCGTTTCAAGACCTTTAGGGGTGCGGAAAGTAAGGTTGCACTGGGAGCAGTGTACAGAGATGTTTGGGTGGATCTCCATATGTGTGGACAGACCATAGCTACAAAGGAAAGATTTCTGGCACACTGGACATTGTAGCTGCTCTGGGTGACTGCTAGGCTGCACTATGTACTCCCATTTATCCCCTGTCTGGAAATACAACAACACAATTTTGTAATGTTTTTAAAACATGTATTTAGTTTAAAGAGTCATTCCCGAGATGCAGGGCTGACGCCAAATTAAGAACAGAACAGATTACAGAATTTTCCAATGCTATAGAGAATGATTTTTATGATGATGAATCAAGTTCATGATTTCTTTACTCAAAAAGCTTAGGGAAAATGAATGTGGGAGAGGACCAGATAACACCTTATAAACAAGAAAGCGTCTTTAATTGAAAACATCCAACCAGAAAATGAGTGAACATTAACATTTAGACACTAAGGTTCCTACCTTCAATTCCATCTTTTTCTTAGCGGTAGCCTGATCCTGCATCTTGGCTGCTGCAATCCTCTGTAGCTGTCTCTTTGAAGGGGAGACCAGGGGTAAGACTCCATCAAACAATTCCAATGCATCTGGTATTGGAACCTGAGAAAAATATAGAGTGTTCAATAAGTATTGACAGTCAACATAGTGTTAATAAAATAATGGTTACTATGGGAACCATAGTTTTTTTGTCAAGTTACAAAATCAGCAATAATGAAATCACCTGCTATCATAATGTTACATTGTCATTTTTAAAAAAATATCATAAGTTAGATGTAGAAGGACAAGCAATTAATATGTACACCAAAATTTAGTTATATTAAGATCTATTCATAATCTTATATAAACAATTTTAGATTATCAACTTCATTTTTACCTCATCTTCTACTCTTTCATTTGATCCCACAATGCTCTTAGTCGCAGATGATGTTGGTGTTGAAGTGGTAGAATCAGATTCTAATTCTATGCCGCTACGACGGCCTCTTTTTCGTAACTCTGGTCGACTATCTTGAACTTCTGGTGTTGGGTTACTACGCCGTTTGCGACCTCTTTTTGAATAAGTCACTTCATTGGTTAATGCAACAGGAATGGTTGGCTGAACTTCTGGCACTGGAGAACTTTCTGCTGATTTTTCATGAACTTTCATGTGGCGGTTCATGTTTCCATTTGTGGTGAATGCCATTGAGCAATACTTGCATTTGTGTGGTTTTTCCCCTAGAAAATGTGCATTCATTTTAACTATTACATTTAGTTCACCATCTTAACAAATAAATACAAGACGTTGACATGCAAAATGTCACCACCTAACAATTGTTACAGATGCCAAACTCCAAACCAACTGCTGAACACCATCCACAAAAAAGTTGGAGACTATAACAATATGTCACCACTTGTGGTGGTGACCAACATTATCATCTAATGTTAAAATATCAAAATAATATAACTAACCTGAGTGAACCAGCATGTGTCTATCCAATGAACTAACAGAACTCAAAACTTTGTTACAAATTGTGCAGTTCATCGTTGACTGGGCCGTTGACTGATTATGTGAGCGTATATGTTGTGTTAATGCTTTTGATGTTTCTAAAAGCCTGTCACACGTTGGGCACGGATATTTCATCATTCCGTCTGGTGTTGTGATAGGATTTATCTAAAATAGGAAGAGGATCATTAAAAATTATTGAAATCTTCGAAGATTCAGGTTATTGTGACTATTGTTGGATATGTGCATATTTTTCTCTTCAACATGAAGCAGTTGACTGCTGCGCAATTTAGGAATTTGAAAATACATGTAATCTCAAAAACAGGTAAACAGATTTTGGCAGGAATCTGATTCAATGGTAATGTATAATTATTGTATAAACTGTATCAAGGGACAGTCAATTTTTTTTTTAAATCATGAATTCAATTTGATAGCCAGCAGAATAAAATTACAAACAGTCATTGATTTTCTAGACTTTCTGAATTTTTGATTGAATTCTAATGTATTGTATTGTAATCTAATCACGACACACTATACATATAGACAACACTGATTACTCCTAAGAAGAAAATGGAATGTCACAAAAGGAATTCTACTCCAAATCTGCAACAAGCAAAGCAGCATGCAATGAAGGATTAGAATGAAAGTTAGTGGTTACCATGCCAACAATAAGATATTATAACACAACAAATATATGCAATAAACATTTAAAATCATCCCGATAAAAAATAATTTACACATTTTCAATGTTTAATGTGTTTTATCACATTTACAGCTGTAAAGCACTGAATTTCTAGTTCAGATTTATGATCAAATATAACATTTAATTTTGTTCAACCCAGTCATTTTGGTTTCTAGACAACTCATCCCAAGACAAGTCATCCCTAAGACAACTCATCCCGAGACAAGTCATCCCTAAGACAACTCATCCCAAGACATCTCATCCCAAGACATCTCATCCCAAGACAACTCATCCCAAGACATCTCATCCCAAGACAACTCATCCCACTAGTAAAATTGATAAATTATTTAATTTGTCCTCTATAGTATATCCCTTTTTCATTTTTAAGATTACAAAGTAATATAGAATTGAAGATAAAAGTCAAAGACATAATTTCCAAATACAATCATCATGATTCTGAATGTTTAAAATTGGAAATCTTATTTAAGAATAAGCCAAATATGACATATTGGAATTAAACAAAATATTTTAAAACAAAGACTGCATTAATCTGGGAGAATTATTCTGATAATACCCCAGATAATACATTCTTACTGCATTAATCCTAATCTGACACCCTTGATGATCTATCTTTGATTTAACAATCAAAGTATATATTAATTTGAACATGTTTATCTTTATCCCAATCAAGCAACAAAAATGAACTAAAACTAGGCTCTACTAACTGCAAAATACAAGAGATATTCCATGGCCAAAAACTGTGTTCTAACTGCTTAAACCTCTAAATATGTTTCAAATATTCTTTCAAAAGTTGAGATTAATTATATAAAATTATGTTGTATTTCAAGTTGGGAAGAGTTGTCTTGGGGATGAGTTGTCTTGGGATGAGATGTCTTGGGATGAGATGTCTTGGGATGAGTTGTCTTGGGATGAGATGTCTTGGGATGAGATGTCTTGGGATGAGTTGTCTTGGGATGAGATGTCTTGGGATGAGATGTCTTGGGATGAGTTGTCTTGGGATGAGATGTCTTGGGGATGAGTTGTCTTGGGATGAGTTGTCTTAGGGATGAGTTGTCCTGTTACCGTCATTTTGTAAAGCTGAATGAATTCACTAATATGGTATCTGATAGCATCCATGTTTTACAGTTTAAAGCATAGAGCGAATGTGACATGCTCTAATATGTAAAGGGTGGTCCAAAAAATGTACACTATAAAAGTGTTTTGCGATATATTTTCATTTCTAAATTCAAAAAATGTTTCACTATTTTTCATCCTCAGAGCTCATGTGTATTTCAAATCCTCTAGAATCTGAGCAAGCGAAGATGCATCAAATCACTGATATAAATAATATTAGAGGTCACAGAATGCTTTTAGCAAGTTAAGATTGCCCGCAGCCATAAACATTACTCCAGGACATGACAAAGAGGCACGTATGTTATTGAAAACAATTTCAGACTATTATATCTTGGATTTTAAATATTTCCCGATCATGAAGGTGTATCTTTTATATCCATTTATGATCTCCAAGAAAATGATTTATGTAATGATAGGTTTATTGCACCCTCAATACCACTGAGTCCAGTTGACTTAATTAACATTGTACAGGTCAATATACTTTTCTTAGAGGCAATCAATAGATCTGAAGTACAAAGACACAATCCAATATATAACCATTTGAAATTTTGATTTGGTCTTTGAGTCAATCTCCTTAAAATTAAAAAAAAAATATTATGTACTCTTTCATTTTACGGGTGAATCCGAATATTTAATCTGTTAAATATTTTGCTTGTTAACATAATCTAAAACATGCACTGAAATATCATTGATTTATGAAGAAAATTTGCTTAAAGGTTTATCACATATAGTTGACAGAAACCTGTCATATTATGTCAACAGAATTTGTAATCACCCCCATGCAAATGCTTATAAATATGTGGTCATATCTAATTTTGCTTCATTCCTAACAAAGATTTCACCAAACTGCCTGAATTTTTGTACATTTTAGAGTTTCAAATACATCAACGACAAACCATGAGAAATAGTATGACTAAGGAGTAATTTGACTCTTTTTTTTCTTTAAGATATGACCATGATTTACAGCAGTGTTAATAATATACAATACTGCCACCAACCCTATCACATTTTCGCCGTTGCTTAGCACTGCCATTAGCTACCCTAGCGACACCTACATTTCCAGCATGCTTAGAATTTACCAAACTTGCCGACACTAAATCATCTGAACTCTCAACGTCACTGGAAGGTCGACTGAGGTCAATCATAAGTTCATTTTGTGGGAAGATGGGATCATTGGCTGTTTCTGCTTTGACACTTAAAGTTGGGTCATCTATCTTGAAAAATTCTGATTGTTCTTCGCTGCTGACATCTTTTGGTGTCTTTTGAGGACTTCTCTGCCTCAGTGACATCTTACCACCAGAGATTGGATTGGACATTTGTTCTACTGTTCCACCTCTTTCATCTTCTTGCTGAAATAACAATGTTTCATTTGTTTCCTAGCATTATTTCATGTGTTTCCTAGAATAGATTGCAACCTGAATTTCAGTTATTATGAAATGGAGAAATTTTAAGATATCATGATTACCAAACAATTTTAGGTTATACCACGGATAATTTAATTCAAATGAATTTCTAGCCTCTTTCTGATGCCAAGGTATATGATGAAGAAAGTGGAGCCATCTATATTGAAAAAACGTAATTACCTTTTTCAGATCTTCCTCTTTGTCATCTTGAGCAACTGTGTTTTCATCATCTTCATTATCATCAGCTGCAAAATACATGTTAATATATTAAACAAAAAGGGAAGT
Organism: Owenia fusiformis; assembly: GCA_903813345.2. Taxonomy (NCBI): domain Eukaryota; kingdom Metazoa; phylum Annelida; class Polychaeta; order Sabellida; family Oweniidae; genus Owenia; species Owenia fusiformis. The sequence continues at coordinate 23,078,575 of CAIIXF020000003.1, forward strand.
ATGAGTGGATTATATGAATCAATGTTTATCTAAAGTGCCTCCATAGACATATTTAGGACACTTCTAAGTAATGAACACTTCAAAGCTGGATTCCCATAAAATCCACATTGCAACATTTTGTAATATCATAAAGAAAATAAGTGGCACATAAATAAAACACTTGTAGACTACTGTATTTACTATTTAAAACATTTCATTCAATCAAATCTGGGCATCATTAGTTTACAAAATATCTGATTTGGATCACGTAACCTTCAACTTCCTCCTTCATCAACCAACCTATCAGGGGCATCTAACCAATCAAATCATTTTTATTTGTCACATGACAATCACTAACCAATCAAATATGTGCTATCCTTCAGGTGACCTCATAAATTTCAACGATCCAAAAATAGTTGCATCACAATGAATCTTGTTGAAATAGCTGAATGAAAGATAACAAATCACAGGACTTTATGTATTACTTAATGTATCTTAGATCAGACACAACCTCTTCTGATTGTCGAAGAACAAAGTTCATTTGACAAAATGATAGAATCAACCCCCTTAGCTAATAGACACAACTTTAAAATTGAAAACATTGAACAATATTAATGCCACGAATATGTCACGATCAATTTCCAGGTAAACCATATGAAAACAGTTTGAATTACAATTTCCACTAATTTCTGATTTCCTCAATGATGTCATAATTCAATTAAAATGACTTAATCTTCCAAAATGACATCATCCATATAAAAGCGCATAGTCTGAATTTTTATGATTTTTTGCTAACATTTCAGAACAAAACAAAATTCAACAAGAACACAAATGTGTACATGTCCCCACCTATGGGTAATCCTGTCAAATGATTATCCTAAAAATGAGTAGACAAGACTTTACCGACACAATTTGAGGACGGAGAATACAAAATGGCCATCTTAAAATTTACCAAGAATGACAAAAAATTAGTCAGTTCTAGATTTTCATACTAAGAACCACCCCTGAAAATTTGAAATTGATCCCTCACACAGTTAACCAGAAAACATGTAAACAAGACGTTACAGACAAGATTTGAGGACAGAAAATCCAAAATGGCTGCCTTGACATTTATCCAGAATGCCAAAAACTAATCTGTTCTAGATTTTCATACTCACGGGGTGCCATCGAATAATTTTGGCAACGTACCGGAGAACGACATTTTACTAAGAAATGGCAATAATTTAGCACAATATATTTTTTAACTAGAGTTCTACTTTGATTTTGACAAAAGTAAGTATACCATGCAATGGCTATTTCATTCATGAGTTTGTAGGAATTCTGTTGGAACCCAGTTCTGATCAAGTACGAAGTTATTGAAATCGGCGCAGACGGACTTCACTCCGAAAGATGGTTTTTCAATTATAACTTTTCACAACATTTAAGTATAGACTTTTGAAAAAAGTACAGAATAGTCCTTATACTTTTGAATAATTCTGTTATTTCTGATTCACACGACTCTGATTTGTTTAATTAAAAAAAAGTTTTAAAAATATTACTTAGGAACGTAACCGGAGCTGGGAACGTAACCGGAGCAGATCAGTTGAATTATTTAATCAAAAAAATATATGATTTAAAGCACATATACTAATTTAAAAACATACGGGATTGTTCGAATGCGTATTTATTACATTTTATTTAAAGAAAAAAAATTATCCATTGTGAAAAATTAAATTTGGTATTTACCATGCATAAGTGCACTTACCTTAGAAAGGCTATCAAACATAGAACAATCATTGTATGGAGAATGAAGTGATTAAATGTAGTAAGCAAATAATTCCATTTGATTTCACCCATTGTATTTGTTCAGCGAACTATTAGAACCCACTCTGTTATACTAATTTCGTATATATATACTGTTTATACATACATATATGTATTATACTTCTAAGACAACTTCTCTTTTTCAGGGGAAATAAAAGCATTTAAATCCTAGATTATTAAAAAAGTTAGGATACAACGAACTGTATATAGCGTAGGTGTGTTATGTACTTGTCATGTGCTCGACCAAATCGAATCAACATATGCTCTCTGAAATTCTTCACCTAACCCCCCCCCCTCCATATAAACGTAAGATGTTTGAGTGAGTGCCCGTTTATTGTTTTATGCAAAACCAGTTGTTATCCATCTTTGTTTCGATGCATTGATTTTCCTGTAAGTGAAGGGTAATAAATGCTCATTTTAACATTCATATGTGTTTGTAAATAATATATATGCTTTAAATCATATATTTTATTTTTTAAATTATATAATTCAACTGATCTGCTCCGGTTACGTTCCCAGCTCCGGTTACGTTCCTAAGTAATATTTTTAAAACTTTTTTTTTAATTAAGTCTATACTTAAATGTTGTAAAAAGTTATAATCGAAAAACCATCTTTCGGAGTAAAGTCCGACTGCGCCGATTTCAATAACTTCGTACTTGATCAGAACTGGGTTTCAACAGAATTCCTACAAACTCATGAATGAAATAGCCATTGCATGGAATACTTACTTTTGTCAAAATCAAAGTAGAACTCTAGTTAAAAAATATAATGTGCCAAATTATTGCCATTTCTTAGTAAAATGTCGTTCTCCGGTACGTTGCCAAAATTATTCGATGGTACCCCGTGATACTAAGAATCATCCCTGAAAATTTAAAATTGATGTACCAAACAGTTCACCTGGAAATGTGTAGACAAGACTTTACAGACAAGATTTTAGGACAGAAAATCCAAAATGGCTGCCTTGACATTTACCCAGAATGCCCAAAAACTAATCAGTTCTAGATTTTCATACTAAGAATCATCCCTGAAAATTTGAAATTGATCTACCAAACGGTTCACCTAAAAACACGTAGACAAGACTTTACGGGCAAGATTTTAAGACGGAAAATCCAAAATGGCTGCCTTGACATTTATCCAGAATGCCGTAAAAATTATCAGATCTAGATTTTCATACTGAGAATCATCCCTGAAAATTTGAAATTGATCTACCAAACGGTTCACCTGAAAATGCGTAGACAAGACTTTACAGACACGATTTTAGGACGGAAAATCCAAAATGGCTGCCTTGACATTTACCCAGAATGCCCAAAAACTAATCAGATCTAGATTCTCATACTAAGAATCATCCCTGAAAATTTGAAATTGATCTACCAAACGGTTCACCTGAAAACGCGTAGACAAGACTTTACAGACAAGATTTTAGGACGGAAAAATCCAAAATGGCCGACAATAAAAAAGTGATTATGAGTTTTTGCTGAAATCTTTTTACAAAATTATCACATATACCTACTGTTAACAATAACATAAGCTTTTACAACAAAGTACACCTGAAATTATTTATAAAGCTACTAAAAAGTTAAAGCATGAAAACTGAAAAACACCATTCAATATGATACAAAGTATTATCGTGCGCTAACTTTTCTTAAAACATTCAAAATGGCTGACATGACTGAGCTAACAGGTCCAAAACCTAATCAGATCTAGAATGAAGTGAGCTGAACAAGATGTTAAAGTTTTAAAAGCAACTGTGAAGCCGTTTTTCTTAAAGTTTGCAGACAAGGATTTTAGCATTTGACTTCAAAATGGCCGACAGGAAGTAGGTATCGAGTTAATTTTTTTTCATCCACATCTGTATGCACTCATAAATTATCCCTGAAAATTTGAAGGTGATATCTGCAGCGGTTTTGGAGAAAACTCCCGGACGTACGGACGGACAGACAGACGGACAGACAGACGGACAGACAGACGGACGGACAGACGGACGCGCCTAGGCCGACAATATGGCCCCACACTATGTGGTGGGGACATAATAACAAAATACATTAACAGACATGATGATACAGCAAAATTACATTCTAAAATTGTTTCAATAAAATGTTTAAGTTCAAAAAAGACTTTGGCAACATCCCTACATGTCTTTATATATTTCTATATTCTACCATGTCATTTCAAAAATGCTCCACAAAACATGAAATTGATGAGAATGACACCAATAAAACAAACATGAAAACTGAAAAACACCATTCAATATGATACAAAGTATTATCGTGCGCTAACTTTTCTTAAAACATTCAAAATGGCTGACATGACTGAGCTAACAGGTCCAAAACCTAATCAGATCTAGAATGAAGTGAGCTGAACAAGATGTTAAAGTTTTAAAAGCAACTGTGAAGCCGTTTTTCTTAAAGTTTGCAGACAAGGATTTTAGCATTTGACTTCAAAATGGCCGACAGGAAGTAGGTATCGAGTTAATTTTTTTTCATCCACATCTGTATGCACTCATAAATTATCCCTGAAAATTTGAAGGTGATATCTGCAGCGGTTTTGGAGAAAACTCCCGGACGTACGGACGGACAGACAGACGGACAGACAGACGGACGGACAGACGGACGCGCCTAGGCCGACAATATGGCCCCACACTATGTGGTGGGGACATAATAACAAAATACATTAACAGACATGATGATACAGCAAAATTACATTCTAAAATTGTTTCAATAAAATGTTTAAGTTCAAAAAAGACTTTGGCAACATCCCTACATGTCTTTATATATTTCTATATTCTACCATGTCATTTCAAAAATGCTCCACAAAACATGAAATTGATGAGAATGACACCAATAAAACAAACTTGTGGGAAACTTAAAATAAACGTAATTCACATCATTTGGGAGCGCCAAAGATTAATAGACATATAGATTATTATGTCACGTAGATTGTGGAGTCTGAACTTAAAGCACTTGGCAGCTCAGCTTTAACATTCTAATTCTAGACATTCAAGTGATCTAAGAAAATACAACGCTATATGTCATACTTTCATCTCTGCTGATAAGAAAAATGAAACTTAAATTTATAAAACATTATCCACAATGTTAATGATACATGTTAATCATCACATCCGCCTCAATTCATAAAGTCAACAACACTTTTGGAACGGTATAAAAAATGGTGTACTACATTGGAAACTGACATCCCAAAATTTTGTTAACAATAGATCTGAAAGCAAGGTATTAACATGCAAAATGACACCATTCTGTTAAAGACACCAATGCTGAATACCATCCCCCCCAAAAAAGATGGAGACTAAAACAATATATCATCACTTCTGGAGGTGACGTAAAAATGAGCAATGCCCTGAAATCATTGTCACATCATTCTCTATATAAGAGTTTTTTTCAATCTCCTTCCCAAGCTGATTTTTACAAAAAAAGCTGGAATAATATAGGCCTATTGTCTAGACATGACTGAGAGGTAACTATAGTTTATGATGTAAAGATTGTTGAATCTTAAACAATATAAGTCATAAATAATTTTTAGTACAAGTTAAAAATATGATGTTGGCAAAATAATGAGTACATATTAGGATTAACACACTTGTTACTGATAAATTATTTAATCACATGACACCTGTACATATGTGTAATATATTTGTTGTCTTCAAATAAAGAAGATGCTCCAATCTTATCTCATACAACCTGACCTATCCCATAATCCTCGTATAAGTCACATGACAAGGACCAACCAATCATATTTGAGGATTCCATCATGACATTGTTTCACATACACAACCATCAAAATACTTTGTTGACTATTTACAGAACCTGAGATTAAATGGCAAACAGTTCAAATGTTGAGATTTATCTCGATTAAAATGCTCCCATAAATATGTGTCGAAGATAAGGGAATTAAAATGAAACCAATTTCTGATATTGGTCCAAAGTATGTTGCTGCTGAGACAGTGAAGTATATCTCTGTGATAACCTATGGCCCAATGTTTGATTTAAACATCTTACAAACTCTTCAGACTCCATCCCTTGACAGCCCCTTGACAGGGGGCATAGCGATGTAACGTCAAAATCACATAACTTCAATTGTTTAAACATGTTGCAACTTCATTCTGTGAATTAGTTTAAAAAGTATGTTTTACATATCACAAACCTGTTGCATTTATTTAGTTTATAATCATGAATTCATATCTTAATATAACTGTTTTCAAAATTTTGTCTAATTTAGAAAATGATGAATAAAACACACCAGCAGACACCATAGAAACAACAACAAATACTTCAGTATGAAAACCTGCGCAGAAAACAAATATTGGTCTTTTTCACCCATTGGCCGATTGCCTGATTTCTATGAACAGGATGTTATATATGTCTGATCACATATTGAGATATTTAACATCCTAATTGAAGACAAAATAATTTTTTTAAATTGTTTTGAATTTAAGCAAATACACTGTTTGTCATCAATGCATCAAAAGTACATAAACAAAGTATTAGACAACCTCTATTAGATCTATATTCTAAAGTAGGAAAATTACCTTGAAAAAATTGACGGAACTTTGAAGATATGTTTGTTATATTGATTCCCTCTGCGTTTTTAATGATTATGCATAACTCATACATGTTTATGAATCATGAAAGACATTGCTCAATTTATACATACGTAGTGTGATTTGACAGCTGATATTATAGGGAAATAGTCTTTATATGGAACCAATAATTCTAAATACACTGTGAAACTAAATATCTTTTAGAGTGAATACAGTGGATTCTTTCTCAAGTGGGTGCAAAATTCTCATTTTCACATTTCAGACCAAAATTGGTCAAATTATGCCCATTTTTCATGATTTTTCTCATTTTCAAGTGGGTGCAAATAGATTTTCATGTGGGTACAAGCCTATTTTCAAAATATCAGGTGGGTGCTGTGCCAGTGACCTCCCTGTGCTGGGGAGGTCACTGGAATACCTTGGCAGCATTATTAACTCTGATATAACTTATATATACTTTTCCATCAGAAACATATTTCTCTACAGAGGAAACCAACTGCAACTATCTATGGTGACCACTTTACGGCAACACTACAGCAAGAAAATTGTTTCTATATATACATGAACACTGTAGGATAAGTCCATTGTTTTAGTACGCTGTACCAGCAACATTGAGAGTTATGTAAATGTATCTTGATACCACCCCTATTTCATAAGATGTGTTATCAAAATACTGAATACAAGGTGACATTCACTGCTTGCTTATCATACCAGAACACAACCTCTGTCTAATTCAATATTTGCGTAAACTCTCTGGACCACGGATAGTATCAGTACCCCCCCCCCCCCCTTTAAATATGATGTTGGTATTTCCATACAATTAAAAGCTTTTTTGTTCATGGTATACTTCTCATTCTCGATGTCTCATTTTCAAAACATAATCTCAATGGTATGCTTCCTATAACAAAGCACTAACATGCAAAATGTTACCACCTGCCATTTGTAACAGACACAAAATACCAACCACCGAACACCAACCACTGACTGCCAAACACCATCCACAAAGACTTAATAATGATGTGTCACCACTTCTTGTGGTGAAATAGTGAGTGACTGAGCATTCACATCAACCCAGTATTCGTTTCTGTTCTGTCTCCAAATATTTGACATCAATGTGATTCATTTATGTGACATATTCATGTGACATCATAGCTCTTAGATTATGGGTCAACTCTAGCAGCTGCTCCCTCCGCTCCCCCTGGCTATGGGCCTACTTATTTAGGCACTACAGAATATAGACTATCATATAGAATGCAACAAAAATAAGATGTGTCCTCAACAAATATGCCAAGCAGGTTTAAATTAGCAGAGAGGGACAATAAAAAGCCCATACTTCATATGATTTACAGATACAGAAGTGCCATATAGGAATTAAACCAATTCAATTTTCTCTCAAAATACCTATAATGTGTGGACTTTGATAGCAGTGGAGGTTTTTAGGAAAGTATTAAACAATTGATAAACGATTGATAACAGGGAAAATAATATCAAAAAAAAATATGGTGAGATCAAAATATACTTTCAGAACTCCATCAACATTTTATGGTGTAAAACATTTCAGGATGAAGTTTTGCATGCTTGTATAATACAACATCATATTCATACAAGTGGATAAAAGACTCTGAATAGGCATTGAAATTTCACACTACCACATGCAACTGCAACCCGCAAAACATGTCCTAATCCAAGCTCCCAATACAAAATCGCATTCATCAAAATTTAAGACTCTCAAAGGTTGCTTAGCACTCACAGAGAGAAAATATATACATGGACTCTGTGTATACATACATCTAGTATTATGCAAATAAGATTAAGAAAGTTAAGGTCTGGGTTTAAGATTCAGAGCCAGTGTTCAGACTCTCTATGCACTCCTATTGTTTGGTTTTGTATACACAGTGAACCATTCATCATTCAAATGTTTAAATACCCCTTCAAACTTTTGAAAACGTGATGTCTAATAACAAGGAAATACAGAAACTGGCATTTTAAATCATGTGCTAAGAATCCAGGCGAATACTTGTTTGTTTCGATTTGACTTGTAGTTAAAAACTAGGTATTGATATTGCGTCAAGTGATGCTGGAATTTTAAAAACATGTTTTTATTGAACCAATCATATATAGAATCAGCATATCTTAAGTCAGCTTGACCTTTGGAGCTTTCTTGATTTTGTCTAAGGAGGTAATAATAGGTCCAGAGACATCATAACTTATTTTTGAAAATGTATGCAACTCAATACAAAGTCAATCATCATACAAACTCCATATATGCAAAATGTATTTTCCTTGTCATTTCGCTTCAAGGTTAAACGAAATGCATCATTTTCTTTAACCCTCATTTTTTTTACTTGAGATGACAACATCTTTTTTCCATGTTCTGTCTGTCTGCATGTACCTGAGAGATGCTGGTCATATATTACCAGGGACCAGCTACTTGAGGTGTAGAACCTACCTAGTTCAATCACTATGGTTACAATCAATATGGCTGAAGATATCCAGAAATATTTGAAGAACAAATACCCCTATCTTGCACTATAGTATTGCAATAAACATCATCCATTGTCATTATCATTGCTTAAATATTATAGCAGAGGAGCTCAGAGGGGGAGACAAATTATTATAGATGCAGGAGAATTGAGATTTATTACATACAATATGGCATATTACATACAATATGGCGATAATTGAGTTCCCTTGTACAAATCTATAAAACAGTTTATTCTTCATCTTTCATAGTAAGCATCAATTTATTTTTCATAAACATTCAACTTTCAAAAGACATCTACTTCTATTTAATGATTATCATTATTAAGCCCCATTGACATTGCAAAATACTTTCAAAAACTGGATGCAAAAGATCCCAGGTCTGTAACCTACCATCCCTCATAGAAAAACTGGAATTATTACAATGTCAAATATTTGCAAAAGCAATTAAAACAGATATCGCATGAGCCAAGCATGGACAGATGAGTATGAAATCCATATTATAAATCATTCAACACAAAAAATAATTTTATCCGTATATTCCAGAAGAAAAAATAAATACAGAGTATGACAGTGTTAAGGAGGACATAGTTACTCAGACTCAATAGATGCATGTATAGGGCATATATCTGAAAAGATTTCAAAGAAGTTATAGAATTTTTTCTCTTCAAAACAGTCAAATCGCATGCTGATTCACAAGTCCCAACCTCTGAAACTTTACATCCCACGCTCTCACAATAAATGTTTTACTTACACGTACTTTCTATTTCTAAAAACTGAACAGCTTTTCTAATCAACAAACATCCCAAATGAAACATGATCTCAATAAAATAACAACAATAGACTTCTACCTTTAGTCAGATAGTCTGTAAGAAAAATCCCAGAGGTCATATTTGGAATGTAACATGAAGTGTTAAAGAATATAAGACCCAACAAGGATGTATTAAAAATATCCCCAATTGTATAAAAATGGCAGAAAATTAGGTGCTTCTTTCAAACTTTAGGGAGAAAACTGTGAAAGACAAGTAACCCAGTAGCTTATGTGGTATCTATATATTTTGATAAATTATGAATATGTGTACTTATCAACAATCACGTATACATACATACAGTTGCAATGACATTCAAAATGACCAGGTTCTAAGAAACACTTATCTAAATATGGGCATGTAGTCCCGTGAGCTCGTCACCAAGTAACGTTGTTGACTTAAGTCTGATTGTTCTGAAATTTATCCTCCTTGTGGAATGGCACTCTGATAACCTCAACATTATATAGTGAATCAATCAAAACCTAAAAAATCATCATCGCTACGATATATCTAAGCAACTCATAAATTTAACCCCATTTTTCCCATAAACCACAAAAACAAGATGAACTGATGAATAAATTGTCACCAAGGTTGACAAAAGTTACCATGTTACAAATACAAAATCATCGAAGCAAAGTTGTTTCATCGTATTGTCTTTTCAATGGTAAATCAAATGTTCGAACAAATGAAGAAATTGGATATAACTTGATAAAAAAATGAAAGATGATGTCAAACATCTTAAAACTGCTGTTATCAAGCTGGGCTCTCACAGTAGCAAAGGATCACACATAATTATATTGTCTAGTGTTTGCTACATATCTTGGTTGCATAGGACACTTATAGATAAAATATATGTAGGTAGATTTAAGTGTTTGTTTAAAGCGACTGAATTTATTTCAGAAAAAGAAACCTCATCACTTGAAAAAGGGATAAGAAGGAAAATGGCTAAACAATCGCATTTCTTACATTTTGTTTAAATAATGCCTACATGAAATCGAGTTAAAATGGGATTAAAATTTGTTTAATAATGACTACTAATTATGGCATCATTTTAGCCAATACCCCTTTTTCTAAAACTTCTTACATTTTATTGATAAATATCACTGACTACAAAGTATGACATCATAAATCTAGCCAATATACAGCTTTTCCAAGGTTCACAAAAGGGACCAAGATCTATTCAGCGAAGGTCTTAAGATACAATAATATTTTTATTTGTGGTAAGTCTACAGAACAGGCACATCTTTTCCCACATTCTCCAGTATAAACCTTGTACCTGCATCGGTTCCCCTGCATCTATTATTGATGTTGTTTTATATATAAAAGCAACCATTGAAAAATTGAACACTCTAAGACATCAATACTGTTGCTATAGCAACTGCATCATAGATATAACCAGACTAAATAATAAATAACTGAAATCAATTCTACGATATGCTGTTGCTATGTCTACCATTGTACCATCTTAGATGATATCCATCTGGGTGAAAGGGACAATGATTATGCATTCAAAGTCAACAATTATACATTAATTTCTCTCACTCAGAAATAATTATATCTTCAAGGAACTACTGAGTTCAGCAAGTAACATTTGGATATAGTTTAATAACTCTCTCATACTATTATACATGTAATAAATAACCTTTAACACTGCCTTGATTAAGTGCAGGGGTATCATTACAGCAGGCGACAGGTGATTTTCACCAGTTGTTTCACAAAATCGCCTGTTGAGTTAAGGGAATTATCAACCTTTCCATGTTAAATTTATGATTTCCATTAATTTTGCCTGTTGTTTTCATTTATTTAGCCTGTTGTGAGAAATTCTAGTGAAACCCCTGAAATGGCTAGTGGCTACTCTGCATGTGCAGTATTTGATTCAACTTCTTCAAAGAAAGCTTCAATCTTAGGATTTAAAAGAAACATCTAAACTCGCAGAGCAAACAAGAACTTTTCTTTGTTAGATGGACAATTTCTAATATATGATTATTTCCTTATGCCATTGTTGACACAATATTGACCAGTACTACCGGTATATGTTTTTTTCTGCTCACTGATTAGTGAATTACTGATGTGAGACATTCAATACCTGGATATTTGGATATTGAGGGACAAAATTAGAACAAAGTTGAAAAATTTGATGAGAAATTGTTGAATCGTTGAGTCGTTCCATTTCCTCTGGTAAAGGCTACAAACTAGCAATCAATATGACACAAATACAAAACTGCAGGAAAACCATTATAGTGATGATCTAAGATGCATCTATATACAAATATTGGTTCTAAATCTTTCTTTGTTAAAATGTTGTTGTATGGCCCAACAGGTGCATTTGATACAACAGTCTGATTCAGCTGGATAATTCATAATTGTTAATATTGTTAGATAATAATACCCAGGCAAATGGATTCAAGTTTTTGTTACTTGTTCTTCCCACTATTATATAACATGAACATATCTTTTCACAATTTTTGCATGGCTTCACAATATTGACATTTGATGTGTTCAAATGAAAAATCATTATTCTGACTGTGGTTTCATCTTTAAAAGAAAGATGAGAAACATGAAACCACCTTTAAGATGCATGAACTGTGACAAAGTGACAATGCCTACCACGCTCTCAGTGCAGTTTTCATCTTTGTTCACATCCTAACCAACAAGCAGAACCTTATACAACATTATGCAAGATCACTGGTCTATACAAAAAGAAAATGACACATTATAATGTTAAAAGCTGCATTCATCCAGAGGTTGGCTGTTGAGTATGGTTAGTGGACCAATACATTGCCAAATAATGTTACACAATATAGCCCTTCAATATAGTAAATCATCTTAAACTTCCAAGGTGGTAATAGCACAAGTTGGTGAAACTGAAACCTTGTGAATCAAAATGAATCAAATTGAGTTTGGAGAATTTCTTTTTAGGTTTTGATATAAAGCTCAGATTATAGTTGCAAAAAGATGAACAATAAGCAACTTTCAAAGATATGAAATTAAGATGTATACCATCCTTCTAGATAGGTCCTTCCCTGCTTTCATAGCAGCTCATGTAATACAATGAATTACTCTTGGGCCAAGGATGGATGTACACAGTATAGTGTCTAAACTAAATGACCAAAGTAAACCAATGTTCACTTCTCATATTGGTGACATAGTTTTACTTTACTGAATATATATCAATTGTTATTATATAATATTGTTACAGCATATATTTTTCAATCTCAGTTGGGGAGCTGATGTTAACAGATCATCCAAAGAACTTGTTTTTCTCATACATGACAAACAAGACACAGGTTGCCATGGTGAAAACCGGTTGTCATGTACACCTGCATCATAATTCCTTTCTTCCTCTAATTTCTGGGTGGTGGACAAAGACAAAAATAAAATGCCCAACAAATATTGATAAACACTCCCAAGTCTGTACCATTTATGATGAAACCACAATATGTGGTAGTTTCTTTGGAAATACATGCACTTTGGATGAGGGAGAGGAATAAGAAGATATTAACCAATTAAAGCTGAACCGGAATTCTGAAAACAGTTCCGAAAAGAAGTATTTTGGCAACTAATTTGATTCTGTTTATAACATGGAAAGAAGTTATAAGAGAAATCTAGTGGCATTAAAGATAAATATGTACATCTCCTCTGTTTTCTGACAAAATCATCATCTCAATGATTATGAAATCTTTTGGAGGGGGAATCCAATGAGTTGAAACTTTTACAAAACTAGACACATGATGCTGTAATCTTTTTGAAGCAACAAGCCATAAAATTGCCTGGTTGAAAAATTCTTGCCTAATTCTACATAATCGCCCAGCATCCAACAAAAGTTCTACCTGGATGAATTTGATATATTTAGCAACAGTGGTTTCATGTTTACCAACCTGTACTTGGAGTTTCACAAAATACATGCTTATTTCACTCTGTTTCTCTCAAATTTGAACAAGGCATCAACTTTTCTAACATTTCTATATAAATTAATTTATTAAATATAAGTTTGTTGCTTTATTCCTTGCTAATTTCTCTTTATTCTATTAAATTTCACATTTGTATAACATGGCCACCGAGACACTTAAATAATGGAAATGACATAAACCAATACAGAGGTTCAAAATAAGAACATTTACCACCCGGCACTACAGATAGAAATCATGAACTTTCATTTTTCATCAAAATAAAGAATTAAAAAGAAAATCAAATGAATTATCAAAACTCACAAAAATTGTGAAAACCAAACTTGAATTTTAATCCTGTGAAAGGATTACAAATATTCTTTTCATCACATTATATTCGTTACCTGGACCTGCATCAAGAAAATATAGCATGTTGCCTAATATTGCACATTATTCAATATTATATGACAGAGAGATACAGTTGAGCAATATTAAATTTCAACATGCTTTATTCCATAGTAACTTGATAGAAACTGGTTGGGAACAATATTTGACAAATTAACGACGTTTTTTGAATCTATATTAGACTACAGTTTTATGTGGGTATATAAACGAAATTCTAAAAAACTGTAAAATCAAGAAACTAATGACCAACCAAGACAGTGGGAGGTCTCGACTAGAATTGAATGTCCAAAATATAAGTCTCTGATCAGACTATGGAGGAATCTCCATATATTCCCCCTAGTTGGGTAAGCCAGGATGATTTGAAAAATGTGGTAAATTCTACAGAAAAATGATCAAAATTTTTACAAATTGGCGCCAAATGTTATATACAAAGGGGCCAAAATCTTTTCTTATAAGATTTTCAAAAATAAATTAATTATTCTATGCAACTAAGGTTGTGATGTCACTAAACCACATGGAAACTTGGCAAAAAAATGATGGAGGGTCCCCCCATCCCTCTTCTGTTAGCATTACTCTAATTGATGGAAGATTCCATAAAACACAAATAAGGTTTATAAAATTTAACAAGGCAATAACAATAACATGCAAAATGTTACAACCTGCCATTTGTTACAGACTCCAACCACCGAATACCAACCACCGAACACTGTCCACAAAAAAACTATAACACTTCTGGTGGTGACATGAAAATTAAATTTTGACTCTGTTGCAAAGGACATTTGATACCTCCATACAAAACATCAGACAGTGCCACCAAACATCTAATTTCTTCATCTTCAAATTATGGGCTTTCAACTTCTCCATTTCAAGAATTCTTATTTTTTTCAATTGCATTGTTACATCCGACCGAATACAAACAAAAAACAACTCTAGACATTTGACAATGTTTATAAACACAATAACTACACGATGTCGCTCCGAATGTTCCTTCAAACAAAGTTTACAGTCAAAGGTGAGGTATTCTGAATGCTGATCTGACATCTTATCTCAGCATCTTTCTCAGTTTCTATTCCATGAGTTTATGAACTAAGAAGCCAATTTTCTTTACGTAAAATGATAGCAAAATCTTCCGAATTCTGCCATGTTGAAGATTTATATATGAGTAAAACATCTATAATATTTATTAGAAACAATACTTACATTTAACTGCTGTAGGGTTAGCTTGTTTTCGGCGAGGCATCTTTGCTGCTTTCGAACAACAAAGCACTACCCGGAAGTGCAAAAGTCTTTAAACTGCGTGCGCAATTCAATGCTTTCCCATCATGCATCTATGTCAATAAACCAACGTGCTTTGTAAAAGTTAACCCTTCTTTTCCAATTCATTTAGAACACAGCCACTGGGGCAGATTGTCCAGATAATAGAGTTGTCCTGAAAATAGGATTCATACCCCGTCATTATCTACGTTCCAAGAAAAAAGAAGGGTGTTCATTTTCTTTTCCCCTTTGTACACAGAGAGTGGAAGGGATGGATTCTAAATTGATCTGAAGTCTCACTTTTAAAATTACCTGTAACAATGTTTAGATAGACCAAACAATAAATTATTAACATGTGTGGACTTAATACTATTTATTATTTTGATGAGTAAACTACCCTAGTATCATGGGCTTTCAATTGAATGCCCATGCTAGTACTAAAAATTGTTAATAAAACAAGTTTATTAGAAATCATTCCTTTCATGACACAGAACACATTTGAACAATTATAGATGTGTTTATCACATACAAGGACACTGAAGAAGGGGTTACCATTCAGATCTATCATAGTTAAAAAGCTCTGTATCTTATGTTAATTAGGGCTCCCAAGAGAAGGTAGTGAGGTTGAATTGTCACTTTTGAAAATCAAAAAATCTTATTTGTCACATCTACAAATTCATTATCATATTAACAATTCCTCGTAGTTAGACAAATGTTCCATGGACAGTCTTAGGTTACATTTGTGGAGCCCTCTAATTGGGATATTACAGAGAACTGATGTGACTTTTTATTTTTGACATTGTCAATCTTTAAAGAGGCTATATGCCATATGATGGCACAATCAAGACCCCTCTGGGCTTTTTTACATATTGAGTTTCACGGGGTCAACCCAGTTGTCCGAAACCCAGTTGTCCGAAACCCAGTTGTCCGAAACCCAGTTGTCCGAAACCCAGTTTTCCGAAACCCAGTTGTCCGAAACCCAGTTGTCCGAAAATTAGGGGATCTTATTTGAAAAATACAATTTTTTTAAACGAATCTCGTTGTCGCAACCTCTGCGAATCACAACATAACATTGGAATAACGTTGACATCATTGCAAAATTAGGCTAAATATGCGAAGTCAAGACGTTAATTGTTTAAATGTTTAGCCTACGAAAGTTCATATACAGGTGATATAGATGTTCAAACAAACAAAGTTAAATTATGTTATTCTCATTGTAAAATGGCGTTTTCACAACATACATAGATAGGGGTCTACAATTTTTAAACCAATTTTCTTTATGGCCCATGGGCCTTTTTTGAGAGGGAACAACATTTTTCCAATGGGTGATGAGCGTTCATAAAAGGAAAAATAGCTTTCCCAAGCCAGTGGGCATTTATTTAGTAAAGTTGACATGTACATCTTTTGAAACCAAAACTTATTCTTCATTTACGTACTCTGTTCGAGAAATAGAGATTAAAAGGATTCAGTGAGTACATGGCGAAAATGAAACTTCTTGCAAATGGGAGAACATCCATTTTGATACGAGGACAGCCTGCCTTCGTTTCCAGTTGATCCCAAGTGATTAAGTTAAGAATGTTTTGTTCTTTTACGATTTGATAAAATACAGAGACTAAGAAATTAAATGCGACGAAATATTTTGACAACATAATATGTATACTGTTTTATTCTTAAAGTACTATATGCGTAAACTTATTTTATCCGTTTCAAAATGATGCATTTTATTTTGCCTATATAAAAGAGATTGAAGAAGATAAGATAAACCGTAATATATATTGTGTTTTGATAACCTTTTTTTAGAATCACAATGTAAAATAAATCCCCCGTTCCTGCCATTCTGGTAACGCGTGCAATGGATGCAATTCAAAGTGAGAGAGAGAGAGGGAGAGAGGGAGAGAGGGAGAGAGGGAGAGGGAGAGGGAGAGAGGGAGAGAGGGAGAGAGGGAGAGAGGGAGAGAGGGAGAGGGAGAGAGGGAGAGAGGGAGAGAGGGAGAGAGGGAGAGGGAGAGAGGGAGAGAGGGAGAGGGAGAGAGGGAGAGAGGGAGAGAGGGAGAGAGAGAGAGAGAGGGAGAGGGAGAGGGAGAGAGAGAGATCTATGAACATCAGAATGCGTCCAAATACATGGCATGAAACTGGCCTAAGCTTACTACGGTTCCCCATTCTCTGGTAAATTATGACTATATTTTTCGGAGTAATGGGTTTCGGACAAGTGGGTTTCGGACAACTGGGTTTCGGACAACTGGGTTTCGGACAACTGGGTTTCGGACAACTGGGTTTCGGACAACTGGGGTGCACCCGAGTTTACCAAAGAAGAAGTCCTAAATCCCCCTCTTTCAGTGTTAATTTTGCAATTGTGCTAGCGGATCTAATTATTTTCCAAGAAATTAATCCAATCTGAAGTTTGAAAAAACCGGGAAAGTCCTCCTGTTATCTGATTGGTCCTTGAATTTGTTTATCATGAACCTGATTGGCTGCCTGGTTCAAGGCCCTTTTGTCACTCAATGGGGATTCGCCTCGCTAGCCTCGCTAGCCTCGCTAGGTATGTGAGATATTATATGAGCCATAACAATAGGACATCATTGATTGTCTGGGGGAGAAACCCATGGTATAATGCATCTTTAAAAGCCTGATATTGGGTATGCCCCCTCCCCTTTGGAAAACCTTGTAATAATCTTTTCTGAAATCATATCAATATTTACAGGTCAGGAAGTAGTGAACTTCAAATTAGTCATTTAGACACTAAACAGGTGTTAGTGGTGAAAGTGACATCTATGTAAATTGCGAGACTGAAAAGCTCATATTTTCTGGTGGCCTCAGACTTTGGTCACCATCTTTTCCATCAAGTTGTGGCTGGCATAAGGCACAATCACACGTCTGATCAGTATACATTTAAGACCATTTTCACTCTTTTTAAACGATTCTACTAAATGCAACATAATTTTGATGATCCAAGATTTTTGTTGGACATTGTGGTTTTTGACTTGCTCTGCTGGGCAGCTCTTGAAAATTTAGAATTAATTCCAAGATTTTTTAGATATATTTTATTGAAATGTTACTTGAAAAATGGAAGAGGTAGGCTACATTAAATGCTTTGGTACAAAAGTAAGGCTGACAACAGGGGGAATTCACATTGGTTTTGGGCCAATATAAAGATGGCAGCACCATAGAATCCTATTTACCTTTCTCAAGAGGGGGAATAACCCCAGGGTTCAAAGAAGACATATGTCTATAATGTAAATCTGTATTTAGAAGACATTGTCGCTGATTGGTGAAATAGACAGACAGATCACTTCATTCAATGGTGAATTCAAAATTTTCAAAACATGCTTCGAATGATAATATGTTGATTGTTTGCATGTTAACAATATCATAGGTCGTTATTTCACATCAAGATAAAGAAAGATGTAAGGAATACACTAACATCAATTTAAACAGCCAGTTGATAATTCGGACAAGCGAAGGTGGTAAGTAAGAGATGTAATTATGTCTGTCATCTCTAAAGCTCTGGGGTTTTCCCTCCTCTTACCTTTCTCTCTGAAAGAAAAGTTCAAATAAACACAGATTGATTGTGCTGCCCTCTTTTTTTAATTATTTCTATTGCCCTTTGGAATTCAACTTCGCTCAAATTCGATATCTGTTCACATGTTGCAGAGTCCCATTTCCACATTCTCCTAAGCACTGTAACCAGGTGTCCAGAATCCCTACCTCAAAGGTATTCTTGATTTTGAAGCCCTGTGTACAGAGGATGCATTTCTGAAGCAACAATAAATCCTATGGCAAAATTGACCAATAACAGATATATTTCCAAGAAGGTTGTCTTATATCACTCACATCAGATATGATTTTCAGCAGAAATGATTTGTCACCGATTTAAACACTAAACACTCTGATGTGAGGTCAAAATAGGAAAATATTTCAAAACCTTTTGGTGTTAAAAGTCTATTAAGAGTTTTCTAACAATAATGTTTAACATGATGTGAGCATGGTCGTGTTTTACAACATTTTAAAGCTTTTGATCATAGAAACTATTTGGTAAATATTTTAAATAGTTCTGTCTGTACTTGGTGTAACTGAGGTGTGTGTATTTAAACATATGTCTTGTAGATGGCGTGTTTTCATCAAGTCACAGAGGAATTCATAGGTTTAAGAATTTTCACACTGGCAATGCATTGCTATGTCCTATAATATACACACACTAAGACACCATACATATATACATTGTGTCTAAATGTACCAACATAACATATATGCTTCATTGTAACAGTATTCTTATTACTTTATTGCACCTGTCGCTTCAAAATGTACAGTATCATATTAAAATGCATCACAATTATGTTCTATTAATACATACATACAATTTGCATAAGCATGCAACTGCTTTACTGCTCAGTCAATTAAATGAAATTAACATTAACATAAAAACTGATGTATGGTAAAGCCTGTAAAGTGGAACACCTCTAGAAGTAGAACACAACAGAGTCCCAAGACCAAATAATTTATTGTTAAATGAACCTCTGTCTAAAGTAGAACACCTCCCAAGTGGAACACTACAAAAGGTGTTCCACTTAGACAGGTTTTACTGAACCATTAAAAACAGTTACATTACATACCATTCAAAAAAGTTAAGGACCACAGCTACTTTTTTCTTTTGTCATAACTTTTTTCAGGAAGTTAATGGGGTCTTGTTCTTTCACATTTTATTTGTCTAGATGGTGTTTTAATTGGAAGACAACAATGAAACATGTTTCACAACACATGATGCACATTTTCATGATGAGAACTTAGACATGTGGTCGTTAACTTTTTTTGTAGTATATGTACATGTACCAGTCATTCTACTTTGATTCTATATGGAATTAAATAAAAGTATTATGACATGTTTCCAAATTGGAAGAAGAAAAGAGTAAATATAATATCACGTGGATTCATTTTGATGAATTATATGATTTGGCTAGATGTGTTTTACACATTCTTTTTACAAAGCCTAAATTTTGTTACTCATTGTTGAGTATTAAATCACAGGTTTACAATTTAAGATGTATACCTCTGCAGAACTGTTTTATTTGAACCATCAAAATATTCCTTTAACTTAACTTAAAGGGACAACAAAGATTGGGACAAATTATGATATATTTAATCAGGCATCTAAATTCTCATTCAGAAATTTTTCGAACATTTTCCCCTCTATTCTTTGTTGCAACTTTAATTTAGTAATATAAAGCAATTTTCAAACAAGCGTAAAAGTTAAGCACTCTACAACTCACTCCATTGGTTAACACTAAGATCTGACAGTTTCAAAATGTTCGCTTTTTGACTTCCTCGATTTGCTTTTCAGTTCTTATTGCAATATTATATTCTGCAATGATAAAGAGTGTAAAACAAAATTAGCCTGCATGATCACTTTACACTTTATTTACAGATATTATAGCTTATGTGATCCAGGGTTTGAGGGATTCGGCACATACTAATCAATTGATCGCAATCAAATGTTAACAAACATGTAACATATGATAACTTACAAGTGATAACATATATAATCATATAGAATCATGGTGGTAATATAAAGTACATACATATGGTTTATTTCGAAATCTGTACAAACAGTATTCTGCTATCCTCATAAGAATAAAGTACCATGAAAGAATTACAAGTAAGCCTACAATTTGTTATCCTAAATCTCACAAGCTAGTAGAAATGATAACCTCTGACTAGGATAGTTAATGTTATATTATTGATGCTGAAAATATAAAATAACTTAATGACTCTGAAGGTATTATATCAATGAATAAATACCACAGGGCTAGGAACAAAGGGAGACAGGGATTTGAAAGCTTTAGTGCCTAGCCCTAAGGTATTTATTACTCAATATAGTACCTGATTTGAGGTCTATATTACGATTCGCACATGAAAACTCATCAGAATTTTGCCAAATTGTCACTTCAATTCCAACTTCCGAGAGTACAAATCTGATTGGTTAGATGTTTTTGATAAACAGAATCTGATTGGGTAGATCTAGATCAAAGGATATTTCTTGACTGTAGATTTACGTTCAAATGTCAATTAATTTTAATCACTTTATAAGTTATTTTTTATTTTCAAATATGGCAGCATTAGATGACTATGGCTATATAGATGGATAAATAGATGACAAGTGTAGTTTTGGTTAGGCTAAAATATGAAATATGGAAAACGCTAGCAAGTTAGTTCATTGCTTGATTTATCAAATATTTCCAACTGAAACGTTCAACCTTAATGCAATTGCTAGATCTTGACTAGATCTTGATGACATGTAGAAAGTGACATAATCGTTAATGTAAATCAACTTTTAAAAACTTTTCAACACTAAGAGAAGTCTTTTGTACAAATGTTTTAGAACAAACATAACATTTGAAGTTATTTTCTCCAGTATGAATTCTGTAATGTAATTTTAAAGAATACTTTCTTGAAAATGTTTCTAAACAAACATCACATTTGAAGTTCTTTTCTCCAGTATGAATTCTATTATGTGAGTTAAGAAATTACTTTTTTAAGCAATTTAAACAATAAGAAATTGGAAAAATGGCAGCAATTCAGAAGCTGATCACTCTTTACAATAAATATGGGCTTCTGCGATGAGATAAAATGTATCAATCATATCTCAGAAAATCTTTGAGTCTTGCTGGAAGTGGTAAATGCTCAATGTCTTCCTCTCCCTGACGTAAGCTCCATAAGATCCTGTCTCTACAGAAATTTTGTAAACTGCTCACTGAAAACACAAGAATTTGACATGAGTTAACATATGGTAGCAATAACTAACAACTAATACTGAAAAGTTAACGCAAGAATTAGAAGATGACATCAGACATAGCTGAATGAGTTAATATAGTAGTACAGTAACAATAGGTTTCTAAACATATTTGAAAAAAATATGACAGGCCTCGATAAACAAAACCAAATAGCATAATAATCAACATCAAGGGGATAGATTTTCACCTTTGAAAATCCTTATTTAAAGCACAATTAACAGGTTATCATACAGTATTTATCGCCTTTGAAGAAAACTGAGCAGCAACCATATAAACAAGTCACTTGGATGCCTCAATTACATGAACATTTGGAAAATTCTTCTTGGAAAATGCCCTTATTTGAAAAAATTTTCTAATGAGGGCATTTTAAAGATGCAAATCATACTCATGAATAGGGTAGCAGAAGATAAACAATTACCTCCATAAAGTTGAATTATCCGCACTTGCTTTGACGTTCCATATACATCAACCACGGCATACAATGGACATTCTTTATAAGGTATACCTGTGGCACATGCCCCCTGGTCTACACCATTAATAATAAAATGTAACTCTGCTAAATCGTCATCACTATTAACTACATAAGCAATTCCAATACGGCTCCCTACATCAGTGGGAAGAACACTATCAGTGAATTCAACACTATCGTCTGATTCAGCTGTATCGTCTGGTAATTCTTCCATTTCTTGATTGCAATTATTTGCCCTTGATTGAATATTTGGTCTTAGTGATGCTCGTTTGAATGAGCCTCTAGAAGTATGTACATATTCCTCTGTGCCACCTATCACTCTGCTGGTATGATTTTCAGTTTGTTGTTTCTCATGACGATAAGATTTTGTGACAGCAAAAATCCAAGACTTTCCACCGTTTGTCAAATCTGGTAAAGCATGTTGGGGTAGTTTGAATTTTGTGCTAGGATTCAACTGTGTAATTCCTATTCGCATATGTCCACTCCAGCCTCGTTCTGTTTTCTCTATTTCAACAAGAAATATTTCACCAGGATGTAAAGGACGGTCGCTAAAGCTTATTGCATGTGCGAAACTTGATGTCCGAGAAGCAACCATGCTGTCATGAGATAGGCCTATATTTTCACCAGTATATGGATGGAACCGCACAGCGTTCGCCATTGCTGTTTAGAATGAAACCTGAAGTAAAATACAAAAGGTAAATAATGTATATAAAGGTAAATAATGTATCACCATAATCACTATGCTTTGATGAAGGGCTTTCAATTTGATTTCAAATCTAATGACGACAAATGAGAGTCCTTTATAGACAAGTCCATTGATTGACTCTGAAGTGAAAACCAAAAATTATTCAGATCAATTTGAATTGTTTTAGGCATGACTGTAAGAGAATCATTCTAGAGAGAAACTTATGTCTATGTCAATAATCTGCAAAAGGCTAATAAGCCCATATAAAGCAGATATATATTATCTACGTGGTTGAGAACAAATTTATATTCGTGAACATATATATTTTCGAAATAATTACATACTCACGACAGGATACAGACAGTTTTATTTTGTTGAAATATTTCTGTCAAATTTTAGCCATCCCATCTTATTTCAATGTGAGGACAATGTAGCCTTCCGCCAACCAAATATAACATATATATCTTACGTTTTCTTACATTTTGATATGATATAAAATATATAATACATGTATTTCATGCTGTGTATCAGCAATATCATCTTAATATGTAGTTATCTAGATTAAATGACTCAATCAACCGTCGCCAAAATTTATCGCAGTGAATTGTGGGAATGGCGGCAATGAAAAAATGAAACGTGAAAATTTTCTCCACAAATATGCAATTGCTTAAGTAAATACTATGTTTGTAGCTAAAAGTATATCCGCGGGTCATAAGGACCTGATTCACGATGTGGCTTATGACTTCCATGGGCGTCGTATGGCAACCTGTTCAAGTGATCAATCTGTAAAGGTAAAGGGTTCAACTTCAAAAATATTGGACACTGTCATTTGAATGTGTAAGCCTAAACAAAGCTGGTTGCATTAAACTTTGACCTACTGAACGTTTATTGGCACACAATCACATACGGCTGGCTACCTTTACTCCTTGTTACGTGTTAAAAAAGGCGAGAACTTCGACATATGAGTGTTACCTGATGAATGGGACCCTTACGTGCCTTCCAAATGGTAATTAACAAACGATGATACGTTATATTGCCGAACATGTGTGAAAATGGAATGTTTGTTCGTTTATTTTACGAGAGCTAAATAAAATGCAAACATCCGAGCATCGAACACACTTTCCATTTTCACACATGTTCGGCAATATAATGTATCATAACTTCCGGAAATGACAACCCAGTGGAACATTTTTGGGAATTTTTACAGTTCGTTTACATTTTTTGTATAACTACTTTTTGTTGATCAGACGGAAAGATAACCTGATGTAGTTACATTGGAGTTAGTTTACTACCATTTGGAAGGCACGTGAGGGTCCCATTCATCAGGTAACACTCATATGTTGAAGTTAAGTTTTTGCCTTTTTTAAAACGTAACAAGGAGTCAAAGGATATAGATCTATAATAAAATCTGTGGATTCCTCTTTTACTAACCTTAAAATTACATATCCCTAGTTCAACTCAACTAGTTCCACATACCATTTACAGGTCCAGAATCACAATGTTCATGGTCAGAATGACCCTAAACATGATGAAATAACCTCTTTAGCTCTTTGAAAATGTGACTGAAAAATCGCTAAAAGTAGGAGCTACAGTTAAATTTTAAATCTTAGTAACTACTTTGAATTTAAAAAATAAGCAATCAAAGGACCATATTGAAGCAGTATATGTAAAAATAGAAACATTTATACATGTCCTAACTTTTGTTTATTTTACTTTGTTTTGTAGTTTAGCTATCATGTCTGTGCCCTCTTATATTTTGATGCTTCTCCGCCATGTTATTTTCGGAAAAATTAATATGGCTGAAACTCCCTAAATTACAAAAGGCCACAGCTTTACTGCACATTATACTTATAGTCAACACCCTTAAGACAAAGGTCCTGATTTTTAACTCTAAATATTCTGATCCTTTCACTTTTAATAATCAAGAAATTGAACGTGTAAATAAATATAAATATCTCGGTGTTATTCTTACTGATAGCAATAAATTTGATATTAACACTGCTTATCTTAAAGAACAATCACGAAAGGCAATATTCAAAATCAAACAACAGTATAAGAAATTCAATGATGTACCACCCGATGTTGCTCTTCACCTTTTTGATTCATTAGTCAGTCCAATACTTTGTTATGGGTGTGAGATTTGGTATGATAAGAAACAGATGAAATCTATTGAAACATTGCATTTGTCCTTTTTAAAATCTATTCTAGGAGTCAAAACTCAAACAGCTAATCCTGCAGTATATGGTGACCTCGGTAGATTTCCTTTATCTATCAAAATTGAATTATCTTTGATAAAATACTGGTTAAGACTTATAAAACTACCAGAATCTAATATTCTAAATCAAGCTTATTTATATGGTCAAGAAAAACATGAATTAGGGTTTAAATCATGGTCTGGAAAAGTTTATGATATTCTTCACAAATGTGAACTAACAGAGTATTGGGATGACCAAAGTCAAAATACAGACAACTTAGTAAACTTGGTTGACAAGAAACTAAAGAATGCATTTATAAATAATTGGAGAAATGATATTTTACAATATCCTATATTAAGAACATATAAGCTATTTAAGAAAGATTTTGAATTAGAACCATATTTAAAACTAGATAATAAAAAATATAGATTAGCAATAGGTAGATTTAGGTTAAGTTCACATCGGCTAAAAATAGAATCTGGAAGACACATTGCTTTAAATTGACTAAATTTTTTTTTCAAAATCATCTACGTGTTCTCAGAAATTCAAATGTGACTTAAGATTTGACTTAAGATTTGACATTTGACCTTCAATGACCTTCTCAAGGTCAAAAAAGGTCAAAAAGGTCTGTTTTCAACTTGCTTCAAATTGATTAAAAAATTTTCAAAATCATCTACGTGTTCTCAGAAATTCAAATCTGACTTTAGATTTGACTTAAGATTTGACATTTGACCTTCAATGACCTTCTCAAAGTCAAAAAACGTCAAAAAGGTCTTTTTTCAACTTGCTTCAAATTGACTAAATTTTTTTTTCAAAATCATCTACATGTTCTCAGAAATTCAAATCTGACTTTAGATTTGACATTTGACCTTCAATGACCTTCTCAATGTCAAAAAAGGTCAAAAAGGTATTTTTTCATCTTGCTTCAAATTGACTAAATTTTTTTTTCAAAATCATCTACATGTTCTCAGAAATTCAAATATGACTTTAGATTTGACTTTAGATTTGACATTTGACCTTCAATGACCTTCTCAAGGTCAAAAAAGGTCAAAAAGGTATTTTTTCAACTTGCTTCAAATTGACTAATTTTTTTTTCAAAATCATCTACATGTTCTCAGAAATTCAAATCTGACTTTAGATTTGACATTTGACCTTTAATGACCTTCTTAAAGTCAAAAAAGGTCAAAAAGGTCTGTTTTCAACTTGCTTCAAATTGACCAATTTTTTTTTCAAAATCATCTACATCTTTTCAGAAGTTCAAATTTGACTTTACAAGTTCTCAGAAGTTCAAATCTGACTTTAGATTTGACCTTTGACCTTCAATGACCTTCTCAAGGTCAAAAAGGTCTTTTTTCAACTTGCTTCAAATTGACTAATTTTTTTTTCAAAATCATGTACATGTTCTCAGAAGTTCTTCTTAAGGTCAAAAGGTATTTTCCAACTTGCTTTAAATTGACCAAATTGTTTTAGGTGGTAACATTTTGTCATGTTAATGCCTTGTTTTTCTTTTTCTATGAACAGATTGTATCATTTAGAGCAATCTATTGGGTACATTTTCTGAAAAATTCAAAAGATTCTGTTTGGTGACCTTTCCCACCTCATACTTTTAGCTATTTTTCAGTCACATTTTCAGAGGGCTGAAAAGGTTATTTCATCATGCTTAGGGTCATTCTGACCATGAACATTGTGATCCTGGACCTGTAAATGGTATGTGGAACTAGTTGAATAAATGTCTAAAAATGCAAAATTTTTTGTCACTTCCTGTTTTGTCATTTCCTGTTAAGTATCATGGCACCTTAAACAACTTTATTGATTTCTTCAGAGAAAATTTTTATTATATCAAGCCTTTTGACTTGTATCGTGATTTTGAAACAGTATACATGTATGACGTTTAAGGACAATGGAAGATTTTTACGGAGTTATAGCTTTCGACTGCAACTGCATCCTTCATCAGTAACATTCTCTTTGATTTCCCGCCAACCCAGCTGTCCTTGAACTTGAACCTAACCTTGGCTTCACGGTTTCTAGCAATGAGATAACCTGAATCTCTGATCAGGGCTTGTTTATCTAAGTGTATATGTATTACTTCCTTAACTTTTCTATCAAAGACCTTACTTTCCTTATCAACAATACTGAAATCGCTAGTGTTGTCGCAATTAATCGATACATCAAGATATACATCGCCAAAAGTGATTCTGGTTATGCATGGATGTCTGAAACAAAACATCAATATTCATTGTTTAAAAACAAACTGCTAAAAATCACCTTTTCTTATCTCGTTTTGACGTAAATGTCTTATCTCATTGCTTAGTTATTTTCTAATGTTCTCAAATATTTTTTCGCTTTAAAATGCCCTTCAACTTTTACTTTGTTTTCCCTTCACTTTTCCCAGAAGTACAAAGTACTATTACTTATTTGTTGCATTCAGTATTTTAGTGCATTTGCATTCAGTATTTTAGGGCACTTTTTCTCCGACCTTTCCCCTATGTACATTGGATGTGCATCGATGTTTACTCCAGAAAATTCCCGATGCATTGGTGTACGATTATGGCACATCGCGACAACACTAGTAATCGCTCCAGTTAATCCTATGCCCTGTTGTATATGAATGTTCAGCTAAAGCAGACAATGTTTCTTTTCCTAATCTTAAAGCAGTCTGATGTTCCTTGATCCGAACATTGGTCTCTTAGTTTCTCCTATATGAGCTCAGTCTTGACATTTAATTTTGTAATTAACTTGGGAGATATTAGACTTTGGACTCAGATCCTTAGGTGAGACTAACTCCTGTTTGATAGTTCCAGCAGCTTTGAAATAAGTTTTCACTCCTGCACTATTAATTAAAAACTCTTTCTAAACGTTGGGATGTGCCCTGTACATATGATAGGGTAACACTTTACGGTCTAGTCTAAGATTCATTGCTATCTGGGTCATCTACGGTAAGTTTCATACAGAACGTACCCTGTTACATTATGCCAAATATCACTCCTACACTATTAATTAAAAACTCTTTCTAAACGTTGGGATGTGCCCTGTACACATGGTAGGGTAACACTTTACGGTCTAGTCCAAGATTCATTGCTATCTGGGTCATCTACGGTAGGTTTCATACAGCACGTACCCTGTTACATTATGCTAAATATCACTGATCTTGTACGATATTATTATGATTATCTTGCAAGATATTTGAATGTTTTTTATTATTCAGGTTTGGGATCTTGGAGATGATGAGGAATGGAAATGCACTGCAGACTGGAAGGTAAATTATATTTATTTTTGGGGAGTCATCTTATTGTGTATAGTTTGTAATCATGCTAAAACCAGTGGTTAAGATATTTAAAAAGTTGTTAGAAATTAAGTGACTAGATCCATGAATGTGTATTTACTCTACTATAAAGGCATACACTGAATCATACAAAAAAGAACAGTTTAATATGATAGCATTTACTGGTTGATTGATGAATTTTGATACTATTCGATATGCCACACAATAATTTGATTAATATGGGGTCTCAATTATCCCATTCCCACATTAAACATGCATTATGGTAATGTTGCATTACTAAGTATAAGTTAGTGAAGATTACATTCATTGAATAACTTTTAATAAATTTTAGAGGCTAAATAGATAAATAAATAAATAAATTAGAAGTTATTCTCTAGGATTGTTTTACTAACAATGTCAACATTTTGATTGTTTTCAGACTCATTATGGTTCTGTGTGGAGAGTCACCTGGGCTCACCCAGAATTTGGACAAGTCATTGCCACATGTTCATTTGACAGAACAGCAATAGTCTGGGAGGAAATAGGTATGTTAAATTACTGAACATAGATTTTCTAATGTTAACAGGCATGCAGGATTGCAAAAAACACTGAAATTCTCTATTTATTTTTTATTTCTTCATTTCTTCATTCTTGGTCTAGGGTATTTCAATTCTTTCTAAGCTTAGCAAAGCCCAATTTTGAAGGATGCATTTATATACATGTTTGACATTCACTTCAACTCAGACTGTTCAGTCACGAAACTGGGCATTAGCTTGGAGTATGTGTCCATTCCAAATATAATGGTTTGACTGAAAGTCAAATGTCATAGGCAAATTAACACACAAGTCAGAGAAAGCCATATATGTTAGACAATAACATATTTATTGGTAATATATATCGGCATCATATTTCACGTGTGTCTGAACTTATTAGGATACTCAGTCACATTGTACATCTGTGATCATGAATCTTCAGTATGTACATTTATAGGTCAAGGTCACCTTGAAGTTCAATGTACAGTGTATATACATCTCAATATATAAGTCTGCTGAATCTCTATTTGTTTATTATTAACAATATGTTTAATTTGATAGTCGGAGAATCAAGACAAGAGCACGGACAAAGCCACTGGGTGAGACGAGGCACACTTGTAGACAGTCGCACATCAGTCACTGACGTAAAGTTCGCTCCTAAACACCTAGGTCTACAATTGGTGAGTATGGATATTGATATGTTGCACACCAGGATTTTTTCTCAAGTGTGTGAAAAATTGATAATTTTGACCAAAGTTTTTCAAAGCACCCAATTTCTCATGATTTTTCTCATTCTCAAGTGAGAGCAAATGTTTTTATGTGGTAATTACAGTAATTATTATAGTAATTTTATCTTACATTTTTAAAAGCAGCACCATTCAGAAATTTTTACCTCTACTTGACTTCGTGTGGAGAAAAATGTTGAGAACTCTGCATCGTTACTTGACCCCATGTATGTTGATTGTAGGCAACATGTTCCTCAGATGGTGTTGTTAGGATATATGAGGCGCCTGATGTGATGAATCTGAGTGGCTGGACCCTTCAACATGAGATCAATTGTAAAATAAGCTGCAGTTGCCTGTCATGGAATCCTTCAAGGTTAGTGTGTTATAATCTCAGTTTCTTGTGATGAATCTTAACGACTGGACCCTTCAACATGAAATCAATTGTAAAATAATCTGTAGTTGCTTGTCATGGAATCCTTCAAGGTAAGTGTGTTATGATGCCAGTTTCTTGCAATTTGTGTAATGTATGTTAGTTTATTGCCGTATTTTGGCTAGTAATACCCCATTAGTATATTCCATAATATGTTGTTACATATTTTTCTCTCGAAGACAGAGCCAGAAATCAGACATACAAGTACATACCACAGTACTTTGTAATAGTTGTGCACCACTCATTCAAACACATAGTGACTCATTGATGAATCCAGTTGTATTATTTTTCTCAACATAATTTCATCAGTGACAGAAGTTGATTACCTCTATGTATTTTTTTATTTATTTATTTATATCTTTTATGTCGCTTGACAAGTGCTTAATTGCTAGTTACTGTGCTTTCAGGAAGATAAGCTCATCTGAGAAAAGGTATTTTTTATTGTAAATACCAACGTTTATTGTTCTATCAAGATGCGTAAAAATAGAAATGTCAATTTTGATTCCTAGATTAGTCATGACTTATAACCAAATATACATAAGCTTCATTTTCCCTTTTTATGTTAAACATATATCATAAGATTCTTGTACAATATATTGATAACTTCTGAAAAGGGAAATATTAAAGGTTCTATTAAATCATTAATTTAAAACACAAAACACAAGCAATCACAGATTTAAACTTCTGTTCAAATTGCGAAGGTGAATTTCCGTAATGACACAATTTGTTGAAATTTGACTTTGCACTAAGTGCATTATAAAATGCATTATAAAAATTGACAAGTTCAAGTTGGCAAGTTTTACATATTACCAGCAAGTTTTCAAGTTGACAAGTTTTACATATCACCAGCAAGTTTTCAAGTTGACAAGTTTTACATATCACCAGCAAGTTTTCAAGTTGACAAGTTTTACATATCACCAGCAAGTTTTCAAGTTGACAAGTTTTACATATCACCAGCAAGTTTTCAAGTTGACAAGTTTTACATATCACCAGCAAGTTTTCAAGTTGACAAGTTTTACATATTTCCAGCAAGTTTTCAAGTTGACAAGTTTTACATATCACCAGCAATTTTTCAAGTTCACAAGTTTTACATATTACTAGGAAGTTTTCAAGTTTTACATATTACCAGCAAGTTTTCAAGTTGACAAGTTTTACATATTTCCAACAAGTTTTCACAGGAAACTATATAAAAGAATGTAATAATTAGTGTCTATCGTGATTAGAACACTATTAAGTGACACAATATATGTTATAATTACAGTTAATCCAAATACAGTAGGATGATGATGTTAACATGATGTTTCCTTGTCATGGAATAATGGGGTCAGCTGGCATTAATCAAGAATCATATCCATTGTCTAATCATTAATCTAATTATGGAATGATTTTCTAAGTAAAGTAACTCTTAATATTACAAACCAATTACTATTATTTTTAGCTTTTCTTTTTATGTTTTTGAAACCTTTTATTTCATGCTAGAAAAGCCCAACTTGTCGTTGAAAAAATAGTATTGGCAAATTATGTAGATAAAACTCTAAATATTGTATTGAAATGCCAGTTTAATCAGATTTTAGGGAGAAAATTTTGTAAAAGGAGTAGACGGACAAAGGTCCACTGTTGTGTCTAATACTTTTTTGCGAAGGTGAAACATATACAGTGCGTATAAAAAAAACGCAACAGATTGTTATCTGGGAATATCATTCATTGATATTTGGTCATGGTTGGGTGAGTAATCATTCCATTTGCAGAGTGGGCCAAAATTAGCTTGGGACCAAGTTATAAACATTGCAAAAATCAGTGTACGGAGCCCGATGCAATATTGGAAGAAAAAATAAAACCAATGCTGACTGCATCCTTTTCATTCAATGTACCAAAATTCAGCTGGGACTTCAGTTTTAAACATTGCCAAAGGCAGTACAAGGAGCATAGGAGCTATTGGAAGAAGGTGTGACAGGTGTGGCATAGACAGTGTTCATACTCATACTCTTGCAAGAAAACATCCTATAACCCCTCCAAATTGCCACCACTTCCTTGCACATAAAGATGCGCTCATCTGTCCATGTCATGCATGGTTCAGCCCTGAGTCATCTGCATGGGCAATTCTTTCTCGAGGTTTTGCAATATCTGGTGGATAGGACCAATTCAAGTCAGGGGAACTTCCATTGGCACTTAGCCCTTGTGGTCGCCGGGTTGGCCTAGTGGTTAAGGCATTGGTCTGAAAAGCAGGAAGTCTGGCTTCAGGCTGAAAAGTAGAGGTCTTGGGTTCAAACCCAGGTCACAGCACTTCTTGTGATTTGTCTTTGACCTACGACTGCTGACCTATGCCGGCGATTACTAGAGTGCTGCTAACTCGATAAAAGGCTGACACTGGCTAGAATTGTCCATTGTTCTAGCCAGGATAAAGATACCAGTTCTTCAACTCGACAATTGGAAGAACTGCTCTACCTTAGTGACTAATTTGTCATGATATGACATCTAAAGAGTCAATAAAAGATATATATATATATATACTGATTTTTGCAATATCTAAAACTTGGAGCAGAGCGGATTTTGACCCACTGTGCAAATGGAAGGATTTCTCACCCAACCATTACCACATGTGAATGAATGACATATCATTGCAAAGAGGAGAGACGTGGCTTTATGGTACATTGACTTAAATTGATGTAGTCATCACTAGTTTTGTGATTTTACGAGATAACTACTTGTTGCGTTTTTTTTGATACGCCCTGTAAAATGTTCATGATTTCATCTCTGAATTGTTTTCCACTTGCGCAATACATGAAAAAGTTAGCACAAAAATTTGTATAGAATACGAACAGTAAACATGACCATATAAGGGCATGTTGTGCATTGGCATCTGGGCATATTCTGGTGTCCCCTGGATTGTACGGCTCTATGAGATACATGATTGCCATTGGCGCCACCAATAGAATATAGTTGATACTAGCCGAGATCAACATTAAAGTCATTTTGTCCACAGAATCTCTATGATTCTTTGGGGTTCTCATATTTGATGTCAGGGACACCATAGAGCTTGTGCTATTTGTTTCGTACATAGCTTTTTTACTTATAGTGTTTATCTCGGTATTGGAAATATTTCGATAATCACACAAAGCCTGTCTGTATCCTATCATTTCCACACATACATTTTCAGCACCATATTTGTCAATCTTCTGAAATTCATTTTTAGATTGTGTCAGATGATCACGTGTTCTTAGCTGTTTCTTCAATTTAAATATAATCATAATATTGCCAATGGCAATAACCGCAAATGGCAAGAAAGTTCTTGTGATTAGATCCATTGTTGGCCTATAGTTGAGCATGAAGTGCTCTAGGTTAGAGTCATCAGTTGATATGGAACACCCTGTAGCTTTTGTAGTGATGTTTTTCTCATCTGTGATGTAAACAGGACCGTATGACCAGAAGTAATGCATGTTGATGCCTGCTAAGGAAATATAGATGGCGATTATCCCAATCCTGGCATTTTGTGTTGTGCTGTAGATGCGCCATTTCAGTGGCATGTAGATACCTTAAACAAATAGTATATAAACTAAGATTGAATCACAAATGATATCAATGTTAAATGATTATGTATTAACAGCTACATATATATTTATGGAGCTGTTATTGTATAGATGTACATTATATCCATGCACGTGCTTGCCATCTAATATTTCAATTAGTAAAAGAAATGGGGGCATTTTAGTTTCTGGTGTCTGCCTTATGTTTACTCAACTAGCATTTTCAGTGCTCTTTTTGGGCTCATTATATCATCACCAGTAATGGTGACATATTGTTATAGTCTACAAATTTTTGTGAATAGTGTTTGGCAGTTGGTGTCTGTAACAAATGGTATGTTGTGACATTATGCATGTTAATGACTTATTTTTCACTTGTCTGGATCTCTATATTATAACACATTTAAAATGAGTTGCAACATACAGTTGCTATCATTAAGAATAGGAAAGAATGTTGAAATACCAAAGAAATACACATGAAATTATCTATGATTCACTTTCCATTTGTTTGGTGCCTGTTGCCATTTAACAACCTCCGAGCCTTATTTATAACATCCTGAAATCTAAGTGTTGACATCTAAGCTTTAGCATTATCTTAATGATATTTGTTCATTATCATTAATAGTGTAACCCTGAGGGTGACAGCTTGGTACATTAAGCTCTAAAAATATGAGATATGAATATACATTTTTTTATGTTGATAAGATATACAGGACCCGAAGTTTGCCATCATGGCTTAATGATAGGTTTACTGAAATCAATTGTTTCGATTTTAAATGAGTAAGTTTGTTCTGCATGCCTGAGTTGGCACATACGTTTTCTTTGCAACTTTATCATTTATATTATTATTAATTCTTGATTACCAGGCCTAATAATGCTTCTTGATTACCAGGGCCAATAATGCATTGCTTCGGCCCTTGCTCTATATGTAACACGGTTTTGATAAAAAATGATAATAAAAACCTTTAAACCTAAAAAAGCACAAAATTCAGTAAATGTCATCTTGATCAGGTAGTTAGATTTTTATCAGACATGTTCTCAGAATTCTGATTGGTAAAGAATAGATCAGATGATTATCTCTAACTCAAGGAGAATAGATGAAGCTCTCTTTTGAAAAAGCAAAATAGAACTATTGGAAATCGTACACTAATGGCAATCTGGTTGTAGAATTATAGAACATAATTTGCGATATGAAGAATGCTTTTGCCTCCTCATTAACTAATAATAAGGTATTATATGTATGTATAATATGTATAATTAACAAATGCATGAAGGTAAATTTGCAATAACTCACATGGGATGAGATCTTATACCTGGTACCAATAGAAAAATTTAATCTTGGCATTGATTTTCCCATTTTTTCTTTACATGGTGCTAAATCCTTATACATGTATTACCTTCTTTGGTGAAACTAGTTGATAATTAATAAATATTGTTGACAAGGTGCAAACTTGTTTTTAACAGGGTGGTAGCACCTGGTCAAAATGCTGCTCTTCCAGCAGGGTTTGAAATTAGCGAGCTAAATATCCTAGCAGGGTTTTAAAATAAATTATGAACCTGTCACACTAAAGAAAAATAATGATTTAGTATAGAATAAAGCAAAGGCATTAGACATTTTGTTTACACATCAAATTATACAAATGGAAGTAATACTTTTGTTTCTTCATTCATATTCTGTACTAAAAAAAGAGAAACAGACTTGACTAAGGTGAGGAAGATGTCACTAAAAGGTTTTACATTAACCTTTGCTCTCCCCAGTATTTTCAGGAAAGGGTGTGCAAAAGGTGTGCAAGAATTCTGTCCAAAGTTGGTCAAAATATGCCAATATTCCATGATTTTTCTCACTTTTTTCAAGTGGGTGCAAATAGGTTTCAGGTGGGTGCAAGTCTGCAAGACTTCATAAGCCCAAGTAGGCGCATTTGCCCATTTGGATTAATGTTGGAGAGATCTTTGCTCAATTCTTGACAAAAGCAAATACCCTGAATTGAAACAAACTTTTCTTCTGGCCAACACATTATTCAGTATTAGATAATATATATTTAGCTATTTTGTTGCAAGTACAGTAAAACCTGCCCGATGGAATACCTCTCCGTAGGGAAAGCCTATGAACAAGGAATGTTTTTCAAAAGAACCAAATATTTTTCAATTGACTTACATGTTAATGGACCCTCTCTGTAGGGAAAACCTGTGAACAGGGAACAAGGAACACTATTTTGGGACAAATTATGAACATTTTTGGAAAAAATTTGGAATACCCATTGTTTTTCAGAGGTGTGAAGGTCTTAAGCCAATATCTGATTCTAAAAAGCTTGAATTAATATGAATAAGATTAAGATAAGCCAATTGTTTACAGGATGTAGCATCCCACCCACTGTTAATTACCCTGATATATTTTAAAAACTAAAACTAATCTGTTTTTACTTATTATCATGACACTAATTCTTCCTTTCAACAAACCTAATTACATCTAATCAGTCGTGATAATCTAGGGACTGACACAATTGTTTTATGAAGATAACAGATAAGTACATGTGTTATGTTGAGCCAAATCTCTTCAAATAGTTTACTGATCCAAACTTCTAGATTATCAATGATATAAAATGGGGTTGATGAAACTTGGAATTTAGTTCTTACATGCCTTTAGATATACAAATATGCTTATTCGGCAAGTTTGAGTTTGCTGAAAGTGCAGCCCCTCTCTATAGGGAAAACCTCTGAACAAGGAAACTTTCCTCCAGTCCCAAGAGCATTCCCTGTTTGCAGGTTTTACTGTATGTACCAACATTGATTAATTTGTCTCATTAAATATAGATGACCAATTATGTCTTATGTATCAAATCATCTTTGAAGTAATAACAATACCTTCATGAAGTAAAAACCCGTATAGCATATTTATCCCACCGAATGAAGTTCGAGGGGGATATAGAAAAGCCGTCCGTCCGTCCGTTCGTCCGTCCGTTTGTTCGTGTGTCCAGGCAATAACTCAAATACCGGTTGACGGATGTCATTCAAATTTTATAGGATTATGCCTTATGGGTGTAGGACCTCTGCTCGAGAAGGAATTTTCAATATGGCCGCTTAATTCAAAATGGCGGCCATTTTTCGGAAAAAATATAATCTTTAATAACTCAAATACTAGTGAATGGATTCGGTTCAAATTTTATATGCTGTTGCCTTGGTACAAAGGAGCCTTGCTCAAGAAGACATTTTCGAGATGGCCACCAAATTTCAAAATGGCGGCCATTTTTCATAAAAAACGTTATCTTTGATAACTCAAATACCATTGAATGGATTTGGTTTAAATTTTAAATGCTGATGCCTAGGGACATAGGAGCTCTGCTCAAGAAAGGATTTTCAAGATGGCAACTGAATTCTAAAATGGTGGCCATTTTTCATAAAAAAACATTATCTTTGATAACTCAATTACCGTTGAATGGATTTGGTTCAAATTTTCCATGATGATGCCTAGGGACAAAGGAGCTCTGCTCGAGAAGGGATTTTCAACGTGGTAGCTAAATTTCAAAATGGCGGCCATTTTTCATAAAAGAGCGTAACCTTTGATAACTCAAATACCAGTTGACGGATTTGGTTCAAATTCTATATGCTGATGCCTAGAGACAAAGAAGTTCTGCTCAAAAATAAATTTTCAAGATGGCCACTGAATTTCAAAATGGCCGCCATTTTTCGTAAAAAAACGTAATTAATGATAACTCAAATACTAGTGGAAGGATTTGGTTCCAATTTTCTATGCTGATGTTTAGGGAAAAAGGAGATCTGCTTCAGAAGAAATTTCAAAGGCGATAGCTGAATTTCAAAATGGCTGCCATCTTTGATAACCTTTGATAACCCAGATACCATTGGACGGACATTCTCTGCTAAAGAAGAAATCTAAAGATGACAGCTGAATTTCAAAATGGCAAGCATGTTTCATAAAGCCATAATCTTTGATAATTTTTTTTATCAAAACATGTTTTGTTCGATGGGATTTGCTACTCCGTGGAGTTGCTGTTTTTCTAGTTTCATTTGGGTATAATTGGTAGTTGTATAAATCAGAATGACCTGATTTGCTATTTCCAATGCCCGTTATCCATCATTTATAAATTTATTCATTTGTAATATCCCAGATGCGAGTAGAAATAATCTTGATTTACTTCATTAAAGATTCACAATTCAGTCAAGCTGATGTCATATTTGGAATCTGCATGTAAAATTACATTTAGAAATGTGATTTTGAAAAGAGTTTATCAACTTTGAAAATTTAATTTTCTTTGAAAATGTGACTTCTAGGTCGGGGAGATTCCCCATAGACCCCATGTTGTAAAACCACAAAAAGTGAAATATCTTTTCTTGTGTTGGGTAGATAATATTTTCTTTTACTGGACATATTTTAATTTGTATAACTATCAGATACATAAAGGTAATATGAAAAGTGAACCACTAAAACTGATGCATATTCAAGTTTAAGGGAATTTTGTAATACCCTGCCATGTTAATTCCCCCGAATCAGCCACCTGGTGGCGAAACTGGTAACTACTTACTCGCATCTGAGTAATTGAATTCTACTGTCTATTGTCTAAAGCCTCGCAAACCCTTAACTTAAATCTTAACTTAAATTGTATTTTGGATTTTTTACTTATAGATACTACCCAAAAAGAAGCTGCCAGTATTTTGTGTAAAACATTCAAGATGTACATGTAATACATTTAAAATATTTGATATGAAATACATGATAGACAACATCAATTACGTTTATATGATATACATTGAATATGCAATTTACTGCTTTACTGGTGTGCCAAAATATAATACCTGATTTAAAAAATGATGATTACATTGTCACTTAATTCCTTTACTTTTAATATGTTTAACCTACCTAGAACCCGTTCAATGGTCAGTGCTGCCAGAAGCCATCCTGAGGCAGTTGTTGTTACTTTAATGATAAAGTACCATAGCTTGCAGAACCAGGGGTACTGATTTGGGAGGTCGATCCCAGTTAGACCACGGAGCGCATGACGTAAGAATTGAGCCCATATGATGACAGTGCAGTCTGTCACTGATAGAGCGAATAGATAAACACCCGTAGTGGTTGTTCGAAATTTTTTCCTGAGAAGAACAATCATCGATAATACATTTCCGATGATTCCAATGACCAATAGAATGATCCCACCATATTTGTAGATATTCTGACTGAGCTGATATTCCCAGTAGTCCTCTAATGGTGTATCGCTACAGTTCATCATGATCCTCTTGTTTGATGAGTTGATTTGCGATAGATAATTTTAAAATGAGTGCCAGTCAGCATATAAGCTGAGTTGTTAATCTCATCAACATGTTTGCTCGTAGTATGTATCTCAGTTTGTTGATAATAAAGCATCGTTTGGAATTATTATTAGTTATTTATAAGCTGATTAGCTTACAACTAGGTGCAGATTCATAATTAAATCATAAATGTGATGTATTCAATTAGTTAAAAAATCAGTGCTTAATAATTTATTAAATATCAAGTTCAATTAAAATTAGTTTAAAATGAATACCCCCAGCTGTGTATATTATGTGATATGATGCTCAGTGGCAGGCATGATTCTCATATTTTT
This sequence comes from Owenia fusiformis, assembly GCA_903813345.2. Classification (NCBI taxonomy): domain Eukaryota; kingdom Metazoa; phylum Annelida; class Polychaeta; order Sabellida; family Oweniidae; genus Owenia; species Owenia fusiformis. Next base: position 23,117,944 of record CAIIXF020000003.1, read on the forward strand.
TGCTTCCTAACCTTATGAGGGTTGACTCTGTTCATAACCATCAATTTGAAATCACTTGCAGAACATTAATTGTTGATTATATCCTCCTGTTAAACAGACCCTATCTGGTAAATATAAAGCCCTCAAAACTAAAAAGTGTTCCAAATTAGAGAGGTCTAATGACATAAAATCAGAAAGTTGGGTTTCTTAAAAATGATCAATTGTGAGGTATTCCACATACAAAGGTGTTCAACATGAAAAGGTGTTCCGCTATAGTTTTGCACTTACATCAGTATGTTCTTCTTGATAGTTTTAATTGTAACTGTGCTTTCTAGTTTTCTCCTTAATAAATACACTGTTGGTATCTAAATATTATTGTAATAATAACTTTTAGTTTTTCAACCAAGGTTTATTGAAGATGTCAGAAGTCATTCAATGAGTTTTCTGGAATATTACATGTAGATAATTCTTTCATTTTAATAAATGTTCCAAATGTTTCATACTTTTCCATTTGCTATATGTTCTTAAATATTATTATTAAATGTTTCTCTAGCATGGTGTCCTGTCACTGTTATTCACTGAGTGAAGAATCAATAACTTCCATTTTTGATTTCAGAAAACAATATTTGAATATCTTGTTTTTTAGAATATAACATGCAATATGCATGTTGTACTGGTACTATATTCAATTCCTTCTCATATGAGTTCTGCATCGTGCCTTTATAATAATCATCATTTCTCTATATTGATATTGTGAATTATGGCAAAGCCTTTAAGTAATGACAAACATATAACGTTTCAAACCTTAACAGTGAAAATGCTAACGATTGTTTGATAATGATACAAACTATGTGTGAAGTTCTGATTTTCTGTACTAGAACTTTGCTTGTATTCGCGAATGTAACTTTCGGCTGTTGACTACCGGATTAACCTACTATTTTATGACCAACTCATTTAAAATATGAATGTTGGCAGGTACTATTCATATTTAAATGAATTGCCCATAAAATATATTCTGTAACATTTGTTGCATTAATTAACTTTCATGACATCATTCACTTTCCATGTATCAATTTAGTTTTGACTGATATCATGCAATTAATACAATATTCTTGTCAATTTGCTACAATAGAGGAGTTTCTAAATGATTTTGAAATCTCGCTAATTCTCGTTTTTTCATGAGATTTTAAGAGATTTGCACATTTTACCTCTAATGACTTACTTTTCTTTCTTTTTAATAGCATATTTGACTTCAGTGATATGTTTCCTACAATAATAGCTTTGATTTACACATTTATGTCATTTAAATCATTCTCCATGACATTTAAAAAAAACTTGGGCCAAATCTCCATTGATGTTATGCTAAAATTCTTTAAAACCATGGTTTAATCGTATGACAACCATCATTTTCATGTTTAATCACAATATGTTCATTGACAGGGTCATTTAATAGTATGCCATTCAAATTTCAGACAGATTTAACTAAGACTTAAGGAAAAAATAATGATAGGCCATTCAATATGGTGAAATTCAGCACGAGTTGG